>JAOXJM010000010.1:6338592-6373268 GCA_026413425.1 Tringa solitaria | reverse complement strand
AACACACACGTATTTATCTTAAAGACCATATTCACAGAAACACATACATTTTATTATTGCAAATCAAAGAAAAAAAAAAAGCATTTGGCTTTGTAGAAATGATTAGTTGTTCAAAACATACATATGCACCATATAAACCTATGTCTTCCCCAAGTATATTTATCTTCCAGGACTGTATTGTAAAATTTACTTGGCTCTCATATTGGCATGCGATTGGCTATAATTCTCCTCATACACATAAAGACTAAAATCACACCTGATACATCCACTCAGTATCAGGATGCTGTGCCGCTGAACTTTTAACAGCCAGTCTAAAACAGACATTTCAAAATGGTCCTTTTATGTACAAATCAACTAATGCGAGTTTTAGCTATTTTTCCTTAGACTATTCAGGTCCAGTGCAGAAGCATCTGCTTATCTGACTTGGTCTCACTAGGAATGGCTATCTAACAAGGAACCGAGCAAGAGCTGAGGGAATGTGAATCCAGTTCTCTTTTCAGATACAGATTTCTTGTGAAATCTTAGACCTCTCGTAATGCAGGCAGGGCACCAGTGGCAAGATGGAACAGTTCGCCCTCTCTCCACAGTCCTTCCTACTGTAAGATATTCTACCTCCTCATTCGCATCCATAGCTCTAATATCAACTGTATCTCCCTAAATTCACTGGAAATAGAATAAGGCAGGGTAGAAAGAAGATTATTTAGTCCACGCCCCTTTTGCAAAGGCAGCTTTAACACTATAATCACTAATTGAAAATGTGAAAGGAAAACATTCCTTTTGAGGATGGTAATTTACATTTCCCCCCCTCTTTCTCCCCCTCCATGTTTCTTCTAAACCGTGTATTTCCATTTTTACTGCATGCTTGGTAGGACAACAGGAGGAGGAGGAAGAGTGGTACCATGCTGAGTTCTGAACAGCTAACGTGCTCACACAACACATCAATGCCAGATAGTTGGTTAACAGACATCAAAGAAATGCAGTATAGTACTTTAATTCCCTCGATAGAAGGGCTACAGCATAACAAATAGCACTCTGGACCAAAGGGGAGCAGTTCCCATCTACTCACTTGGTGTGTCTGAGCTTTCGGATTCAGCAAGAGGCTGAGTTGCTATGGAAACATGAAGGATAGATAGGACATGTAAAGGTGAAGCATACCATGTAAATAAGTTATAAGAAACAGGGAAAGAAAGGAAAGAGAGGAGGTCTAATGAGGAGAGAGTGAGAATTATACTGAATTCTTATGGCAGATGTGTATTACCCGAAAAGGCTGCAAAAATTGTGTTCTGTTACCGCTGTTTTCCAGCTCCTCTCCACAGGGAGAGTTGTGCTGCCAGATGCAAGCTCCTCCAGGTGACATGGAAGCCAGCCTACACCGCATGGCTCCTGCAGCAATCTATGGCTCCAAGGGTCCCGACTGATGCTTTTTCATCCTGAAGAGCTTTGAAGCTCTGAATCCAGTTTCAGAGACAACTACAGCATTTTTGCCTACTTTTGGCCCAAACAGCCATCTAGGTTCACATACTGCTAGCCCATTAAGTACTGGAATTTCTGGAAAGCCCTCTAGAGCAGCACCCCATGGCTAGCTTTTGCCTAACTACAGAAGACAAAGGAGCAAGGAAAAGAAGGAAAACACCCAAGGATGTTAGGCAGACTGCACCACACTCAGTGAGGAGATGCATGCAGAGCAAATTGGAACAAAGACAACAGCCTCTTCTACCATACTCACTCTCTGCTAAACGGGAGGTGGGTGCAGCAGTACTTGCTAAAGAAAAAGAAAGGAAGGTAAAGAGGGGAGTTGATTGCTGTTAAATACTGCCAAGAGATGGAAAATTAAAAGACAAGTTTGTAAGATTTTGTCAGATCAAGTCTCTCGGGACATGAGTGCAAGCAAAGAGTGAGCACTTTGCCAGAGCTGCATTTTGGATCCCCTGCAAATTCTTGCTTTAAATCAACTTTGTTATAACACAGGCTCAGTGAAGACACAACACTGTTCACCAACGTTCCCCGGAGTTCAAACCAATGCCATTTAAGGTATTTTGGTGAAGGCCATTGCTAACTACAGCACCCTACTGCCAGCTTAGGGTCCGGTGGAATTTGGGGGGGGATTTTATTTTTTTTTACATTAAGGTATTTTGATATCAAACCCACACACACACTCTTGGTTTAACACACATTTGAGTTCCACCTGCAAAACACCAAGAAATAGCTGGAGCTCAAATAGAAACCGTTTACAAGGTCTGTGTGCAGCCTTTGCCTTTTCAGATTTATAAGGAAAGTGAAATGCAGAAAACCAGCAACTTGTTGGGATGAAAATGCAAGCCCAGGTCAAGTTAGGCAGATATTCTCCTGGCCCCACAATTCTCATCTGTGCTAGTATGGTACCTCATTAACACTAATGACTTGGACCTTCATGTGCCTCTAGGATGTAAAGAAATTGCTTTTTGCTTATTGAGGAAAATGAAAAAAATCAAAATAACTACGGACATATCCCAGCAGGCATTAAAAAATGGTGTCAGTTTTTACATTCAAGTAGAAACTTTAAACTATAGTGCAAGGAAAACTAGTTGCCTTTGGCTAGTCTGGAAATACACCCTTGGCTTGTGTCAAAACACAGTTTTTATATTCTTTCCTGTAAAATTCGTGAAACATTTCTTTGATCTTCAAATCACACCAGACTAGGGAACACCAAACTTCTTCCTGATTTTTACTTATCTCACAAACAGGTAATACTGTGTGGCTGGAATTCCAGCACAGATGAAAAAAGGTGTTTCTGCTGTGCCAACAGTCTCTTCACCATTGCTGCAACCCAGTTCATGATCTGAGACAGGCTTTGAGAACCCCAGACAGCAGAAAAAGAATCAGAGAACCGAATGCTCAGAAGGATCACAGCTGCAAGGCATAAATGTGCTTGGAAGAGCATCAGCAGAATTTAATTTGTAAATGAAAAAAACCCATATCATAGCCCACAAAGAAGGAAAAAAGAAATGGAACTTACCCTACAATGGAGAAGAGTTAGGGACTACAGACTGATTGACAGTCAATTGTCACAATAAAAAAAGGCAAAAGACTCCTCTACAAGTGTGATTTAATGTTCTTCAAAGCCACGTACCTGTCCTCAAGTGATGAACATGAGGCTTAGCAGACAGATCTGTCGATGTGGCTGAAACAAAGCTCTTAATGTTCTTTTTCCTCTCTTCTTAATTGGATCTTTTCCCTTTTCCTGTGGTACTGATCTGCATAGAGACTGAATATCTAAGCCCTTATATCTCCCTTGTGTATTGTTGACTATGCCCAATTCAGAAGGGCCTACCAAATCATTTGCATGATACTTAAAATACTAACCCCAATTAACTTCATGTAAGGGATATATTACTTCTACTGAAATTAACAGGCTTGAAACAATTTTAGCCAACAGACTGCACATAAGTTCTCAAAACATGTCTCCCAGTTGACTCTTTGTAACTACTGCAATTTGAATTCTGTCTATCCATCTGTCCATTCATTCCTCCTTCTTTACTACCAATCCATTCAGCTTGTTAGTGCTCCACTAAGACCAAGCTTTTGTATATAATACAATCATTAAGGAAACATTGCACAAGCATGATTCAAATCCTGTAATTAGGGTTAAAAAAAAAAATTCTTCCCTTTTTTATTTCAACTTCAGAAATCTCAAAAGATCGCAACAGCAGCTTCATAAACCTTGCCCATGCAATCTTGGGAATAACAATAGTTCACCACAAGGACATATAAACAGAATAATGCTCACTTAAATAAAGAGCTTTCTTTTTAGCTGCCATTGTTTAACTCCGATTTGAAAGTCACAAAGCTATGGAGCATACAATGTTTCAGTGAACCCAACTGACCATTAAACATATCCATCAAATCTTTCTAACTCATTTTGCGTTGGGAGGGGGAAACATGCATTTTTTTATTTAGTATGAGTTTTATTTATTTATTTCAGTATACAATCTACACAAGTGCTGGAAGACTTTCCAAAGACTAAGAACTGTAAAAAGTATTAGTGAGAAGAGTCCAAAAAATGTGATTTTTTTTTTCCTCCAAGTTTTTGCTTTCAAAATTGTGAAGATACTCAAAATTCTGAAGTTCTTGGTTGGCTCTTAATTGATCTAAACCAGATCTGCAATTTAGCTAAAACTTTCTACTGTTTTTTGTTGTGGTTTTTTTTTCTGAATTATCTACATTTCATTAAAATTTGAAATTTTTTAATCCATTCACAAACATTAAGCCTTCCATTACTCCACTCTGTAATCAACAAGCTAACTATTATTATTAAACAATCACTAAGTTAAATATTTGAATTGCATGCTTTACAATAAAGAAAAAGATGTTAACCCCTACATCTGTTCTAAAGAGCAGTGTTACCCATAGTAGGGTGGTTATTCTAGTGTCAGTCTTGTTAGGAAATGGACAGTATCAGTTACTTCACTTCTAAAGACCCTGACAGGAAAAAGGTACTAGATTAAAAGCTAATGTTAGGTATGTTAGAGGAACACTCTAGGAATATAAAAAGAGAGTGAAAGCAATGCAGAGAGGCACTTACGTGAGTGAGGGATGCCTGCAGTTTTTCCATGGATGGAACAGACAAAAATAAAAGACAGAGATAGACAAAAAAAAAATAAAATGTAGAAGATGTGAGAAGAGGAGGTAGAGAATATGGAGCTGGAAAATCAAAATACCATCAGCTGTCTCAAATCCAACCCTAGCGAGTGGGGTACATTACAGGCATTATCACAACAGACTGCACCTCAGTTGTGAGGGCTACCTTACTGCACAGGGCTTGGGATTTCCAAGCAACAAAGCATGTGGACTGTCCTGAACTGCTCAGCAACAGGCAGAAGTTGGCAGACAATAATCAAGATCATGCACAGCTCACAGGGCCTCAAAGCATGCACATACATGGGCTACGAATATGGCTGGCTCTGAATTCAGGAGAAGATCCTGCGTAGTGCTTTCAGAACATCCATGAAATAGGTACACAAGTACGGGTGCGATGGTGGGAAAAAGAATAGGCTGTAGATCTAAATGCAAGAGGAATGGGGAAGAAGAACCCCCAGTGTTGTGGGTTGAATACAGATCCTAATACTTGGATGAGGCTGTATACAAGGGTAAGAGGCCACCTCTCCCCTGCCTGCTTTTGTCACATCTCCCCTACCTACTCTACGCTTCCCCCCCCCGCCTCTCACTCCCCGTCTTGAATAACTCCCCTGTCTTTGCTTCTTGTCTTTTTTGTTCCTGGTTGAAGCAGGAGGGAAAATGTTAGGCCAGAGCAGAGCATCCTGCCATTGGAGTGGAAGATTACCCAAGTAAAGCAGACAAGAGGTTGTGGAAATTGCCTTGTGTGCTGCATGGGTATCTTAAGTAGTGATATGCAGAAAAGAGGAATCTCACTCCATCCCCCTCCTTCCACAGTTCATGGCCAATCCTATGCTGAAACTCGTAATTCCCAATTTGCAAAAAACTCTGCCTTGCAACCATGACATTGCATTCTCTGTAACCAATGCCCTTCTCAACTTGCTGCTTTTTCTTATTAAAACTCTCCCTGGCATAGTCCCCTCTCTTTGACAATACAAAGTTTACACTAGTAACCTAGGGCGCAAACTAGTACAAATAAAACAGTTCCTCTACCTCCTACCTTCAAAGAAGGTTTTTAATTAGTAATGAAATTCATCACAATCAAAAAGCACAACAAAAGCAAAGGGTGCAGGAAGGTCTGCAAAAGAAGATGGTGTCATCCATGCATGGCAGAGATTCCCTGGAAAGATGTAAGGAAAGAGAACCAGAGGGGAGTCCCGGTTTTACTTACGAACTGGTTGTGTCTTGAAGTCGGATGGTAGGCTAATTTCACCCACGCCCTTGCCGTTGACTGCAGACAGTCTCACAGAGTAGGTTGTTTCAGGTTTCAGGCCAGTGATAGTGATCATGCCCTCCACATTTGCTGTTGCAGAAACAAGGGAGGAAGAGCAAAAAAAGCTGAGGCTTTAAGTCAACAATAAATGCCATGTTTGTATCGTATACTTTTGCCACGCTCACCCTCTTCTGGGCCCAGCCTTACATAAACAGTGCAAAGAGAAAGGTCAGAGCTATCACCTCTATGTCAACCAGCTGATTAAAGAGGTGAATTGCCACAGTCCCTCTGGAGGGGATATAGCAGAGTTCTGGTAGACACCAGAGGGCATCAGCCCTTGGCCTGTGCCAAGGAGCAACTTCAAGAATGCTCTAAGACCACTGTCATGTGGGGATAGCAGACATAACACCTAGAACTGCTCATCTGTTAGGCACTATGATCCAACTGAAAGCAAAGCCCTAGCAGGACAGAAACCCATCTCTCTCCTTTAACAATCTGTAACAAGGTCAGAGACAATGTATGAGATGGAAAGAACCTGCTGTGGGGTCATCGTGATATGAAGAAAGAAATAAGCTCTTCTTTTTCCTGCACAGACACAAAGGGAGAAATTAGAAAAATAAACCCTATCTTTGATCACATTACTGCAGTGGGGACCTAAAAGAAGAATTTCAGTTCCAGCCAAAACTGGTGTCAGAAGATTCAGCTCTGAAATAGAATTCTCTTCTTCACAGCGCCCCCAAATTAAAATTCCTTTCTTTTACTGAACTTAAGGATGCAATTTAAGCAGTGTTTATTTGTGGTGGGTTGACCCTGACCGGACACCAGGTGCTCAAAGCCATTCTATTACTCCCCCTCCTCAGCTGGACAGAGGAGAGAAAATAGAACGAAAGGCTTGTGGGTCAAGATAAGGGCAGGGAGATCACTCAGCAATTACAGTCAAGGTCACAAAGGATTCCACATGGGGAAAATGAATCTATTGCCAACCCGGTTAGAGCAGGGTAATGAGAAATAAAACCCAAATCTTAAGAACACCTTCGGCCCACCCGTCCCTTCTTCCCAGGCTTAACTTGACTCCTGAATTCTCTGCCTTCTCCCCCCGAGTGGTGCAGGGGGACCGGCAATGGGGGTAGTGGTCAGTTCATTACATGCTGTTTCGCCCACTCCTTCCTCCTCAGGGGGAAGACTCGCACTTTTCCTCTGTTTCAGCATGGGGTCCCTCCCACTGGAGACAGTTCTCCATAAATATCTGCAACATGAGTCCTTCCCACAGGCTGCAGTTCCCCACAAACTGCTCCAGCATGGGTCCCTTCCACGGGGTGCAGTCCTTCAGAAACAGACTGCCCCAGTGTGGGTCCCTCACGGGGTCTCAAGTCCTGCCAGCAAACCTGCTCGAGTGTGGGCTTCTCTCTCCATGGAGACACAGGTCCTGCCAGGAGGCTGCTCCAGTGTGGGCTCTCCACAGGGCCCCAGCCTCCTTCAGGCATTCACCTGCTCTGGTGTGGGGTCCTTCACGGGCTGCAGGGGGACAGCCTGCCTCACCACAGTCTACAGGGGAATCTCTGCCCAGGCACCTGGAGCACCTCTTCCCTCTCCTTCACTGACCGTGGTTTCTACATAGTTGTTTCTCTCACTCCTCTCTTGTGGTTGCTGTCATGCAGGTTTTTGGTTTTTTCGCCCTTAACTATGCCATCCCAGAGGCGCTACCACCATCGCCGATGGGCTCGGCCTTGGCCAGGCGGTGGGTCCCTCTTGGAGCTGGCTGTCATTGGCTTTATTGGACATAGGGGAAGCTTCTAAAGGTGTTTCTCACAGAAGCCACCCCTGTACACCCTCCTCACTACCAAAACCTTGCCACGCAAACCAAATACAGTATTCCTACAGATAATGAGACGGGGTGTAATGGGAGCTAGACTTGCTTCTGGAATAGGAGGGTTTACATTCCAGGGGGAACTAAAGGGTAACTAAAGGGGCTGACAGACAAGGCTTGAAAAGCCTTCAGTAGGAAGCACACAGTCACTCCCCAGTCAGCAAATGAAACCTCATTTGAGACCAGGCACTGGGTTCTTCACCTTACTCAGGCAGGATGGTGCAAACAAAGAAGGGATACGAAGATGAACATAGTGCTAAAACACATACTCTGTAGGCGGAGAAGGCTAGTGCCCTGTCACACACATACAGCTGTCAGCACAGCAAAGCCCTCTTTTCCGACCAGAAATTCAAGGTGTCACTGCAAAGTGAATGTTTAAGAACTTGTGTGAGGCCTTAATATACAAGCTGAAACTGCAAAGCTATGGAACCCTCCACTCTGGCTTTCCCATACAGGAAAGAAAGTCTTTTGAGATGTCGGTGGGAGAGGTAACATCTGGTTTTATCGTCCTACCTTCTTTTGCATCATACAACCTTGAATGCCATTCTCCCTCTCCCAGTGCTCTCCACTCTGCTTTGTACTTCAGGATGGGCACCCCACCAGTAGCTTCAGGCTCATCAAACTCCACCTGGGCAGTACTGGAATAGGGCTCCACTCTGTCAATGGAAGGAGAGGACGGAGTATCTGGGGGAGGAAGGGAAAACAACCAGTGATACAGAAGATAGCAGGAAACAAGGATCCCCAGTTTCACCGGCAATGAAAACAGAAAACTTGGAATATCAAACACACCCTTGTCATGACTTCACAAAGGAGGGAAGGGTAGGCCTAAGGCTCCCCTCAGTGCAGAGACCTTCATATTGTCTCTCCTCTAAGAGGCTAGAGACTTTCAGTACCTTTTTCAAAAGAGGACAACCAGACCAGAGTAGCAAGAGCATCCTGGATGCTATTCTGTCCCTACAGTCTCTTCCACAGGGCACTCCAATGCATAGCTTGACCATTCCTAAATCTGCCTCTATGGCAGCCATGAGAGGACACCAGAGGCCCTTCCAGTCTGTCATGCAGTCAGACACTGGGCCTCTTTGGTTAGTACACAGTACTCTGAGGTTTCTGTCTTGCACTACCTTTACTATTTAGGGATATTTTTCTGATTTGGAGAAGCACATGTGCGTGCATATGCACATACGCATTGGCTGTCAGAAACCAAAGATCCCAGCTCTGTCAAAGAGCACTGGAAGTACAGAGAAGAATAAAACCCTTCAGAAACATGGAAACAGAAATGCTGAGGATTTTGTTGTTTACAACTCATCCCAACGCAAAAATGTATGAACAGTCTCTCTGAAAGTAGAAGCTGGTTCTCCTGCTACCCCACCAACACAAACTAGAAAGAACGGTGACTCTGTCACCTCAGCTGAAGAGCTGCACACACATTTCCTTATTTTCCCTGCTTGGGATGCTCACCTGCCTGTACGAGAATGAACTCTGAAGACTCCTGGCCAATGCGGTTCACAGCAGTGCAGTTATAGTTCCCAAAGTCATTTTCAGAGTCTGGTGTCACCTGTGGAAAGATTGAAGATTTATGCTCGGATTAGCAAACCCTTTTCACTCTGTGAATACACTCTGCATTTCGCTGGAGAGAGAAGTTGCTAACACTCTGAGTGCTGTCCACAGAGGGGAGAACTGCAGTGGGCAGAAAGTCAAAGGCAAGGAGGAGGTGGTATCTTCTATTACCTGATTTTCTTCACACTTATGTGCTAGAAACACCACACAACTTCTTGTCTACCAACAGGGTGCCATGACAAAAGACTTAACTCCTTCAACATCAGGAACATAAATTATTTTATAGCACTGAGCCTTCCTGGCTGCATACGCCTTCTCCTCTCCTTGCTTTTCCTCACCTCCAGGTAGCTTGCTGATGGAGTGTTGTAGATCTTGATGTTGCTGTAGTTTGAGCTGGGAAGCAGCTGTCCATCCCGGAACCAAGAGATGACAGCACTGGGGTAAGCAAATACCTCACAGGTGATGTTCACTTGATTCCCTTCCCAGGTATAGACAGCAACAGGGCCCTGAAGCTTGGGGGCATCTGAAAGACAGACACATACGTGAAGGCAATTTCAACCAGAAAATCTCCTAAAGTAGCCAAGTCAGGCTCACTTTAAGGATCCCTTGGCTGGGATCCAGTTTAATGCGGGGAAGGGAATCTAATATAGGAAACAGGAACTGTCTTCTCATCTGTGGGGATGGAGGGTGTCTTTTGCTGGAGGATGTAAGGAGGAAACCTACTCAGTCCCAAAGGCTGCTCCTAACACAGTGTGGGAGGAGAAGCAGACAGCATGCTATGCATCCAGGGAAATGCATAGCAGGACGTTCTACTCTGATGCAACCAACAAATGGGACTGTGGCCCATTCATGGCCCACAGTCTTCCGAAGGTGCAAAGAGAATCCCAGCTGGAGACAGCTAGAGCAAACATTTGCACATATACACACAGCAACATGCCTCCAACAAAATTATTTTAGATCGAGTTGCTTCTCATGCCCTCTACCTAAACACCACACATTTCCCTAGCTGTAGGTGCCTCGGTCTCATCACTGAAAATCAAAACAGTCTCCCCTCTAAACACATGAACAGCCTTCCCGCCCCGTCCTCCACTTCTTACACTGCACTTCAAGGTACATGGCTTGGGAGTCCTGCCCGATGGTGTTGCTGGCTGTGCATACATATTCTCCGGCATCTGTGTATTGAATTTCTTTGAGAGTCAAGGACGAAACCCGGGCATGGCTACGTATTATGATGCGCCCATCCAGGGTCTGGCAGGAAAGGAAAAACAGAGTTAAAAGGCTGAGCCTGTGGTGCAGACTACAGGGATGGGAACAAAGGCAAGTCTACCTCACAACAGCTCTAGTTAAAAATTTTTGCCAGGATGCTCTTGTAGAAAACCTCTCCAATGGCTACTGTGCTTCTGCTCAGAGAATTCAGGCCTTCCTCTTCTCTCGCTGACACTCATTTTATTTTTATGTCCTTGAAATGGCATTAATAAGAACAGATCCAGACCTCAGAGCAGAATCAGGCAAAATGCAAGCTCAGAACTTTCACCTGAACATGGCACTGAAGAAAGCAAGGTACAGTGGACAGGGAAAGGAAACTGTGACCCTTCTAGAGACAAGTCTGCTTCAAGGTCTTGTTATCCTTCAAGAAAATTCTAGAGCAAGCTGCGTTGGTTATATGCCAGTTTAGAAATTGCTCCCACATGCGATAGAGTGTGGGGATGTCAATGACAGGGAATGTAAAATGCAGACCACCACCTGCTCAAAGAAATTGCAGCCACCCAACGATCCCATCCCATACCGCATCACTTCTTAGGTTTTTTCTCTCCAATCTGTGACCATAGCCCAAGTTCTCTCTTAATACAAGGCCATGGACTCCACCTTCCACTCTGGTGCCTGTGTAAGCTCTCAGTGCTTGTTCTTCAGCTTGGAAGCTTTAAAGCATCTACTTTCTCATCTAGTTTCCAAAGTGACACAATCACAAGTGAACAAATTAGGTACCCTCATGTCTGTGCCTGCTGTTGCAGCCTGCCACACCTAATGTAATTAATGCTCCAAGAGCATTAATTTTCTTGAGAGATACAGGACAAATACTGAGATGATGAATAAAAACCCTGAGGATATTAAGCAGCCAAATGCACCGAGCTGTAGCACAAAGTACATTTCTGGTATCTTAAATGGTCAGATCCTCTGGGCCAGAATGCTCTTTCTGTTGTGAACTAGTGGTCTCACTCTCTGAGATTCACAAAGTTTCTACAAGTAAATGTGATTTACCTCTGTTAGTTCTGAATATTACTTCATTTGAGCTTGTAAAATTTCATATGCACAGTATCCTTTGATGACACAAAACCAGTTTTATGTATTTTTCTTCTATCTGCTACCCTGCATGCAGGTCTACTGCAATCCCTGACCAATGCCACAAGCTACAAGCTCCACTCCCTCCCCTGTGCTTGGTCCCTTGTGTTGCTGGGAACAGTTCTTTATTTCATGTACAGGTGGTGGTATGTGCATCATTTCCTAGAACCAGGGAAGGAACTCTTAACGTGACATTAGTCCATTATGGTATCTTACACAACCAAATTCTGCTTTTATCTTTCTTCACTGGTTGACTGTGTTGTTATTCTTTTGTCTGACCTGTGACTCTAAAACCCAGCTTGCTTCTGAAACTATTACAGTAGGAACAATAAATATCCAGAGTCCAGATCTGCAGAGGCTCCCAGCTTCTTTCAGCTCACGAATTGAGTGAATATTCTAAATACTCATCTTTAAGACCCCATCAGCAGGCAAGAGTATAAACATGGCAAAATACTAGCACATGATCATTACAGCAAATGCAATTTTACCTTCAGTGTCACCTGCCTTTTCTCCACTTTCTCAAGATCTAATACAAACAAGAGAGTGCTAGGCAGTCATAGTGAAATTATAACTTTACAAGTAACGCAACCAATTCTGAAGATGAAGCTCCGTTTCTTAATGCAAAGAGCACAAGTAAAGAAGAAGAAAGATCAGGGAAACTACTCCAAAGAAGAGAAAAAATGTCTACCCAAGAAAGTATGCTACTAGTTTTCTTCATTTGTATTTCAGACTGTCAGATGCTATCGTTTCCGGGCTATTAGAGACATAGGATAGGTAGAAACTTGTGATCCCTTTACCTAGCCTCTCTGATTTCAAGGATTTTGGATAACAAAATGCTTCATACGAATGAGGGGACAACCCTAAGGGACAGAGGCAATAATTCATGCCGTAGCAATTGCCACTCTACAGAAGAGGGTATGATGGTTCTCTGTATCACCGATTACTACAACTTAACCTGAGATACATGGAGATGCTTTTATCCAGATTCTGAGAATTCCATGTGACACATAGTCCTTATGTAAAAAGCTGGCCTAGATTTCAGTACTTCAGTGCCAAAGGGGAAGGAGAGACAAGTAGGAAAATCATTTACCCCCGCTTCCCTCCACCTTCTTGATTTTTCAGTCCTTACATAAACAAGTATCCAGGACTTAATTTCACGGTCACGTCTTCTCCTCACCCACTTTCCACACAATGGACATCACTACAAAACAGCATCTGGAAATCTTGACCACAAATTCCAGCAAAGGAAGATGAGTGGTCTCTCCTAGCTATGTGCTTGCACTGCACTAACGAGAACTCATCTGCAGCTCTTAATATTTGTAAGGTTGCACTAATTTCCGGTTACAAGAAAAGCATCACCAGTTTTCGGTGTAACTGAGGTGTGATTTTGCTTGCAACTGAGTTCTTTAATATCTGTGGGTGATAATATGTGGGTTTTTTTTTTTGTTAGCATATGCTGCTAATGTGATTTGCAACAATTCTCCACTATATGCTGGACCTGAATGGTGAACTGAAACTATGGACTGTGCATAGTAAATACAGCTGACTGTAGTTCAGAGGAAGAAGCAGTCAACTGCAATTGTGCCTCTGAAGCAAGGAAAGCAACATTTAACACCCATATATGCTGCTCTGACTGAAGCTCCTACAGACTTCTTGAAATGAGCTAATGCATTAGTAAGAGTGAAACACTTAATGCCAAGTATTCACTCAGCTTCCTCAGACCTGAAATCCCTGCCACTGGAATGCACTGCTAAAAGACCCCATGCTAGCTATTTAAGAAATATGCCTACACAAGCTGCAACAATAAGCTTCAAAAGCCTTCTCACAGAATGCCACTTAAATATTTTAAGACACAGACACAGTAAGAAATTTAGAGACAGCAGGCTTAATAGTATTAGTGCTCATATTAATAAAAACCTTGAGACAGAGAGCACAGTGAAAACACTGGGCGGAGGGGAGACGGACGTGGCAGAAGGGAGTCAGAGACAACTGTAATAGGAATTAACACGAGGCCCAAAATGATGCAACTACTCAAATTCCAAATTCTTCAACGCAAACCGCTCTGAATATCCAATGCCTTCACTTGCCACAATTCGTCTATTCCAGCAGATTATTTTGAAGTAAAAATTTCTTCTCAGCCTCATATGAAACAAAGGCAGATGGTGCTTAAGTTAGAGGTTCACTTTGTTTAGGCCACACCAGTCTCTATGGTTTAAGACAGCTTAAAAATAAAAAAGAATTCAGGATACCCAGAGCCTCCTCAAATTTGATCCTAAAGATACAAATACGAATCACCCAGTTCTAATAGCTAATTTCGTTCTCCACCTAAGTCCTGTTATTTGCTTGGAAACATACTTTCTGGTACATTTTGAAGGAAGAATGGTACAAATCAGGTGCATGTCAAAGTAGATTATTACAATTATTTTTAAAATACACTACTGAATGTGAAATAAAACAGCAACAAACCACATTTCCACCAACTTCAGTTACCGCATTATCCCATACCCCCTCATTGACCCTTGCAAATCAAACACAAACAAAAATATAGCAATTTGGAGAATTGTTTGGAGAAATATAACTTGTGAAAGATTTATCTGCATTGATTTTGAAATGGAACATGATGCAGTTGTGCGTTAAGAGAAGGTCAAACTTAAGGAGTACCATGAGCAAACAGATGAGTTGGCTGGAGCAGAAGAGGCTATCTCTGGGAAAAAATACTTTCCCAGCATATATGCTGTTGCTAATTCTTTAAACTCTGGAAGAGAGATATGCTTCGCAGTGGTAGCATAAGAGAAAATGGTGAAAGCAGTATTTGTCAGATTTCACATTTGTTGTTATTTTTGTCTTTCTTTTTTTTTAAAAATTGACAACTAAAATTACTCACCCCAACACAGCTAGTTTGCTCATCCAAAAATGCATTACTATAGGCCAAGCAACTTCTAACTCTATAAGCTGTTTCCTTTATGTATTGATATTTAATGCTGGTTTAGTTGGCATGGTTACTGGACTAGAGATTTGTTAATCTGTAATGCTTAAAACAACCAAAACCAAAAAACTAATAAGTTTGCTAAAGGTCTCATAATCTTATACCTCTTGTTTCTCGGGCCGGGTCCACGAAGCCTGGAGAGAACAGATATAGAACACAACAACAACAGAAAAAAAGCAATAAAAGTTTATCAAAGGTTGCTTTTAGGTATCATAGTGTATGCACCACTTTGTGATCTGTGCACATGCAGGATTCAAGTTCTATATCTCACGTGTGAGGGGTGATCACAATTTCCATTTCCCAACAAAACCTCAATTGAGATTTACATTCAAAATTTAATAACCTATAAATTGGTCCTAAAATTATCAAATGAAGACTAATGATATCTAAAGATCGCTTCTGTTTTTACATATTGAGTGGTTATTTCCCTTGTCACATCCCAGAGTTTCTAGAAATCTGTTCCCAGCATGCTAGGGAAGTGATTCTGATGACCCCGGTCACTACATTGCAAAGAAAGTTATGGAACTGGTTTTCTAACACTGGCTTGTTAGCCACCTGCATACACCAATTAACATTAACACTCATCGTTAATGTGATCATGCATTTGTACGTGCATACTGTGCCAGGAGTAGGAGACCGTTAGCTGCAGAGCAGTGAAACAGCATGACCCCCCAGGACAGGAGATAGCAGTGCAGAACCTTGTACTTCCAGCTGATAATGTCCAGCTCATTACAATTGGGGATGTGTGCACCCAAACCTCACTGGGCTTGGGACAACCAAACAACAGGCATCAGTGAAACATGCACAAACGTTAGCAATAAACACACATTTCCCATTCAGAGAAAGCCACCAACAGTGCAGACCATATTCACTGTGGTTCAGAAAGGCCAAAGTTGCTAGGTTCTGTTTTTCCCCTATAATTTATCTTTCAAATATTTTTCTTCCGGTCTCTATTTCAATTGTAACTTGATCCATTTCAGTTCAGGAGTCAAAAATCACCTGCTAATATCACAGCCACGATGGCATTATTGAATGTGAGGCACAAGTGTTGCTGACGTGTGGTTCTAACAGCACACACAAGAATGACATTACAGAAATGTAGATGAAAGCTTAGGAAATGAGAATTAAAAACATAGTATTGTTTCCACAGTGCTTCTAGTGAACACTGTGAGACTTCAGCATTAACATATGGTACAGACAGCCTCCTTTTAGAATGTCTTTGACAAAACCAAGTCATTCACTTGTGGCCTGAAGTGAAGCCACTTGAAGAGAAGCTCACCAACACCTGCATAGGCTATGACACCCCCATCATCTGCTCATTTCTATGTGTATATATATATATATATTATGTTGTGCGCAAGTTCCTTGAAAACTGAACGAACATGCACCCATAATAATTGAGCATAATCCCTTTTTGATGTACCAGTCATTCCCTGTACCGAAGTAAGCCCGGCTAGCCAGGGAACTGCTTTGCCTATACCCATGCGAGTCTGCTTTCGATCCTATTCATTGAGTCTCTATTCCCCCAGCACAAAGGGATTAAAAAAAAAAAAAAAAGAGAGACATATTTTCATCCTTCGCTGTTCAGTACCTGTCAACCTAAAGGACGATTAAAGAGGAAAAAAGCCAGTTCCCACACTCCTAGAGTTTGCTGATGGCACTCGTGGGTGTGGGGAAAAAAGGCAGAACCACATTCTCCATCCTGGAGAATTTCATACTAACTCACACTCACCAAGACAAAGAGATACACAAGTTCTACTCAGCACCAAAGAAAAAGGCCTAATAACACTATACAGGTTAAACCGCCATTAAGATAAAAGAAGAATACCACAGCTGATCTCTTCTTCTGTACTTTGATTCCTTCATTCTGGTAAGAAAATCTTCTCTTTATTTTTGACTTTAATAGAGAAAATGCTAACATGATGAAGGTCTTTTAACAGCTACCATGAGAGGCTAGACAGCAGTACTGAGCGAGACCCTACACTGCAGATATGCCTATTGCCAGCTCTGGCAAGATGTTAAAAGGCCCGCAGAAAAGCATCACCTGCTACCCCTTCAGGGTAGACAGGAATCTCTGACTGACAAGGTAAATGTTTCTCCTATGTCGTATGTTCCCACATTGACAACCGAAGTAAACCACATATAAGCAATATTTTTTTGGGTTTGTTTTGAATTTTACTTGCACTCTCTGCAGGACAGAGCAATGCAAGCTGCCAGCTTACTAGTAAGAGGAAGCTTCCACTATGCCAGTATCTGGAACTTTGGCCTGCTCATTTGTGTTGGTATACAGTTGCCAATTATCTGATTTTGCTAGAGCACAGCCATAACCACTTACCTTTGCAGACCCCCCTCAAAGCAAAAGACTGTTAGTCCGAGGGGTGCCACATTATGTAGGCATAGCCAAAGAAAGGAGAACCTTTTGCTACACATGCTAGATATCAACAGGCCTCTCAGGAAAGCGTGGGAATGTTGAAATAGTTGTGACATTGTCAACCTAGGTGTATGGGTTATAGTACCTCTTGCCCCTTGTCCACATGTCAGATTATCTCCGTTCATGGACAAAAACTTAAGGGGGAAAAAACCTTTAAGCCAGAGAGGTTTTTTGTTTTGTTTTGTTGGGCGGGCTGGGTAGGCTTTTCTTAAATATCAAATGTTCATGGGATTCAGGGCAATGGGATTCAGGGCACCTGTAGGCCTTTAAAAATCTGGACTGAAGTATGATTACAAAAGTAAACAACACGTAGCAAGACAGATGCACCCAAGTATCTAAAGCATATTCAAAAGTTTGATAATTTTAAAAATAGTATTGTTTGTCTCACATCAAAGACCATCCATTCCCCTAAGCTATCCCAGAGACAGTAAGTGGATAGTAACCTGAATATAGGTATTTGGTTGTACATGTAATAGAATGTTTATCAGAGCTACTTTGACCTGAGGATTCTCTAGACATCTGTACCATTTACCTCAACTTACAGCACAAGATAGAGAATGGGAAAAAGTAAAAAACAAACCATATACAAAAAAATTTAAAAAATCCTGCCTAGAAAGTGCTTGGTATATGATAAAAAAAAATAAATATCTTTGCCCTGAAGGTTTGAACCAGTACATGGGACACATGGTAGTACCTCAAGCCTTTGATTTCCCCACCATCTATACATGAAACTATTAGAGCATTAACATTTTCCTTAATACTGATCACCAACTTAACAGCATCAAACATGATATATGAGAGTCTCAAAAATGGTTAGCAGTTTTGCCACTGAGATCTTGTTAATTTAATTGGGGTGGACAGATGGGACTCTCTGCAAACAGGCTCTCCTACTGACTTCTACTTGATTGTTTAGTGTTATATCAGCTTTTATATTAGTGTTATGACAGTTTTTATATTCTTCTCCCTATAAAACCTGTGAACCAAACTGTAGTGCTAGAAGCAATACAGCACTTAGCTTCTCCCACCACTCTCCCAGAGAGAACAGGACCATGAATAACCTTATGTCTTCAAAATAGGTCCCCCAGTCATGCCGTAATGGCAGCCCAAGCCAACAGCTTTTGAAGGCAATGGAAATCTCTCTCTAAACATTGCAGGGAATTACATTAGCCTTTGAATCCAAAAGAAAGAATTAAGGCTGAAGAACTCTGGCACACTGATTAATAAGTTACACGTTAACAACATGGTGAAGAGCTGACATCATGGAGGCAACTAATAAAGCTCATTTAGGAGGCTATAATGTAGAATGGCAGCTGTGTGGATGACTGACAGTGGATACCTCTGTGACTTTAAGACTCTAGCAGTCTGTCAACTGCTGCCTTCGTACTGAGTCAGAACCCCTGGTATGCCCAAGTTAGCTGAGCCTTGAAGCATCCTGTTATTAGAAGATTATCAATAAGCAACAACTTACTCCAACTTTTGTCTAGGTTTTCTTTGGCTCTAAACTATGCCTCCTGATAACCTTATGCAATTATTATGAAATATCTACAGTAATACAGCACATCCTAATCCTGTCTAGTTAAGGGAAATTGTGGCCAATATTAAAAAAAAAAAAGAAAAAGAAAGAAACACCACAACATCACTCTTTTAAAAGAAAAACTGCTAATTATTTTTGCCTCTTAACAACAAAATGGTATTGCTGTGATCAACAAAACAGGAGAACACAAAGGCAGCCAGGCTTTTGTGCTTCAGGTACATGAAGTATTAGAATATAATACAGGAGGGCAAGAAGGAATTAACAGGCTCATTTTGGTCCACTGCACCTTTGAGCAATAGTATCCCACACCTTCCCACCTGCCACCCTCCCAGATCACATCATGATGATGACAGCATGGACAACACTGGAATCAGGGTGCTCATTCCCACCTCTCAGCTTGGAAAAAGAAGGGAAATATACTTTCATAAGCTTCCTGCAACTGTAGCTCCCTTTGGAAACTCCTCTGAAAAGAATCCAGGGCCTACTGCTTTTCAAGTTAATTCAACTCAGAGTGATACCAGCAGGAATTAAAAAGCATATCCTCCGCTGTTATAAACCAAGATAGCTCTTTGTACAAAAGGACACCTGTGGCATTACTTCAGCTGTGGAGCTAACCCTTTAGCAGATATTCTGTGCAGGACCACATGTGTTCTCAGTACAGAGAGGGGAATCGCCATGATTTCCATGTGCATCTGCATGCAGCTGTCATGCATTCTGGACCAGCAAAGGCGGGCTGATCCCAGCAAATGAGACCGTGGTTTTGGGAAGGGTTATACCTTCTCTTCATTGCTGATGTTCCGGGTGGAAGTTCTCCAAGTGATGGAAGGGATTGGGTCCCCAGATGCCTCACAGGTAAGTGTAATCTGATCCTCCAGCTCCATGGCTGTTTTATTCTCCACATAGGTGATTTTGGGTTTTGCTGAAAAGAAAAAGTAACCTTCATTCAGTCGGGGCTCAGAATGAAGCTTGCCTGTCAACAGCAATGTTTGAAACAAGCAACGTCGGGGAAAAAAGGCTTTTGAATTGGCACAAGTTTACTCCCATATGGGGAAGGGAGCACAGTACATTTGAGAAGGTTACCTCCTTGGAAAAGTAGATCTTTTGTACACGTACTTACAGGTGAGGCTTGTAAGAGGACTAGAAAAGGGCATATCTGAAGTAGAACCCATTTAACAGTGTACAGATGATCAGTTCCTGGGATTATCAGCTAAATCTTCCACCTCACTGTCTACTTTCTCTGCCCCAAATTAGCCCTTTGATAAGCAGCTTTGTCAAGTGGCTACAGAGGGATGGGACAGGGAGAATTATATTCCTTAACATTCCCAGATTCATCGAAGGTAGAAAAGTTGCTGATTTATTCCTGCAAGCTTGAGTTCATTCACACAGTGGTGGGGTGGAGTTCACCACCTCCCTGTCCAGGTATATCAAGTCCCACTGAAGTGCTAAAGCCCCTTTAATAGCAGCTCTGGTTGGATTAGGATTCGGCCCTCTGGGCCTGGAAGATCTTTCAAGTAACATGTGAATCTCACATCACCCCATGCACAGAATTGAATTTCTTTTATCAGAGAGGAAGATACCAACTCCATTCTTCTGTTTCAGACACATATACAGACTCTATTTTGCCTAGCAGGATGGCAGAGGTCCACAGCATTGCTTAGGAAAGAAGCAGCTCTAGATAAGCCACATCAGCCATTAAGGAGGATAAGTAGGTTGCTTCTAGCTTGCACTAGTGAGCTACCAATAGCCAACTGGATTGGAAAGTAAGGACGGTAAGAACACGTTTACCAAAGACTTTGAGATGAATGGTGGCATCCTGCTCGCCAGCCTTGTTCTCAGCAATGCAGATGTATTCTGCTTCATCACTCTTATCCACCTTCTTGATGATGAGCTCGGACCCATCGTAGTTAAAACTATATTTCTCTTCATCATCGCTCTGTTCTACTGGCTCTCCATCCCTGCAGGGCACAAAGCACACCGGCTGCATTGGGGAGCAGAAGCAATCAAAGGCTATTTGTTTTAGGCTTGTTGTTAATGCTAGAACTGCATTACTACACTGAAACTCCTCGGGTTGAGGGACAAAGCCTACATTTTGATCTATTCCTAATCCCTCCTGCCTTAGAGCTCTTGGCAGATGAACCTTTTGCTTCCTGACACACATCATAGCCTATATGCAAGAGACAGGTCAGAAGGTGGCTCCTGTCCCTGCATATCAAGACAGTATCCCAAGTTGTCATCAGCTTTTTCAACATTAAAACTTGTCCTCATAACCTCCACCAAAGGCTACACCATTTCAAGAATAGTATACAGGAAATCTGTATCACTGCCTAACAGTGAAGTTTAAACCCAATGAAATGAAGAGAAAGACTTTAGATGTGGATCTCCTGGCACAAAAAAGATACAAGTTACAGCATCCACTTTTGCCTAAGATTCCCCACCAGTGCAACAGACGATAATAAACTGATCCACAGGATGAGTCTGTTCAGCGTGAAGCTTCATATCTATTTGCAGCTTGAAAAAAGATGCCATGGTACAGTGAAAAAATGCTATTTTTGCTGTTATTCTTGTGTTTCCAGGAAGTTGTACCGGTTTTGGCTGGGACAGTGTTAATTTTCTTCATAGTAGCTCATATGGGGGCTATGTTTTGGGTTTGTGACCAAAACAGCATTGGTAACACAATGATGTTTTAGCTTTTGCTAAACAGTATACACACAGTGTCAAATGGTTTTCTGTTTCTCTCACTGCCTTGCCAGCGAGTAGACTAGCACAAGAAGCTGGGAGGGGATACAGCTGAGACAGCTGACCTGGCTAAACACCTGCCTGCCAACGGGAAGTAGTGAATGAATTCCTTATTTTGCTTTGCTTGCACACACAGTTTTTGCTTTATCTATTAAACTGGTTTTGTATGAACCAATAAGTTTTTGGATTTTACCCTTCTGATTCTCTTCCCCATCCCACTTGGGGAGGTGTGTAGCAGGTGGCTGTGTGGTGCCTACAGGGGTTAGCCCACAACAGAAACTAACTACACTTCCACTGTGAGACCATTCTTACTCTTGTGAGAAAAATTACTTAATCTTATTCCAGGTAAAACATTGCTTTCACTTCAGCCTGGTTTTCCAGGCCCTGCTGAAAACATCCATGTTCACACACAATCAGGACATTGCACACAGCATCTTACTTAGTCCACGTCACAGTTGGCTCAGGAAAACCATCAGCATCACATGCTAAGGTGACAGACTGGCTGAGGTTGGCCGTGGCATTCATAGTGCTCTGCCTGGCACGCACAGAAGGAGGTACTAAAAGAGAAGAAATCCACATTTAAGTTAGAAAGGACAGTTGTGAGCAAGAGGGAGCTCTGGAAGGCTCTCTGTAAATCTCTGCAGTACAAGCAATGTCACTAGCAATTCAAACCCATATGCCATCACCTGCAGGTCTGAATCAACAGGTTTGGTGCACGAGCTCTCCAAACTAATCAGCACAGGGAAAGAAGAGCAGGGGGTGGGGAGGTGCACAGAAAATCAGTATTCTGGACAAAATCACTTGTGGTGCACAACAAGATCGATACCTCACTATAAGTCATGAGATGCTTCTGGTTTCACTTGACATGATAATTTCCTGTAAACATCTGGTAAACAGTCAATTTCATGTTTTATTACAAACAGCAGGGAAAGATTAGTAAGATGATGGTAAATTGTGAGTGTGAATCCAAAGTAACATTTACACCAGCCGCCTGGAGTGCAGGTGCCATATACACTGCCCCTGTACCAGCCTTACTCTAAGCTGCTCACCATTTACGATGACCTGAATATCTTTGAAGTTGATCTCCCCACGAGCCAAGATCCGGCCCTCACAGCGATATGTCCCTTCATCTGTTTTCTTGATTCCTCGGATCTGCAGGTAGTTGTTGGAC
Organism: Tringa solitaria; assembly: GCA_026413425.1. Classification (NCBI taxonomy): domain Eukaryota; kingdom Metazoa; phylum Chordata; class Aves; order Charadriiformes; family Scolopacidae; genus Tringa; species Tringa solitaria. The sequence continues at coordinate 6,350,780 of JAOXJM010000010.1, read as the reverse complement.
AGGACTATAAATCGAACTAGAGAAGACAAAAGGAAGGTTCATCCAATGATCCTCAGGAAAGCTCACTGCAACTAACAGGTTCTTCTCCTTTCCTTACCTTTTCTGGTTGAGACAAGGCTTAGTGTCACAAAACTTCCCTTCCTAATATTTAATAGAGGTGCTGCTGTAACTGGATCTTGCATTGGCAAGAAACAAACCAGATGTGGGCAGCAAGCAAACTGCTCTGGTGTTTTATACCATAAGTACACATAGAGAGATTAACAGATAAATATACACAAACAAACACATTTACATTAAATTAGTACCAGACAACAAGCAATCTGAAACTGCCAAGGGTGGCAGAGGTCAAGTTTTACTAGAGTTCCCTTGTGCCTGCAACAAGCGGATGTGGGAAACACAGCTGAGGCACGAATGCTCAACTAGAGTCAGGGCTCAGTGCCCTCTGCCAGTAACACATTCCTTTGCAGCATTTTGAAAGAAAGGGAAAGGTTCTTGCAAGGAGCTTTCAGCCCCTGCTCCTTGGGAAGGCTGGAGAGTGTCACAACATGCAGCTTTCCTGTCTGATGGCATTTCTTTTATCTGAAATTTTTTCCTAGCATTCCTTGGTCTATTCCAGTATCAAAGCCTGATGGCCGTTTCTGTGAGAACATGATTGTTCTGCCATTGCCAAACCACAGTATCTTGAATAACTGAATTAACATCCTAATACCTAGTGTTAGGTACAAATTGCTTCTCTCCTCCCTTGTGACCACCACCATTTTGTTCTCCTGAACCCCTTGTATGAGCCTGATTTGAGCCCTGATGGGAGACAGACATTTGATTCCTGAATGGACAAGCACTGAGACATCTCTAGTGCCTTACCATCTTTTTTTAGGACAACATCCCTGCCTTTGTGCTTCCAGATGATGGTAGGAGGCAGTGAGCTGACCACATCACACACAATCACAGCATCATCCCCTTCCTTGAATTCCTGAGGAGTGGGAGCATTCTTGAACATCAGCTTTTCTGAAAACAATGGAAGGAGAAAGTCACTGCAGCTTTCTCAGCACATCTCAAACTCCTGACTCAAGCCTTAGGCAAACAAAGAAACCCCAGATGACATGTTCTCTGGAAATCTTCACGTACCTGAGGGGAGGATAAAGCTGTGCCTGACTCAATGCACTGCAACACAGGAACCCCATTTTCCAGCCCTGCCTCCCGGGCATATCAGTGGGACCAAGCAACACTCTACCTAGCTCACTGATTTGTCCTCACTGCAAAGAGAAAATGTGAACTTGGAACTGCCCAGCTTCCCAGCAGGGCGGGGAGGAGCTGCTATCATGGCTCTGCTGGACAACATGCTGACGGCTTATTATAACCCTTCTGAATGTGTGATCCTCTTTACTGAAGCCTAGTCTTAACTCATAGCATGTCTGTCATTCACAAAAGCTATTCTCTCTGCTTACTCCTCCCAGACATTTATGATGCACTAGAATCTTCTTCTACCCCTTGCCCTCCTGTCTTTTGGGAGAAGCGGTAGACATGCTGGTAATGCCATGACAGGCCAAGGTCCTAGTTCCCACTTTCTCCTCAAAATTATGAAAGAAGGCTGCATCTTCTTAACATCCCCTTTCTTTTCACCCTCCTTTTTCCCCTTTAAAAATAGCCTTTCCTAGGAAGTTAAAATTATAGCCTCCCTAATCTTGCCTCATACATGTGCAAGGTGACCAGAAAATAGCCTCAGAGCTGTTCTCTTACGGAAAATTTTCACATTGACGGTGGCTTCAGAGTCTCCCTCCTCCACGCTACTGACAACACATTTATAGATGCCAGCATCATCAATGTTGGCGTTGTAGATGGTGAGGGTGGAGGAGAAGTCATCATTTCGCACCACCGAGATGCGCTGTTGGTTCGGCGTCAGCTTCTCGCCATTAGGGGAAAACCAGGAAATGTCTTTGTATTTGGCCTCCCCTGCCACTAGGGACAATAAAAGAAAACACAGCAAATTGAAATGAGTTTGCAACAAATCTGCACAGAAGGAATTAAATAGAACCAGTAGCACTAGGTGGAAGACTGACCCAGGGGAAGGGCTTCTGGTACCTGAGAAGCAAGCAAAGAAAATTCTCTCTCACAGCACTGTGAATGGCCAGTTGCTGTCCTGCAAAAATGATATTAGGTTGGTTTCATAATCTAAAGGGGTACACTCATTTCAGCCCAGAATGGCTGTCTATGCAGCCTGGGATCCCATGTCCCAGTCCCTCTACTATGCACATCAGCCGAAGAAATAAAATTCTCCTCCCACTTAACTCCGTTGTGTTTTCAATAAATACCTGTATTTGCAGACTGGGCTACTTTGCATATCAAAACGGTGGCATTGCTGTAGCAGCAATTCTGGCATTGATCAGCTTAAATGTCCTGCTGTATCCAGTGTAAATCAGAATTGTTATTAAGTGGTCCCAGGCTGTCTCTTTCTTGCAGCTCGCATCTCTGCATTCTTCAGAGTAGCTTTATTATTTGGGAGTAACTCCTATTACTGGAGGGGCTGTAACTGATCCCACTGTTTTCTGAATGTAAGTACCATCACAATAGCCCTTGCTCAGAGCAGGCTTTCATTTTTGAAGTACTAGCGTTAACAAATTACTCTGCAGTAAAGCACTCCTGGATCAGATAACCTCATTACTTGTCCCAGTCAGTATGCTCCTGAGGAGGTGGAGTTCTCTGATGGCATTTTGCTGCCAGACCTCGCTGTTGCACCTACTTGCTCTGTGTCATGCTTCAGTATGCTCTTACGTCCAACATACTAATTCCTCCCACTAGAAAGCAGGCCAGCTGCTTTCAGGAGAATCTCTGAAGAAGAAATTCAGACTCTAATTTAGAAAATGCCATAAAATTGAGGGACCCACTTTGGAGCACATGGAGCGTGTCAGCACTGCACCACATTGTGCAGGGGAACAGCATGGGGGAGTTGATGGCCTGAACACACAGTAAATTGTCTCACAAGAAATGCAGGTTTTCAGCAGCATTAAAATCCTTAGTTGCAGATGTAACAACTCTCAAGTCACCTAGCACTTGTATTACTGCTGTTAGCAGTTTCTTAGAGAAACAATTTGGAATAGAACAGGCTTAATTCTAAATTCAAAAGACCAAAAAGCTGTGGAATGATGCAAGGTGCCATCGTTGTGGCTATTGCTCAAGCTTATAGCCAACACTTCAGTACCTGTTTTTTAATTTTAAAATCTGTTTGCTAGAGCTGCTTTCTGTTGCGAGTCCTCCAGGGAGAATGCATTTACTGGTTCCAGTAAACAGCATGTGTTGCCTTTGCTACTCAGTCTTATAAACTATAAGGACCTATGAGAAAGAAAGAATAAGTGATCTTGCAGCTAGACCTGGCACTGGAGTTTTTATCCCAGAGTTAATACAATGATTGACCTTGCCAGCAAACCCACATGGAGACAGCAGTTGCCATATGCCATCACTCACCTTGACATAAGAAGAACTTGGATTCTCCAACACTGATCTCCCCCTGGCTTGGAACAATGTCCACTTCTAGAGAGGCTGGAAAAGAAATGAGCATGCACAAGATGGTTAGACAATAGGAGTGGTCTTCAGCAAAAAAGCTTTGCCAGCCTTCCAATTCCCATGGCTCCTTTCGTCATCAAATGGAAAAGCACAGCGTGGAGTGTTCTTGGCTGCATAAGCGTTGTTCTTTATCGATATTTATCTGAATGTACAGTGCCATAGATCCCCGATGACCCAAAAGAAGTTGCTAACGTTCAGAGTTGCTTTCAGCTTTTTATAAAACCACAGGGAATGATACAGAAGGGGCTAATTTCCATTCAAACCTCTACCATGCCGCAATACTAGGGAGTGTACTTGGTGTGTATCGAGTACTATCTCCTCTGAATTCAAACTGGAATTGGCTCAAAGACCTATCCTGGCAGCAAATACAAATTATCTTTCCTTTGGAGACTTCTTGTTGCTCTATACGATACGATATTCATACAAGCCCCAGTTACCAACTATTACAAATGCAGAGTGGGAGTCACTTGATTTACTCCAGGTCCTTGATCTCCTACTCAGAAACCTATTCCAAACAGCCAGCAAACTGGAGATGTTTATGGCAGACAGAGCACACCTGGATTAGAAGGAAACTTCCTCCAATATATGCTGACAAGGACTATTTACTGTGATTTCTGCCTTCACACTACTGGCCGAGACAAGTTCATCCAGGCACATGTCACCTAACTCCCCGCTACTACAGAGATGAAAATATTAGCAATACTTTGATCTCTTCCACTGTCTTCTCATGGGATATCATCAATGCTTTGAATTTTATGTTAGCATTTTTTAGTTGTTTTCTTGATGGTTTTGTTCATTTATTTTATTTTTAAGTAAGAGAGTGAAGGTGTTTTGGCTACAGAGATGGAACAGATGTTCCATGGACCCGAGTGAAGCATCTATTACACGCTGGTCTGGAATTCAGGGAGCCTGGAGTCAGTGAAAGATATTGTACCTTCTGTACTCCATACAAGTGAATCCAGCACAGCCTCAAAGGAATCATTTAAAAATAATCCACGTTAGATAATAATTCAAGAGAATGTTTGAGGATACTGTTGCTGAAAGAAATCAAAATTATTTTCAGACGTTGTCAATCTCCCATTGGACATCTTTCACTCATGTATCTTGTCTGAGGGTACTCTCTCACCTTCCTTGTACTTTTCAATGAAGTACACATTACCCTTCTAGTTCCTGCATTCAGCCTGTTTTATTTCCAGGTAATCTAATTTCTCTCAACTATACCACTTTAATGTAATTCAGTCCCAAGCATATGTCCCAGTGCCAAATATAACAAATGTCTAAAGGTTTATTAGATTCATTGCAGTGAGGACTAAATAGCCTACTTCGATAGGATCATTTTTATTGTTGTTTTTTTTTTTTTTTCTACAAATCTTTCCAACATTTGAATTTTATATTTGGAATCACATTCTAGGGTGCTGTTCCTGGGAAGATCTCTGCTTTATGGAGTGAGTGCAAAGGTACTACAAAGAAATCTTAAATGTCTCAAATCCAGATCTCCAAGTTCCTCCAGACCAGAATTCTGCTTGGTACTACTGTCTAAAACATTTCTCCTTCAATATTACTATGGAACTAGATTTGAGCACAGACAGTATTACAAACTCAATTAATGTCTTTGGGCAGCAGCTGCAGCAACATGCAGTGATGCAAATACTCCAGAACAGTAGTTCTGGTTACAGTAGTTTCCAGTATGAATAATCCAGAAGCTGGGGGCATCAGCAAAAGACAGGCAGTTCTAAATAATGGGACCTTTTTACTATTTTCAAATTATCAATTAAACTGTCTTTTATGATCTTGTCTTTGGCATGTGAGTGATAGCTCCTGCTTAGAAGTTTAAATTTACAGAACCAAGAATCCTTAGTCTCACCCAAATGAGAACATATTATTATTAAGGAACATTTAGAGCTCCTGGTGACCAGTTAAATGTTTGTTAAACTTCAGAGCTCCGATAACTGCTGTGTAAAAGCCTTCTCAACTTCACTCAGAAAATAAAAAAGAAAGGCCAGCATTGACAACAGAAGTTCAAAGTTCAGTTTTCAATCTGTATTTAGGTATCTAAATTAAAAGTTGGGCTTTCAAGAATAACCAACCTCTCTGAGCAGCTCCCTAAGAAGTACAGCAAGTCTCCTGCCTCAATACTTAAGCACATCACAGAAGCCTACATTTGGAGTCCCACTACCCAAAATCACCATATTTTCCCCTCATTTATTTACAAAACTGAAACTGATGAGCATTTAATGGACAAAGGAGAAGGAACATACCATTTTGGAAGTGTCACTAGAAATCAAAAGCAAAAAGTCAAAGATGCTGAATTTATTAAAACAATCCTGGTTTAGTACAGTAAAGGGAGAATGAACAATCACTGCAAAGCAAGTTAGACGGCCAAGATGAGAGCTAACGCCTGTGCTGTGTATAGTCCAATAGTATGACAATTTATTTTCTCAATTTAATTACATTGGTACTAAACAAGTAAGAAAGGAAAGCAAACCTCCCCATTTTCATGTTCATTTACAATCAGCCTTGCAGAATACGTATCCAAGTATGCTCAATGCCCTTTTCTCCCAGCAACTTCACTGCTTTCTTCATAGCATAAATTATGACCCATTAGGCAGAAAATATAATTGGATTCTGGCTTTCCTCCAGCTATAGCTTAATGCTGCAACAGCTCTGTAGCCTAACAAGCCCAGGTCAAGTATGAATTTCAAGAGTCCAACATGAATAGGTTTCATTTTGAAACTGCAGCCCTAAGCTTGCAGAAAACCATCAACTTAATTGAGATATTCCTCTACCCCATGTAGCCAGAGCAGTTATCTGCACCATTACTGCAAATGCTTTGTCTGTCACTCTCCATGTTTTCATGCTGTAGTGCATGAAAACCCTTCTCCCAGAGCACCTAATTTTACCTCCAGACCATAGAGGCATTAGTTTTAGCTGCCAAACACACCTGGGTTTTTAAGAAATATACACTGCTTCAGAAATTAAAACCTGTTGGTATGTGCATTGGCAACATTCTTTACAGTACCTGGGAAGCAGACATATGGACTGTGGGGCTTAGACATTAAGAATATAGCTATACACAGAATGAAGGAGAACTGCCTGTCATCATTAAAAAAGGACACTCTTCTGAGCCCTGCACGTTGCATCAACTGGGAACACAATGACGTTGTGACTGAATTCCCCCACAGCATTGGAAAACCAGACCAGCACAAGGAAGGGCATTTAGACTTGTCATCAACTTTTTTATACTAGCAAACAGTGGGGTGCTGGCAAAATAGCTTTGAACTAGTTGAGATATAATATAAATTCATACTACTACTTCTTTCTTTCCTTTTTGGCTACACCACACTATAAAATATACCAGTGGACCTCTTCTCCACTTCAGAAAGTTGCTGCATGCTGGGAAGGTAGTGACAAAGGCTGGGGTTATTAATGCCTTTCATTCCATTCTCAGGTGTTTTCTGTTACAGCTAGAAATAAGAAAAAAGGCTCTGTGTAAAGTATTGAACTTTTCATCACCCCAGAATTCAGCATCTATGCTCTACCTTAAATCTTTTTTAACACGTGTCTGTGCCACTGTAGACGAAAAGAATAGAAGAAAATCACACAACCAGGAAACATCTTACCGTAAATACAGCCGAAAGGATCAGGTAAGCCAGATGCACACTGTATATTTTTTGACTTTTCTTGAAGGAAACTGCTGAAACATACAGCATCGTACCCACATCACTGCCAGCTTAAGGCCTAGTTAATCCCTTTTACAAGTAAATACTAACTTAAGAAATCTTCTCATCGACAGACACTTCCTGCTAAACAGACTTCATGAGCTGACTAAAGCAGGTTACATCACACAACACTCTGATATAAGAGAAAAGCTGTGTGATTACTGCCTCCATACTAAACATAGTAACTTCATTATTGCCATGTTCATCCACTAGCAATCCATATGCACTGCATTACATACTATGTCATTGTATTTAAAACATGCTATCTCTGTGCAGCATCCAAAACTACAGGGATGACTCTCAAGCACTTCTCTTCAGGGGGCTCAGCAGTATTTGGTTGCTGTCAGTATTCTGTTCACGCTGTTTGAAGAAAATCAACAGAACTTGGCCATCTACTGCGCATTAGGAAATGGGACTGATTGAAAAGGCCACATAGATAGCTGTGTGGCAGATGACACATTACAAGCTCGTATCCCAGTGGTACTTTGCTCACATGTCCATGGTTCTGGGTCACTATCATACTGCTAGGACAACCTGTGTCTTTCAGTTTTAAGATGCTCTCCCTGCTTTCATCTCCCCTCCAGCACTCATTTACTTCCCTTGAAGGACAAGCTGTAAAAACAACCAAAAAAAGGCCTCCCCTCAAATGTTTATTCTAAGAGAGAGAGAGCTGACACAAATGAATCCACACCCTTTACACTTGATTTACCTTACCCCAGTAAAACTGCATAAGGCCAGTGTCATTCAACAAACCCTTGCTGTCAGAAGCACTGATTTGTCTTTTTAAATGTCAGTGTGTTTTTGAGCACTGCTGTTAAACACTGACGAGGTGACAAGTCACTGGCAGACAGTGCTATAGTATTAAGCTGGTTTGGGAAATAGAGCAGAATATCAGTTAACAGTGCTTGGCTGGCCCTGGAATGACAGATTAGACTTACTATGGTATGTTCTACTTTTGTGGGTACCTGCTGCCCTTGTCTGTTCTGCTCATTTAGTGCCCTGTACAGACAGTGAATTACAGAGCTTCCATCCAAGCAAGGAATGCTTCCCTCTAATTATTTCAACCCAACAGGGACACTCCACAGAGTTTACATTCTCTGCGTGCCTATATTGGACATACCTGAAAACATACAGGCACAGCTTTAAATGTACATACTGATACTATGACAGTGTTCTGCACCAACACAAAGCTACACGTAGACCCTACAGTACTTGTTTTGCATTTATACCATGCCTAGCACAAGGGAATCCAAGATACTGCTGTATCCTAAGAAATGGTCATAAGAACCTTAAAGTAGTGTCTGACTGTGCCTTTGCTTACATCCAGTCAACAGTCACTTCCTGCAGAAAGTCTTCTGATTGTTAATCACTAGGAGTAGCGAGCAATAATCCTGTAGTTGTTAAAGGCACAAACCATACTCATGAAATCTCAACATTTCCATTCTGCTGCAGATGTTGAGAAGCAAAATTATACCTGGCTTTTTTCAGTCTCTTGTGTTTTCTTTTGGAGGAAGTTCTCTCTAGGAGTCGAGATAACAGATTGGATAAGCATGGTCTGCTCCAGTCTGGAACCTGCCCTGGTTTTTCTTCTCAATGTGTTTGCAAACACATTGTTAAGCTTTCTCCTACAAATAGAGGTAACAAAGGGCTGGAAGGCAGACCCCTGGTGATGAAATTAGGCACAAAAGAGCTCAGCTGTGTTTGTCCAGCAGCCTTTAGTCCAGGAAGATTAAGGTAACTTCTGGAAAGCAGGTATCATTCAAGAAGAAATGTTCCTCTGAGTTATTCACATCAAGCTCATCTGTACGTATTTTACACCAGGGAGAGTTCAACCCTAATTCTTTCAATCGCCTTTATCTGCACAGCAATTTGCTGACATCATAAACTGGATAAACAGGTTCATCATAACAATGAACTATGCCTTAGATTACACAAACAATTGCTCCCTACTTGCTAAACGTTATTGCTCAGTATATGATCAAACTGACAAATGCAGCACTGACACGGATTTTAATCACTATTTAATCGGTATTTTTGCTTTGCAGTTCAGGGAAATGGAGACTATTTTTTCCACCCTTCATTTAATAGACACTGTGAGCCCATTTGTATTCTGCTTCCAACTTCAAGCAATAAAGGCCTTTTTAGCATCACATAATAACTGCATTAAAAGGCCTCTTCATACTCACACAATAACACTTTTTATAGCTCTACCCTCCCCCGTATCTTTTATCTGGTTACAAAGTTCCCCAGCCCCCAAATAACGCTGAATAACTCCCCGTTGATTTGAAAAAACTCTGCTAATGCAACATCCTGTTCATCTGTAGTTAAATATAATTAGTTTTGCATTTCAACAAAAGAAATTACCTCAAATTAAGCCATGATTTTGGTAAAGGCAGGGAGGATGTCTCCCTGCTGGGCTAAGACTAAGGCTAACACAGCAGGCTTTACCTGTTAAGTAAATAACATGCCACTTCAAGTAGAGGAAAGTGTGTTAATTGTTGGGTATTGGTTCTATATCTGTCTAAATTTAAAAGGGCTCAAGTGAGAGTGTGAATGAGCTGAAGTGAGCCGCACTCACCCTTCCACATTAGAAGGAGGAAAGCTAATGCACACACTGCTCTTGAAGATCTGTCTGGGGCCATGCAAACAGAATGTCTCAGAACTCTAAAAATACTTACCTGCACATGTGCATTAATGCAAATTTATTATGGAGTTATATCCATTGTGGCTCCCTAGGATAAATGTGAGTTCATCCCTCACTTCCTTTCCCATAAAATCATTTCTCCTTTTGCCTTCCACCACTTTGCCACTGACCCTCAAGGTTCTGATTTGAACTTTGGAACTAAATAAGGACCTGAATCCTTTTGACTTCACAGCATGAATTGTTATCATGTTCAGTATGTGCTACATGACAAATTTAACATTTCCCTGTAGCTAAAGGAAGTGGGCAGGAATCTACAGCAGGACACATTTGCACATGCAAGGCAGTCTGCCCCTCTCTTTGCATTTCTGGAGAGGCTCTTACCAGAACAATGTCCTATCTTTGTACTTGCTTCTGGAAAAGATGCAAACCCGCGCTTGGAAAAGATGCAAACCCTCCAGCTTCAGGACAGCTCATCTCAAGCAAAAACAGACCAACTGCAACCTGAGACCCAACTAACCCAGTACCAGCAGAAATTTTCACCCTTCTCTAACAGAGCTTGTTTGTCCATATTCTCAATAAGGCTCAGGGCTGAAAAACAAAGGTCTGGCTTTTCTGCTTTATCCACCTGTCATCTTTCTTATACAAGAATTTGTCACTAGGTTTGGAAAATCCACACGGGAATTTAGTTGGCAGTGGTTATCTATAGAAAACTAACCTCATCAACAAACACTGGTAGAGTCTAGGTGAATTTTCTGTCTTTTCTCTATTAACCTTAAATCAACACCTATTTACCACATAACGCAACTTGATGAAAAATGAGAAAAGGAATCATCTCAGGTTCCCTCCCCATGTCCACTCTAAACATTCTCTTCACATAATATTATTACAAACTGAAACATTTACTGACCCACATCTCATGTCTAATGCGATCTGAAATGTCTCTGCTTATTACCACTTCAAGCCTCAGGTTAGTCCAGAGACATGCCTCCACCCATTCAAAAGCTTACTCTAAATATGGCAGGATTTTCAGGCTTTTGGCCACTGAGAAAAATAGTATCGACATGATTGAAAAAAACCCAACCAAACCAAACCAAACCAAACCTTGAACTTGGTAATGAAACCCCAGCTGTGCCTACAGCCAGATCAGGAAGAGGCACAAACTGAGACAGTACTCACAACACAATGGCAAAGTGGTTTAATGTCTTTGGAGTTGGAGATTAGGGCAGAAGGATATAGCACAGCACAGTCAGATGCCCTCAGAGCGTAAAAAATGCACAGTGTTCATGAACTCAGTTGTGTGTCTCAGCAGAAAAGCATGACACCTTCTGCAGTGATAAACACTTATTTTTCATATCACTTCTGTTATCTCTGAGTGAACAGAGATGATATCTCTCGTATCTCTGACCAAGTGTTCTTTGTACCACAAGCTGAGCGCAAAACTTAGAATGGCTGCAAAGTGCATAGTGACAGTGCAGCTTTGAATGAATTACTAAGACGGGGATGTGGGTATATTACAGTAATGGCACTTTCCAGAGATTAGATAAATAGGAAACAATGATGTCTAATACAGACCAGCAAGGAAGAATATAGCAAAGCAAGAAAAGGAAAGAACTACACAAAAGAGATAGAAAGAGAACTACACAAAACAGATAGAAAAGAAAGAAAACAAATACTGGGATCGCATCTACTACAAGCTGTAAAATTTGCAGAACAGAGGGAAAGGGGAGGCAGCTATCCTACTCAACATTTGTTCATCTCACTTTAGTACTAGGGGTCATTTAAGATTCTTGATAGACAGCTATCTCTCAAGAGCTAAGAGCATTTAATCTATTTGTTTACCTTTTAAGTCTCATTAATAGCTAACTTGCCTGTTCTCAATACTCTTTCTGATATTCACTATTACTGATTTTGAATACAGTCAGTGAACTTGGACAGTATTTGCCTTTGAGGCAACAGAGTTCCTCCAGCAGTAGGAATCCCTGTCCTCATGCCACTTCTCGCACAGGTAACCTTCTAGCAATAGTAGCATATTTCTTTCTCCCCAAACTAGCAATCTGCCCCTAAGATTACAAAGACCTATTGTAGCAGTGATCTGAAAGTCCAGGCCCTCTATAAACAGCAGTTACCAAATGTACTATGAATTCACAATATGAATGAGCTTCTGACTAATACCAGAATGGCAAGTGAACAAAATATACAATAGCTTTCAAAGAAATTCTTGTGAGATTTGTACCTCACTACCATTTCTGCCTTTGAAAGCCTACTGT
>JAOXJM010000010.1:6322468-6335080 GCA_026413425.1 Tringa solitaria | reverse complement strand
AAAAGGAAAATTACTGAACAGAAAATTAGTTCTGTTTTACCTCAAACCAGGACAGTGCCCAAGGTGATATAGGCAATCTGTGCAGGAAAGAGAGAATAATTCAGACTGCGCCCAGACCTCTTGCCCAGGTTGTGACCCCATCCCTTGTATGTACGGGATCTTTGCAAACAAGGGTCAGAAGTGCTTTTAATTTTTGAAGTGACCACAAGATACACCAAAAAAAAAAGAGAAAATGATACCACTAACACCTTTTCCCACAGAAACCTATAAACTAAAGTAAAGCTTCTCAGACAACGACATGGAATGCTACTTTATGCCTCTTCTGATGGCATTATTGATAAAAACTTTTTATTGCTATGGATCATAAAACTAATAGCCCTATTTGCCACAGCAAATATTTTCATTTACCTGAGGCAGAGTAAGCCAAGATGCTTTGTGGAACCATTAAATAAGAGTATGAACATTTTTAATTAAAAACTAAGGACATTACAATCTTCTGCTGAAAAAGAGATGTGGGGGAGTGATATTGCATTGTTGGTATATTAAGAATCCCAAGAAGATGAGGAAAAAACAGGATTTGTAAAAGCTCACGATTCAACTCTAATCTTGCTGCAGCTAGTTTATCTTGGCAGTCTACTGAGCGGCACGCACACATATTGATTTCTTTTGTGGAACAGGACTATTGCCTCACTTGCAAGGCAGCACTAGCTAACAACCTTGCAAGAGCTAAACTCTTGGGATGTCTTTGTCATTCATAAAACGAAGAGATCTCTATAACCCGCAAGCTTAATTGACCCTACAGCCTATCATTCAGCCTTAGTGAATGCAGTAGTGTTATTACCAAAAGGATTGATTTGAAAGTCTTGAAAAATAATTATTTCCCAACCTTTTTTATATGGCGATTTAGTTTTAGGACGTATTTTTAGCAACAAAGTTAGACTAGCTGAAAAGCTTGAAATTAAGTATTTACTTAATAGAGATCATTAATTTCAGTATAACCTTCTCATCACTGCAGTGACTATATTCACTCAAGGAAGCTGCTTTCTAGGTCTAGCTCATTCATTCCATGAGTGGACTGCTGCTCCCATACTGTATAATGATTTCTCCCTCTGCCTGAACTAAGTACAAGCTTTTTCTTGTACTTCAGATAACTGGAAGAAGAAGAAAGAAAACATGCAAAGTGGCCTTTTTTATCCATGCAGCACCTCAGATTGAGGCTTCTTCTCAACTGAATTTCCTTACTGTAACAGTTCTAATTATTTGTGTAAATTAAGGAAATCTGTAACGTGGAGTATTTCATTAAAAGCTTTCTGAGGTACAGAAATGCTGAATTACTGACTCTACCACTACTGTTAATGTTGACTGCGGTTGTAGTTTTAAATGAAGGGTTTGTATAACATGCTTTATTACCCCTCTCACGTGAGATGTCACTGTTTTGTGCTTGATTGTAAAAAGCGTCAAGCCGGATATCAGGGTCTGTATACACCAATGTCTCTGTTACCAGAACAGAGGAAAAGTAATGTTTAATGCCACTTCCTACATATAATCTGCTGTTGAACCACAGTTTATAATAATATTTACTAGCAAATGGTCTATCACTACTGATTATTTAACTCTGTTCTTTAATGGTCAGCGAACAGTCAGTTCTCCAGATAATCCAGTAGCTATTTCCCCTGACACATCATGCTAGTTTTCCTCTTCGCTGGGATTCACAGTAATCAAGCACCGCAAGCTCTGTTTAATCCTGCACATTCTCAGTATTTGTGCTACTTCCCAGGCTGTCCAGGGCGGTCAGCTGACTGCCTCACTTACCTCAATATCTCAACAAAATCCCTCTGGTGGTAGAACAGACTGTGGACTCTTCACCATAGTTCTATGCTGGGGACTGTCCCCCCAGTACAAATTAGCAACACTTCTTGGTTTCTTTCTTCTGAGACAAATGTGATCTTTCCAACTACAGAAAACCCTAGCTGGCTAATCATCTGTCAATTAACAAAACTGGTTCTGTTTACCCAGATAGAAGAATAGCGAACTTGCACTCCCGCACTGTTCCCATCCCAAAATCATAAACTGAAGTCAGGATCTCAGGACTACCACAAAACTACATATGCGGCAAGAATTTATGCAGAAAGGTGTCTTTACTGAATACTATGCCTGAGCATGCATTTTTTAACCACAGATTAAGATAAGAAGTTCTTGCTTTTAGTTACTATTCATATCAATATTTAAGTAACCTCGTTTCATCCAAACTCCTAACCAATGGACTGAGACATTATGCAGCGACTTGGCACTTCATATTCAAATACAGCATGACTCAATAGGCTCAACTCCCTCAGTGGCCAAAGACTGTACTCAGGGATCACTGATCTTGCACAACACAGCGCTACAAAAAAGCCTATTAGTTGCCTGTACTGGTGCATGCCCAAACAGATGCTTTTCATCTTGAAAAAAATAGATAATACATGTCTTCTGCTCACACTTCTTTACTTACCCAGTGAGGAGGACGTTTCAAGAGCCTTATCAGGCCTGATTTAGGCCCTGGTTATTCAGAACATAACCAAAGGCAGCCCTAAGAAAACGGGAGGAGGGTATGAAAGATTGCATACTATTTCAAGAGAAAGATATCCAGTCAAGTCTTGTGCAGTGCCAGAGGGCCAAAGAGAGTGCAAATGTAACATGAACAAAGTCAGTAATATTACACCAGGACTTGATTTGGCTCACACTCAATAAAGTCCATAGATGCACACTTGTAATCCAAAGCGTTTTTAACATGCATGAAAGTGTTCTTGCTGTATGGGATGTGCTGTGTATGCATCTATTTTATAAACTTGTAGACTCCAGGATTTGTAACTTGGTTTTAAAAATTCACCCTTGCAGAATCTTGGCATACAGTTTGGAGCTATACCATGAAGGAATGCAAATAAATCAGTGTAACATTAATAGTGGAAACTTCACCTGGTAGATCGAGGGTGCCAAGGGAGCTCTTTGCTTGCTGAATGGCAGAGCTGAGGGAAATGCACAAGAGTAGCCAAAAGCAGTGTGTAAAGCATGCTAGGTGTATCTCTCACCAAAAGGATTGATCCATAACATTCCCACAGGAAACCTTGTTCAACCATCAGTGAAAGCAGGATTTGTCAAGTGAAGTAGCCAAGCTGGACAGTGGCTACTAATGAACAGACTTTGGCCACATAACGTTCACAGAACACAGTTTCCAAAAGGTGATTCCGGATCATTTGTAAGCGACTCAACAAACAGAAATATGCTGGTAGCTAGCAGGATCCTAAAGCTACACACAGAGAAAAAGCAAGAACAAGTACGAGTGATTTATAGCTAACTCCCCTACAGTAAACAGGAATTATTAACGCTGATTTACAACCTAATATTGGAAGTTTAAACAGTCCCATTTTTCCACGCTATATTAGGTGAAAAAGACACTTAATGACTTGCCTTTACATTAAAAAATTGTAAAGTTGCTTAACTATATAAAACCACATTGGAAGAGTAGAAAGCATAGGAAAGCAAAAGAACAAGAAAACATGTGTTTATAAGGAAATATTACATTAATGTCAGACAATTTTACAGACGAGGAATTAACAAATGTGCACTTTGCAGCAGAAAAAGCACAATGCTATAGGGCTGAAATGCAGTGGCAGACTGGAACCACCACTGCACATTTCTAGGGATTACTTCATCTATCCTCCTCCCTGTTTTTCAACTTGGAAAACAAGCTTTTAGCATTTAGCAACCACAGCAAACCAGAAACAGCTTTAACAGGGCTAGCAGCTTTGAATTAGTAAAGCAAGCTGGTCACAAAAATGAAGGTACAAAAGTGTTTCAAGAATTATTCCAAGCCCCGTGGCATTTGGCCTCCTTGTACAACTTCAGTTCTCAGTTTCTTCACTGGTTTTTCCTATCTGAAGACAAATGATCCCATAAATGATGGAAGTAAAGGGAGAGTCAGTAAACTGACGAGACTGCGGGCACAGCACAACTGCTCAGGAGCAGGAAAACCCAAGCAGTTTGCAGTTTGGGATTTTTTTCAGCTCCTTTGGTTACAGCATCTTAGCGCCAGGAGAGTGGAAGCTGGAGTACTACTTTCAACGGCAGCAGAAACTACTATTTTGTTGTACAAGCCTTCAATAATGGTGAACAAAGCCGGTCTAGTCACTTATACCCCAAGGACAAGGCACTGTAACAGGGCAGACTATTAGATATTTCTGGGAATTTGGTGACTTACTAAATATGCTAGTGCCTCTGGAAATACCACTATAATTTGTGGTAAGCTATGATAACATTTAAAGCAGCATGTTAATTGGAAGACCTTTTGCAACTACCACATTGATAGAACCTCCAGAATTTCAGAAAATCATTAGGACTATTAGCATCATTAAGACATCTTCCCCCTAAATAAAACCTAAAGCATTAATATAATGAAAACAGAGGCCAAATGATTAGGAAGAATGCTAATACACTGGCCTATTTGCTCAACAAGGACAGGAATGAAAAAAGCCTTCAGGCAAGAGCAAAATGAGCTTGTTTACTACCTCCTCTCTCTGCTGCTGCATTACGATTTTAACTATGTAGTTGTCAGACTAATGTCAAGTTACAGACAATAAATTAGTGGCCCTCCTCATTCGGACACTACAATGTATAGAAAAGGAATAGTTTACACAAACTCAAATGTAGACATCATTTACAGCTAGGAAGCTCAAAAAGGGGTGATCCCAGGGAAGAAACAAAAAGAATATAAGCCAAATCAAACCCACCCTGCATCCCCCCGTGTATCTAAATGTCTTATAGCATCAGCTGTGACTGACAAGATAAACAGTAACCAAATTGCCAGAAGGCAAGAAAATGCTTCATCTATTGTCCTCTGGGAAGTCTCCTGGAAACCTAGAAAGAATTCACAACAGCAAATATGGGAAACTTAATTCACGTTTAATGACAGAGCAGAACTCTGGGTAGCTTGGAGTCTTTTCCAAAGTTACCCCAGCTTTAAAAAACATACAGCTAGTTTGATTTTTACCAGGACAATTAGAACATGTTAAGGGGTTGTAGTTAGCCTCATCAGCCAGTTAGTTTGAGCGAATGCTGAAGCTGTTTTCCCTGGGTACCTACAATCCCTGCTTTCAGTCTAACAAGACTGAAAGAAGAGAAATGTAACAATATTCAGAACAGAAATATAAGAATATTTATTTTCTGAATTTCTGCAACATATAAGTTACACAAGTCGGACAAATAACATTTTAGCTGACATTTGTGCTTCAAAAATTAAAAGAATGGACAGAGTTCAGAACTGAACCGCTCTTGGTCACTGCAAGCAAGGCACTCCTTGCAATAACATCAGCTTTCGGAATGAAGAAGAGATTGGGTGTTCTTTTCAAATCATATTCATTACTGGGCCAAACAGCCTCTTCAATTTTTTAATGCCTTCTCTGTGTTGTAAGCACCAAATCAGGTGGGATAAAGCAGAGCTCCTTCATCTTGCATTCCATCTTCTTCTGTAACCCATCTCCTGACTTAGTAACATTACATGAGCAATGGGCAGGAATAAAATCTCTTCTATTTACTACTGGGTTTTTATTTATTAAACAGTCATGAACTCAGATACACACCATCTAACCTTACATGAATTCAAATAGCAGATAACAGTCAATTAAAGATTGACCAATTATTAAAGAGTGGTGGCAATTTTCATCTTGTCCACCCCGCCTTGCAATGAGCAGGGACATCTTTCACGAGATCAGGTTGCTCAGAGACTCATCCAATCTGATCTTGAATGTTTCCAGAAATGAGGCATCCATAACACCTCTCTGGGCAACCTGTGCCAGTGTTTCACCACCCTCATCATAAATTTCTTCCTTATATCTAGTCTGAATCTACCTTCTTTTACTTTAAAACTGTTACCCGCTACATGCCTTTAAACTGTATTAGAATACAGGTCACCTTAAACTGTATGTCCAAGAGGAAGAAAGGGAGAGAGTAAATATCTCTAGACAGCTCCTAAGCAAACCTATAGCTACACCACCTCCATGCACCATATAAAGGAAAATCCTGCTGACTAAAAGGTGTTGCTGGGCTTCTCAATCAAGTCTTAGCTGAGTTTGAAGAGCCCCTGCTGAGCAGCTTTCAGATCACAATATTTGCTCAACTCAAACGCTTAAGGGCAGATAAACATATTCCCAGCAGATGGGTGTCCAGAGTCCTCAAACCAAGAGATCTTCATTCTCTCATTCAGTATCCTCTTGCCCCCTCTGATAATTTACTCCATATAAGCATCAAGAGAACCTTCTTCACACTGGATTTTCACACCTCTCCCTCTGCAGTAAAATACCTGATAATGGGGAACTACAGTCCTGTTGCTGAGAACTTCACATGACACTGCTTTTATAAGAGCCCTCTGGAAAAAAAACAAACCAACCAACACCAAATAAACAAGTCCCACACACATACCGATTCAGCTTCTGACCCCACTGTGCAACTCCTCTACACAGATCCTAATGCATTAAGCACAAATATGCATGAGTTGGTTATCTTTATTCATTTAGTACTGTACTCTGATTTACATCTCCCCAGTACATTGGTGCCTCTGGGTGGAGCTAGAATGACTTAACTCAGAGTAATGGCTTCAGGCATCAAGTGTTCAGCATGTTTAATTTACACTGCACACATAACCCATAAAAAATGAACTCTCTACTCTAGCAGTTTTGATGGGAAGAAAAAATAACAGGTGAAGGTTATAAATTATGAGAACTCAGCCTAAGCCATAGCTAATCACCACAGCTACAGAGACAGCCTTGTATTAAAACTGTAAAGGATTTATAAAACAGGACTATCTAATCTGTGCTAAAACCACTGCAACCCTACCAAAGTTACTGATCAAAATGTAAACACAAATGTATAATCCTAGGGAAGCAAAATCAGCCTAGCTGCGCCACACACATTAATCCATCACTTTTATTTTCTTCTAGCTTTGCATTCAGCTGCACTCACATTTTTTGTTCTCTCTCAGCCTCCTCCAGAACCTCTCTTCACAGGATGGTAATATCTGAACAGTTTGGCCTGTGAAGTTCACTGCCTGTCACAAGCAATAAAGTCCCTCTGTGTTCTACGGAACACTCCCACATAATGCCAGTACACTTCTCTGCCCATTGTCCTTTCTCAAGTAGGCTACATTTATTCCCTGCGCCACTCCAAGTCTTTTCTAGGATGCAGCCTTTATTTCCATAGTAATGTCAGTTGCTTACCCTCTTTCTTCATTGATTTTGACCAAGGAATGGCTCTGCCTAAACTTTATCTCCTCACTGTAATAAAATCAGCAGGAGAAGCGAGTCTGCAAGTGTCTTGATTACTGCAATAATGCGAGAGGCCTGTGGTGTTCTTAATGAAGCTGGCTTATACTTTTATTTAGTGCCTGATTACTCCATCTGAATAAAACCAGTGAGAAACCACCCTCAAACTTTTACAAGGTACAACTTTTGCTTAAAAAACCCACTATGTCTCACATGCAGGAAAACCAAGAACAGTTATCAGATCCCTTTCGATAACTCACGAAAATTCAGTTGGCTCTCAGCCATAATTGCTGCCCAGTCTGACAACAAAAGCTTGAAATTAGTGGTAATATAATTAAATGTAAAGATCTAATATACTAGAGTGGTAACCATGATTTTCAGAATATTGGGGCTTAAATTAAGGGTCATAGGCAGGATTTTTCTAAAGAAGCTTTTCTCCTTCAGGCTCTATGACAAAATCTCAACCCCCAAATCCTTATTTAGATTTACGAAGAAGCCTGATATTCAGCACTGAACACCTAATGTCAAGATATGTTTGGTGCCTGCTCTGCAATTTCAAAAATCAGATCTTTTTAATGAGATGTGCTCCCTAAATAGGAAAATAGGAACAGTCACAAGGGATTATACAGGCTAGAACTGCAGCTAAACTCTTTAGGGTCGGGACTGTTTTGTTCGTGATTTTAAGAGCACTTAGCGCAACAGTACCTTGGTCTATAATTGCAGCCCTTGTGCTCTCCCCACAACGTGGATGAGCCAGGTGCAATAGCTGGTCTCCAATGATAGTCAGTACCAGCTTTTGAAACAGAAGTAGGCAAGGTTAATCCCTAGGATAATGTATATCCAGAGACAGACTCAACCTGACCCTTATTTCCTACTGGTTGGGGCTGGAGCATATCCTGAAGCCCGAGGATTTATGTGTCTTCTAAAGCTCCCTTGTATATATTAATTTCCTTAACTCTATCAGTAAAAAACTGTTTATCACTAATGTGTTAAAACAATGCTTTATAGGAGGTTTTCTGTAGGGCAGATAGAGAAGACACTTGGAACCCACTGACGTTTAGCTAAAAGAATTTTTAACAGAGCCTATGTCCTGCCTTCTTAGCCAGCTCAAGGAATAAAATACCAAGCAAACGAACCCCAAGCGAATAACTGATTTCTGTTTATGTGATACTTAATATTACTTCTCCTACCAAGGTCAACTCCTTGGTCTCCCAACCTACCCTTTTCTTCAAAACTTAGCATAACCAGCAATCATGTCTATGATCTGCTAATGCCTTTTAGCATTAGGGCAGGTGACAAGACAAATGCCATCAGCCTCTAAGATAAGAGAGTTCTGCAGATAATAATTAAACTGAATATTCACTTCATATTTGGTAACCAGAGATGAAGGAGACAAAGTTATTTATGACTGGCACTCAGTGGAGAATTATCAGCCAACCATCTAGCATGGCAGTTATTTGGGTGTATAGGAACAAAGTACTCACCTTGCAGTCCTAGGATGGATCCACTGGGGAGCACACCAAACCTCTGAGTCTGTTCTAATGCTTTCCTATCTCTGCAGGGCACCTCTGAGCCACTCACTCACATCCAAATTAACTCTTCACAACATGTGTGATTCTTACTGAAATCAATCAGATGTCAGTGCAATACA
Source organism: Tringa solitaria (assembly GCA_026413425.1). NCBI lineage: Eukaryota > Metazoa > Chordata > Aves > Charadriiformes > Scolopacidae > Tringa > Tringa solitaria. The sequence continues at coordinate 6,326,137 of JAOXJM010000010.1, read as the reverse complement.
GACTTCACCATCTCACTTTCAATCTGTTTCAATTCTCTGACTCTAAAATGTGACTGTATTGTCTTTTTCTTAGCTTGTCTTGCTTGTTTACAAGTGAGACGGTCTTTCTCTATACCTCCATATCACACACACCTTGCACACAGCAGCTATCAGGGCTAAGGTAGCTAGGTTTACCACATTTTGCTACTACTTACAACACTTGTGTTCCAACTGTAGTGTAGGAACTACACTGAAAGAAAGCAGGGAGGGGAAGGCTGAAGAAGGATGCTTCAGCTCGAGTGTCCTGCCCAGGCTGGCTGCAGCGATCCGTGAGGGCAAAGACCTTTGGGCCACCTGAGGTTTCCTGCTGAATACCTTTCCTTCCGCACCCCCTTCTACTTTCCAGGGCATGAAATAATAGCATAGGAAAAACACCATTGTTATATAATATACAACTGCACAACAGAAAAAGCGGAAAGAATAAAACAAATGTCCTCTGAGAGTACAATAAGAACAAAAGTGTCCTCAAACTGAAAATAAACAAATGCACACAAAGTAATCAATGTAGAGGCTTGTTGAAAGAATAAACCTAAGTATCGTTGTATTGCCATGATTAAAAATAGCAAAAGATAGTGTACCACTAAAAACCCTTTTGCAATCACTGTTACCTTTAATTGGTCTTTACTATAAAATGTCCCCAGGGAGCAGTGAGATGTGCAACTGTCTGAACCTCCCAGATACAATATCCTGCCTTCTATCTCCATCAATATTTGTTTTTACAGCCAAAGTCCCAGTACTACATTTCCTAACCTTACCTAGATCCACAGCTACACAATTAATCCCCAGCAACATGGATCAAAAATTAACACAGGTCAGTCTCTACCCATCTGATTCTTGCATTCTCTTCAGACTGAGAAACAGTTGAGCAGGAAGGTGCAAAAAGAGCCTTCCAGAGACTATAGGGCTGAAGGATCTAACAGTTTCGCACAAAGCTTTGAGGATGATGTACTACATAAAAAATAAGTGGATACAATAAAGTTGCCACAGGTGATCAATAATTCCCATTGCCAATTTGCTCTGAAAGCCACAACAGTAGTAGTTACCATGTCCGTGCAGCTGAGCCCTTCCTGCAATAAGGCCAGGTCCCAGGGTCCAAAGGGTTTCTACTTCCCACTCAGAAACTATGTCATATCACCTACACAGCTTACAACATACACCTACACAGTTTACAAAGAGAGAAAGGACCTTTCTCATGGAGGGAGTTGTGAGGATAGATAAATATATGGAAGCAATTACTCTATCACCAAAAAGATGCCAGGTAAATAACTAAAACAAGCTTGGGACAAACATCTTCGTGTAGGAGCTATTATTTCACCATAGTGTACATCTAGCACTAGGAGGCTTTTTGATCTACCACAGAAACAAATAGCAAAAACAATGAATATGCACCTGTCTAAACTGATCCCATGACTGTGAAAAAAACCCCAACCAACAAACCTGGATAAGACAAATACATTCCCAGGTGCAGATGGACATGCATTTCTTCTGCATTAATCACTATTCCGTTAAGTACTCCAACACCCTTTTCCCTTAGAAAACTTGGCTATAAATGAATCTCCAATCAAGAAAGACCATTGATTCATCCATCTGATAGGAGACAAGTAGAATAACTGCATCAGATGAAGGTATAAAATCTCAGTGTTCTGTAGTCACTCGCACACATTGGGGCTTCTCAGTTTACCAACCAACCAACCAAATACTGTAAGAATAACTGAGAACAAACATAGTCTTTGGAGAAGGTTGTGAAGACCAGTTAACTACAGCTGGCGTGTTTCACCATTAAGTAATGCAATGCAGCACATTTGCAGAGTAGCACAGTAATGAGGCTCAGCTCATAGGGCTACAACTTAGTAGTTGGCTGTTTTTAAACAAGGAATGCAATCTATCTGAATGAAGAGCAAAAGGCAGTGGAACACAGCCCACATCTTTTATTGTTTTGATTAGAAGTATTATCATCATTATAAATTGCCAGGTCTAAGCAGCAATGGCTGATATCTCTGCAGAGAACCTATTTTACACAGTTCTCTACATAAGAGAGACCATAAGGTTAACTGGACAGTAAGTGCAGCAGCTGTCTCCCACTGAGAATCACAGAATGATGGTGTCTCCACTGTACGCATACAATGTATCAGTAAGGACCAAAAAACAGTCTCTTCAGAAAAGTTTTCAGAAACATATAGGATATTAAATGCATTTCATTGTATGCACCAGAAATTATTTTAGCAGAAACCAAAGAAATTATTGAAACATTTTCTTTCCAAGGAGAAATTAAGGGGAAAAAAAATCTACTTTGTTTGTTTGAATGAACAGTAAAAGGCAAATGCAATTACTTATTTGATTTGCATTTTAAAACAAATAGAAAAAATCTCTATCAGTAATATACAATTACATCTGCTAAAGCTCATCCACTACTGAAATGCAGTGTGCTAATCAGTGGGCTGCCACTCCGCTATGAAAACACTGCATCACTGACTTGCTGGATGACTTCTCCAGAACTGCTATGGAACGAGGAGTGTCACTGGTCTTAGGCAGCACATCCTGACTAAGCCACGAGAGGGAGTATGTAACCTATGGCACAGCAGAGCCTGCTGTGTGGACTGCTGCCACAGACATGGGCAGGAATCACAGAATTATTAGAGTTGGAAAGGACCTTAAAGATCATCGCGTTCCAACTCCCCTGCCATGGGCAGGGACATCTCCCACCAGACCGGGTTGCTCAAAGCCCCCTCCAACCTGGCCTTGAACCCCTCCAGGGATGGGGCAGCGACAGCTTCTCTGGGCAATCTGGGCCAGGGTCTCACCACCCTCAGAGTAAAGAATTTCTTCCTAGTATTTTATCTACATCTCCCCTCTTTCAGTTTAAAACCACTCCGCCCTATCCTATTGCTCTACTCCCTGATCAAGAGTCCCTCCCCATCCTTCCTGTAGTCCCCGTTTAAGTACTGAGAGGCCACCATAAGGTCTTCCCAGAACCTTCTCTTCTCCCCAGCTCTCTCAGCTTCTCCTCAGCGCAGAGGTGCTCCAGCCCTCTGATCATCTTTGTAGCCCTCCTCTGGACACACTCCAATAGGTCCATGCCTTTATGTTGGTGGCTCCAGAGTTGGGCACAGTACTCCAGGTAGGGTCTCGTGAGAATGGAGTAAAGGGCTAGAATCACCTCCCTCGATCTGCTGGCCACACTGATTTTGATGCAGACTAGAATGCGGTTGGCTTGCTTTTTTTTTTTTTCTGAGGGTGCACTCCATCCCGCTCTTCATGTTACCAACAAAGATGTTAAACAGCATCAGTCCTAGTACTGACCCCTGAGGAGCTCCACTCATCACTGGTCACCACTTGGACATTGAGGTGTTGACCGCATCTCTTTGAGTACGACCATACAGCCAATCCAGCGAGTGGATATGGCCAGGAGAACTGAACATACCTTATGGCAAGCCCCATTAATTCTGCTCCTGAGAGTACAAAAAACCCCAAAATCAACTGTAATCCACCCCAATAACATGTGTTAAAGGTGACCTGTTCCTTCAACAGAGCTCTTGAGCTATAATAAATCTCTCACCCTTCATATCATATTCATATTGTCGCATCTGTGTCATGCACTCCTTAGAGCTTGCAAGTAACACTAATTAGTCT
>JAOXJM010000010.1:6304487-6321950 GCA_026413425.1 Tringa solitaria | reverse complement strand
AATAACACTAATTAAGTCTGCCTGGACCTTTCTATTCTAAAATGAGTCCCTATCGTCACAACGTGTCCTGTGACTACTGAGAGAATGTTGCAAACTCCACAAATCGTGTTGAAACAAAAAGAGCCATAGTAACTTTTGCCTCAAGAGCATGGAATGCACAGCATTCCTGCTCAATCAATCAGAATTCAACTAGTTTAGCACTACAAGTTGCTATTTTGTATTTCCTTGAAGTATGTTTATTTTATGCCAATCACAAAAAATACATTTTCAGCAACTTGGCAGAAAACTATCACAAAAACACCAGTGCCAGTAATAAATAGCAGGAAAAAAATTCCCGTGGAAAGGAAAACGTGTATTCGGACATCCTCCCCTCATCCCTTGCCCACCAAGCACATGAAATAATCCCTTGTCACTGCCCACGAAAACTAGTACGCGTGCCTATTTCCTGGATTACACCTAGAAATATTGTATATAGATGGGGATTTTTCCTCCTAAACTCATAGATTTTAAGGTTAGAAAGGACCACTACACTTATCTTCTCCTTTGAACGACCTAAGAAGGAGGAAAGGCAAAATCTGTCAGGAATGGCTTAGTTCAGCCACAACATTATTAACTGGGGTTAGTCTGGATCTAGTATACAAAAGTACAGTAATTTGGTTCCTAGGCTGTAGTCAGTGATTACCTGTGTACTTCTGAGCCAAAGACGGGATGAGAGGGGAGGGAAAACCCCCAACCAATCCAAAGCTGCACATCCCCTTGATTACTAGAACAAGCGAACAGTTCATCTGAAAGGTGAACACTAAGTATCAGTTTCACAAATGGCTGCTTCTGCTTTTCAGCACTGCTCTTTTTTGTGTGTGTGGATGGTCCCTCGGCCAGCTGTTTCTCAAGCACCCCCCTAATGCCTTCAGACACTGAAACACCCAAGTAACAGGTCATAAATCACTCTGACAATAGTAGCCTTGCATCCATTTCATTTCACACACAGAAACCACCTGCCCACAGATTACGCCATTCAGATACAGGATGACAGAAAAAGAAACCACCCTTATTTCAACGAACTTAAATATAATTTCCCTGTGCCTACAAGTCAGCCATTCATAACATACATACACTGCAGTTGGACCGACTGCTGTCTGTATTACAACAGGATCTCATTCATTATTATACCATCACACTTCCAAGTCCTTGCAAACTAGGATCAGAGTTGATATGACACAGACTGTAAGTCAAGTCAGTAAAGCACTTCCTTAAACATCTGCATGGTGTAAAGAAGTACAGTACTTAAAGCATATGCAGTTGTTACTTGGGTAGACTCCTGGGTTTCATTCAATGTTATTACCATGCAACCAGCAGCAGCTGCTTTCATCTCTACGCATCAGGGTTTCAATCAATTACACATGTAATTTCAATCTGACATGAGGCCTGGACTGCTCTCTCTTCTGAAAGGACGCTGGAGCACTTCTGAAGTACTCTCTGCTCCAAAAATTACCTGTTTAGTAGTTAAGGATCTGCCTGTTTTGCTTCATTTATCTAATTAAACCCTGGATTATAAACCGTAAATTCACTGGTGATGAAATCAGCAGGAGCCTACTTGTTTTCCAAAATGGTAGTATGAAAATGTAACCAATATTTCATTCGGCCTGCTTGCCATCTGGGGAAAGGTACATGGCTAGAATGCCTTTCTGCACTCTAGAATGAGGAAAACATGGAGAGTCTCCTCAACTTCCAGGCTGTTTCCACCCATTCCGTTCCTTACTCTCTTTTCAGTTCTTCTCAATTCATTCCTACCCTGCCCTCTTTTGCTCCAACAGAAATTAAATTCTCCAAAAGCATCACCTGTTATTTTTATCATATGTTCACATAACACTTCATACACCAAGACTAATCCTTGCAAGACATGCAATTGGTAAGCAAAAATCAAAGCTCAGGATGGTAACAGACTTGAAAGCATCCATCTCCTGGGAGTCCAAGTATAAAACACATACCCACACAAAACGGCTTTATCACTGCAGTCAAGGACAAGCATACTTTCCAGTATAGTTCAAATCGGGATTTGACTCGGTGAGACAACAGAAGGTTAACAGCCATGGAAGGCCAAAGAAGGACCTTACATTTCCATTTTCCCCTGTCTCAAGAAGCCTTCATGTGGAAAGAACTGCCATAAAAGCTCATTCAGTATAATGAAAAAGTAATGTTAATTTGCTCCCACTGAAAGCAACAGGTTTGAGATGCCCAATTCCATCAGAATGCCCTGAAAATCTGAGTGTAAGATATCAGGGTTCACAAACTTTCCCACTCAACTGCCTCTCATCCCATTTGTGACTGGTTCCACTACCACTATAATATGGTTCCACCAATGTAATATATGGTTCCACTATAATACAACTGGTTCAGTTGTATTATAGATTTTGTGTTACAAAACTAGAAAAATAGAAAAAATGGGTTATAACTGGTACACTGCTGCTTCCAGTGTGTGGCTTTCATATGAAAGCCACAAGGCAAACAAGAGTTTCAAATTCTTCCTAAAATAATCTTGTCATCTTATGCCTTAAATTATACCACTTCATTTTTTAACTTCTGTAGAGGTGAAAAATGTTCCATTAAAACTCCCACCTGATCTGCTTGGGTATATCTTATGACCAGGCATTTAAAGAAGTTCAGCAGCAGACAACTAACCTATAGGTTTCATCTGTAGAAACAAGACTGAACCTGTGCTGGTAGCTACTGCACTGAATGTTCCATGGGCTTGAAGAGATCCATTGCTGCTTGGTTTCCCAGGACTGCAGCTATTCACATATTCAAAGTACTTTCCTACAGCTCAAGTTTCAGAGAGCATTCAGGGTATAAGTATCAATCCATATTCTTAGTAGAAAAAGATAAGACAAAAAAGTGCAGTATCTCTCATCCTTCCTTAAACGCTCACTTCTCATTGTGAAGAAAAGGAGGGAGGGGAAGTGGCAGCTGACAACTGCTGGGACTCACCTCCCAGTCTGCACAACTGCTCCTGCCGGCCACTTTTTGCATTCTTTTTCTCTACATGTTTTATTGGAAACAGATGGGGCCCCTGGCTAGCATATTATCAAGTCACCCTATACAGCTGCACAACTCTGAAATTGCAGAAATAGCAATCTCCTGAATATATTTCTCCTGCCGCTAACAACTGCTTTCTTTGCTATAATGAAGACCATAGTGGGTCTGGAAAGCTTTCTCCCAGTATCAAGAGCCATGGATGGGTTTATTTTGAGCTACAATGTATTTCTGTATCCCACAATGAAATTCTACGAACGTGTGCCAGATGACTCTCCCCTCCCCAGAAGTCACAGGGAAAAGCAGCTAGTACAGTCTGCAAGAAGTGTAAAGTCAACACAGACCAGAGAAGTAACATAATAAACATTTCTTATGCAAGAGGCATTTGATCAGCAAGAAAAACATGTTCAGTAATCCTAAATTGCTTCTGTTCTGCTTGGGTGAATCCAATAAAAAGCCCACACCCAAACAAGAAGTTTCCAAAGCAGGAAGTAAAGCTGCAGTGATTTTCACCACCAGCAAAGGGCACTTAAAGCTCTTCAGCCAGTAGTCTCTGCATAGTGGCTTTATCTTAGACATGGTGACTGCAACAATGCCAGAGCAGAATTTTATCAAAAGCTGGACACAGATCTACAGTTGCAATATCAGGGGAAAAAAAGGGAAAAAAACCCAACCCCAAAGCAGGTGGAACTACAGCACTACATTTGGTGCTATATCTGCCTATTAATTTTTTGCTGTGATCATAAACATAGGTGAGGCCCTTTGTCTACTCTTGAGATACCATTGAGAAAGTCGAAGCACTCCTTTCTACCACCCCACAAACCAACAAGATGCCATCTAATTTCCTGATAGGAAAACTATCCCAATTGTTCCAGACAAATAAAACTCAGTCAGTAACTCCTTGTCACCAAGAGATATTTTTGGTTTTGAAGCCTTCTTTTCTGTACCCATAAGGAAAGCATTAAAAATTTGCCCTACAGTATGACACAAGGTCCTTCCTCCTTGAGCTTAGGAAACAGCAGATATGATACTAACGCAGATTCCTTGGTCCTTCAAAAATCAGACTGCACATTTCAAATTCTGCCCTGCTTAGCATCACTCTGCATAAATGAAATTCACTGTGGCTCCTCAGTAGATGAGGCAAAAATCAGGGAAATCACTGGTAAGTGAAAACTTTACAGGCACCTGGTTATTCGTGCAGACAGGAAAGGAAAATTTTAACACCAAGTTCAAGTTGTGGGCGAGCCACCTTGAGGTAGGTTTCAGTGTGACTGGAAACTAGAAGCTAAACATTAGATGAATAGACCTGCAATCCCTAGTTCCATCTTCCAGTGACTGTTCCCCATAATACCCAAGAAAGCTAGGAAACTGACGACAGCTCTTTATTCAAACAAAACTGACCAGTGTGCTTTCATGAATGCACAAGCAACCGTCTAAGTGTTACCTTTCATGTTTAGTAGTTCACTCATGTCCATAGGTATAAAATGCTCATCAGAAAGGAACCTGAAAGGAAGAGTTTAGCCAAGTTTCTGTATAACTGCCTATTCAACTGCAATAAGCCTTCAACATGGAGCAAACCTTTTTAGCCAATAGCTCTTTGCTGTCCTGGGCACTAAAACAGTGCTAGGAACCAAAATTCATATGAATGCCTGATTCTCAACCAGATTTGCAGACTGCCAGCTCGTGACTGTCCAAAGTCCCAGTTTGAATGTACAGGTTCTCTTTTCCCAGCCTGTACTTGTAGGGTTATTTATGATTACTTATTTAGCATCAGGGTTGCAAGCCTCCCTACGGATGACATACACTGAAAGACATCCTAAAGAATGAATGATCTGAAGCAGTAACACACGTAATTGGCTTCTGACATCACAGATCATCTCAGGGCCATAGGCAGGAGCAGAAGCTAACTTTCAAATAACGGCCATAGTGCTTTATACACTTAATCTAAGATCCCTAGAGACAGCTGCTAACTCAGATTTCCATACAGACACCTCCAGCACACTCAAGTGAGAACTAGGAGGAGGAGCCAGATAATACCTGATCTACAAAGCTGCCAGGCTTTGTCTGGCAGCGCAGCCAGCTGGTGTCTAGGTAGACACGCTTAGCCACAAGCACAGCTACAAGCACGCTTAGACACAAACACAAGTCTCTATCAGCAGGATATCCAATGCCAGCAGGGTCCCTGTTTCCCTGATGAGAGAACAGATTTTGATCCTAAGAACAAACCACACTTGCTTATCTCAGTGTGTAGTATGTTTTCCATATATGTAAATTACTAACCTAAACCCTAGAAGCCTACTCACACTGTCTCCCCCTGCCCCAGTACTATTTTAGATTTAAAACAAAGCTTCGCTGGAGCCCCTGGAAATTACCTGCATCAACGGTAGAAATCAGTAATGTGTAGCAGACAATGCAATTATGTTCTGAAAGTTAACAGACTGTGCAAACTATACGTGTGCTGTGAAAGCTGGGCTGCCTTATTTTCACTGCAGATCTCTCCCCTGTGATCTAGAAATGCTGTGATGCCCCAGATTCAACCTGATTACTCAAGTCCAGTCTTTTTTAAAATATCCACAGAATAATTTCTCTTTATTCTTTTCTTTTCTCTCACGCGTGATCTATGCTTTTTCATCTCAAAGGAGAAAAGATAGTGCAGGGAAGTATGTTAACTACCCAAAGCTCTAAACGATTCCACAGTAACAACCAACCAACCTTAAAGAAGCAAACCAGGCTCTGTAAACAATGGGTGAAGGGAGTGGAGGGAATTCTCACGAAGAAACAAAGACCATTTAGGAGCTTACAACAGGAAGTATGTCTGAAAACAATGAAACGAACCCTTCACAGAACCTTCTTAAGGATAATGTTAACAATCATTCTTAATATTATAACATTAAATGATTTATTCACCTGCGCATGTGACAGAAGCGTTAATGCAAACTGCAGCCACTGAAAAGACTAACTGCTTCACTTTCAGGGCCCTTCCCTTCCCAGCACACAACAAAGGCAGTAAAATACCCCACGCTTCATGCAAGCATGTATTAAACCAGGGACTCAGGTAACTGAATTATTTGCCCTATGAAGAAAAGCATGAAAAAGAAAAGAGGTCTCACGGGGATGTTAATGAATGTAGCATCATTAACACTAAATTACTGGCTGCAAGTTAAACACAGAACATAAGTAGACTTTGAACCAAGCCAAGCAAGCTAATGGTTGCATCAAACAACAAGGTCAACTATTCTACTGCCCCAATTATTAAACCGGGAATCCTTGTTGTCATAGGATGGCATTAAAAGGAATTTACTGTCGCTTTTATGTTTTACATTCACTCTTGGAGTGCTACAGTTATTCAAAGTATTTAGCACACTAAGTTTACAGCCACAAAGGATGCTTTGTTTCTGGTAAAGTGAAGGACAAGACAGACAAAAGATAAAAAGAGGAAGAAAAAGAGACAGAAGATGACAAAGCAACGCCAACTGTAATGCCGCATTGAAAGGAGCATCACACTGAAGATTTGAGTGAAAAAACTTCTTAAAACAATGGCAAGTGCTGTAGACTACTAGGTAAAAGAATTACATTGCCATGGGTAATTCCATTATTTTCCTGTGCATTTATAATGTACACCATGCATAATAACTAGGAACAAGCCAGAAAAACATTTTCGGTCTAACCCTCTGTTGTCTTTGTGCTGCATTACCACACCATGTTTCACAATGTTCTGCAAAAAAACCCTGCATTTTCATCTTTTACTTTGAAGCTAATCCAGCTAAAGGGTGGGTAAATTTTAGAAAAAAAGCGTAACACTCAAGGTTGGGACCTGGATCGAACATAAACCTGACCACGATTAAAGGAAAAAAAATGAATCAATTGCTTCTTCCCCACTCCAGTTTTGGGCTTTATTTTTAGCCATCACTTTTTTTTACTGTGCAAGTTCCTTTCCTTTACTAAGATGGATTTGTTCACTTTCTACAATAAAACAGCTTCCATGAGAGGCACCTATGCAATTTCATACCAACAGACTAATCAGTAAAGACAGTCACGAATTAAAAAAGGTCTATGTGGAATCCTCTATTGCATTGTCACTGGAGACTGGTAGGCTGCCCATCCTTCCTCCACCACACATAATCACCACCTCATAGAGAAAAGGCAGATCCCACAGAAGCAAAAAGAAAAAAGAAGAAGAAATTTAAAAAAAAAAAAAAAAAAAAGGAAGAAAGGAAACTTTCTACTCTCAGACTACTCACAGCAGGAAGTAGTCTGTGAGATGTATCCTTGTCCTACCACCACCACCACCTAGGAGACCCTGATGGCTACCTGTGTGACACGTTTTCGGCAGAGCTCACCATGAACAGGGATGTCATTCACGGTAGTTTATGGTGACCAGCACATGCCTCCAGAGGGTGTTAATGCACAAGATCCTACTTCAGTCCACCTTGTGCTTTGGTCTTGAAATATTTCCAAGAGGGAAACCTCAGAGGAACAGGACTGGCTGTGCAGCCCTAACTGCCTCCCTCTCCTTACAATAAGATATAATATCATGTTTCACGCAAAAAAAAACATTCCCGGGCTTTCCACAGTAACCACCTGTTGGAAGAAACATTCTGAGAGGAGGAAGTGGTGGCAGCAGAGGGAGTAATGAAAGTGTAAGAAGCCCCATATTGTTTGATATGCTACAAGCTTCCTGCCAAATCCCCCTATGAAAAGATTTTCCTGCAAGAAGTCCTACAGGATCCAGTATGTGTTTTAGTTAGCAGTCTTACAGAATAAGCTAGATCTTGTGCTATACTCGGTGCTTTTCAACATCACCTGCATTGGGGGTTTCTTCTGTAGTTAATCCAACAGTGTCCTCATGAAAAAATAAAGGCTTATGGGCTTTTCTGTGTTCAGCACAACAAGAAAAAAAAAAGCAGAGGCCCCTTGATTTAAACAGCATTCTCTACGGAATAGCACCCTGAACAATATCTTTAAAGAAAATTTAAAAATCTCTATCTACGATGTAAAACTCTGAACATGTTCTATTTAAGTACACCACCAAATGCCACAAGGATATGTACAAAATTACAGCAAAGAGACAGGGACAGCAGGTGCATGTCAAAAATGCTACAGCGGGAAGGATGGAGACACACGATGGAGGAACTGAGTTGCATATCCCCTTGTCTTCTTAGATAAAGGTTAGATATAAGGTTATCTAACCTTAGATAAAGGTTAGATAAGCAGCTTTGTGCTCTTGAATATTTTTCCCCTGGTAACAGAAATGGCTTGAACAACTCAGCTGGAACACACATACTGAATTTTGTGAAGAAAAATTATTATTTCCTTGGAATGCTGAGCAGCAAGTTGTGACAGTCATCACTTCAGAGACTGTTCACAAGCCTGAAATGTTGACCAGGCCTTTCCACTCCACAGTCTCCACCATCACTTAAGATAAGAAAATCTAAACTAAATATATGTATTAGCCAATTAAAAAAAAAAACAACAAACAAACAAAAAACCAAACCCATCCCCTGTCTTCACTCAATGAAAAGCAAAAGACTTCAGCATCTAGGGGAACGAAAACCAAACAGGCAAACCAAAACTAACTAGTCCTTTAACTGCACCCAGTAACCCCACTGACCATCACTGTGAGCCATGCAATACCAACCCATCCCTCACACATACAGCACTATGTTAGCATAACTAAAGCACCCAGAGGAGACACACACACACACAAAAAAAAATTCCAACCAGAAAACCACTAGCTGTAAATGAGAGCACTCAGGTCACTGCAGTAAATCACAGCCCTTAATTTAATGTGAAAGAAGGGAATGTTAGACTACTATAGGACCCTCAAAGAGTCCTTTGTTAGGATGGAGGCCTGTGCATAAATGCATTTCAGAAGCCTAGAGAAAGGAGGTTTAGAAAGGAAAATGCCTCTGGATTTTTTTGCCTTATTTTATCACCTCTCAGTAAGTAAAGAAGCTGAAAATCAAGCAGAGATAGAACTGACAACCTATTAGCACACATAAGTAACCATTTTATATGCACTGTTTCAGTAGCAAGAGTCCGGCTACATCTTTGAAGTCACAAGAACATAGGAGAAGCAGAATAAAAGTATAGAACAGAAGAAATTATGTTTTTATTAATACTGCAGATCATACGATCACCAGTGATATGGATCAATACAGCTAAAACCTCCTGCCATGCTATTCCGCCAGATAAATCTCATAATTAGTCTAAGACAACAGTTGCATACTGCACTTCTGTAATATCTTTGATTGCTGACTATTGCCTCCTCCCACACCCATCTCAGAATTGAAATTTTACTAGGGTTTTATAGCACTATAGTCTTGTCTTGCACATGAACTGTTACTCTTAGTGACATTATGTTAGAAATATCCATGTGGATGCCTGTGGTAAATTGGGGAATGCTACCAAAGATCCTCAGCGCTGAAGGAAGCTGTGGAAAGTGACTTATCTCTTGACACTTGATCTTGAGCTTCCATTACTTAATTGAGAACATCCCAAAAGGTCATATATGACCAAAAGCTAAGCCAAGCACCACAGCTGGAACTTCCCCAAGATTAGTGTTGTATTCTCCATGGATCCAAACCCATTGGAATAGTCTTGAAAAAAGCTTTCAGATCATACCAGTCAAAAAGCCAAGGGCATTAGAATGGAGCCGAAAAAAATTGTTTAAGACCTCACAGCAAAATGCCACATCAGAAATAAATGGATGGGCCATTAAAATAAATGGTGTGTGTTTACAGCCAATGAAGCAGTTGAAAGGCGAAAACAGTCTCCAGCACAATGATTATGCTGCACACAGAATTGATATGTGCTTTACTTCCATCAAGAATTCTGACAAAGACAGCAAAGTGCGCTGTCTCCATTGCACTATTCCAAAGTACATTTCACATCTGACAGCTTTTTTTCCTCTCTTTTTCCCTAAAAATGAGTATTTGTGGGAACAGGAACATTTCTAATACGAAATGAATTACCCTGTTCTCTGACACAGCATGCCGAGTCTATAATTAAGGACCTTCAAAATGGATGCAGCAGCTTTCTAAAACTGAATCTCACATTAATTATATCCTCCCGAGATGATCCTGCATTGTTATGTGTTATAAATGGAACAGTTATCAGCACATGATGTGACTGGTCATTAAATCACGTGGGAATAAAGTAGCTGAACTTGTATTCCATAGGAACTTCCTCTGTGCTTCTTCCCAAAGGAAAAGAGAGCACGCTCAGACAGTAGTTGGCAAACACTTTATCATAATCTTAGACTGTTTGTTAGCAGACACATCAGACGGCAAGTCAGAAAATAAAAATATTCTCAGCTACCCTTCAGCCTTTATCAGATACACTGCTGAATGCTAGTGTTAGCCATTTGAACACAGCAATGCTTTCCCAGCTGTGAACTGTTTGCCTCTAGGAAAGCTTTAGCCCATAAGCTACTGCAACTGCCTGCTGCTTCAGGAACGAATTCCACCGTCAAGCCCTAAGACTCATACTATAAAATTAAACAAATGTTTGTTCCATTAAAAGGGCAGCATCTGCAGATGACAAGTAGCATCCTTCTGAATTTCCACCATTTCCCTGCTTGCCCAAAGGTCAGAAACAACATGGTGCCGCAGGGGTAGAAGTGCATCTACACTTTTTTTAAGTACCTCAGATGGACACAGGCCCTTTTCTCATACTTCCCCATTGCAATTCAATTTCTCTTTAACAAAAAAGACCAGCAATACGTATTAGTGTATGAAGTATTAAAACATGGTAGTTATCCCTAAAGAATAATGAGGGCCTTTTGCTTCGGTGAAGACTGCAGTCCTAAAAGACCATCACCAGTTCAGGATGAATTCCTCAGAGCAGGTGCCAGAAGCGTCAAAAGTGGGAGTTTCTTCTTGACATTTGGGGTTGGGAGCAAAATCTTCTAGCAGTGCAAGTTAGAAAACAAGACTGCTGTGGTGGCAATATACAACCCTGAGGCAGAAAGCAAACAGAAATGCTAACCTGATTCAGACATCAGGTCCCAGCCAGCCTCTGGAATCCCCTTATCTGGAAAACGGATCAGAGTTGCAGAGATGCTGGACTGCATAGGAAGAAATCCACCCCAAAACCATCTGACAGATTTTCTTAGCCTAGCAATAATCCAGCAAGAAACACGCAAGTAAACAGGTGACACTGGTCCAAGCTCCTTGTGTTTCCATGTTCATAATGTGTTAAGCTCCAGATATTTACTGAAAATGGAAGTAGTTCTACAGCCAGACAGGTTTTGGGTACTGTTCATAAGACATATCCTAAGAAAACTGGCAAACTACCCATTTTTAAGAGAAAAAAAACCCAGAAATTTGAGTTGAACCTTAGATCTAAGGAAATTTCCCTTCTCAACTTCCCAGTAAAATACAGTCTTGAAAGAAAACCAACGGATTCCTCCATTGCATGGCATAAATAAAAGAATGCAAGTCATGTCTGTAAGTCCTTGTCGAGTGAAGGAACACAGCAATATATACTCATTTAGGATATAGTTGAGGGGAAGCAGAGAAAAAAAACAGGTGCTTAAATTGAGATCACCACGTTATAGATTTGTTTGTGAATAGTTTGTGAATATTCAACTCCAGGATAAAAATCTAAATAGCAAGCTGCACACTTGAAGCTGTCTCCACTTCCAAGTCCTCCATTTGATTAACAATTTTCTGTCTTCCAATCTCTCTACCACCACCAGCGCCCCCCACCGCCCCAATCGGAAAAGATCTCCCATTTCATCAGCTCTCTTTAAATGATTCTTAACCAGATTTCCTTCTTTATCTTCAGTGCAAGTCTTCAGATATGAAGGCAAAATGCCCCCAAAAGTAAGGTACTTAATAGTATTACCATAGGTCAATGTTATGATCAAGCAGAATTGGCCCCATTCTGCTCTTCTCCAGAGGCATCACCATTACACTGTTTTTTTCCCATTTCAAATAGAAATGTACAAGCTTCAGGGATCCAGGTAGAAGCACATTTCTAATCACTACATGAAATGTTTACCACAATATTAAAGTTGAAAGTCAAATTTGAAAATTCCACACAGAAGACAGTTAAGCCAAGACTTGCCCAGGAAAGAAAACACAAAGAGAGCTTCTTAAAATGAGACAGCTAAAGTAAATGGTTTTTCATAAGCGACTGAGAAGAGCAAACAGAACAAGGAAATTGCACAGCGGATTCCTTAACGGTCCTGAAGAATTTGTTCAACTGAAAAGGTCATACCATTCATTTCACTGGAAACACAGACTGAAGCACTGTGACACACATCTGTGCTATCCAGACTTAAGGAGTTAACATGAACCAAATACAGCAAATATATTAGCTGAAAACCCCATCATCAAGGTCCCATGTGCCTTCAAGAAGCTGGAAGGTGCAAATGTAACCATTATAATGGCTCCAAACATAGCGCACTGTAACTCAGTCACACTGGAGCCAAAAGATTCTCCGGAGACAAACCAGGGTGGAATCAGCAGTCTTTACTGATATCCAGGAGACAGAGCAACATTCTGAACTGTGGTCTGAAAGACAGCACCAAGTAGAAACATTACTAAAAGATTCTGTATGCCATTTCAGTTTCATTAAAGGACAAGTGATGCCATCTCTGCCGCTCAGAGATTAAGTGCTTGCCTTTAATGTAAGTAATTTTCACCACTGCCCATATGGGAGCTGGGAAGGTTTGCTAAAAGAACACCGTGTTATTCAATGTAGTGCTCTGCTGTGTAAAACCCTATATCTTGATGCCCTACTAATTTTCCTTATTTACTAATATTTTTCCTCATGCCTCATATAGCGAAGTTTTTTCTAAGGACTTGTTAGGTGATGGGGTGTGACAGACCATCTGCAGTGCAGAAAAAGGCTGAGAATCTTCACAGCAGCATGTGAGAGACTCCATTTCATTCTTTCCAAGATGTAGAGTCCATGAGGGTATTCTGAGGATCCAATCACTCCTTTAATAATTTCATATCCATTCCAGAAGACAGTAACTTTCATCACTGGTTGAAATCTTTCCAGGCTTCCAAAGAGTCTTGCAGAGAACCTAATTCTCCTTGCACAGCATTAAAATCTACATAAATTTTCTAAAGAAAAAACACTCTCACTTCATTTGCAGTTTAGTTTCTGGACAGAGAAGCCTGAAACATCCAAACTTGCAGACTTTACTCATAGTTATGAGTCTGATTTAGTACACAACCTGGAAAAGGCAGATACTCCCCTGTGCCTCAACTTAAAAAACATTTAACAGTGTAACCACAATAAAAGATGGCTTGATGCTACTCAACTAATTATTAGAGGAACATTTTGGCTGGAGAAATCAATTCCTCTTTCTTGTGACTCCCCTAAAAAAATGTTTTCTTTATTTCATCAAAAGCAATGCTCACATGTAACATACAGAGAATAAATATCAATATTGCACTTATTTGCTTAAAAATAAGCATTTCATCAGCTGCCAAGACTTCTAGTCACTTGATGTTTACTTACTGGTATATTCCACCAGACAGCAAGTTTAAATCAATATGTTTGTTAGGAAACCAGTACAGGGTTGATAAAAAAAGAGAAGCAAATTAACTGGTGGTTGTCCTTCTTTGGATCTGCCTTTTCCTTTTAGCAAGATACCCTGATGTAACACAGATTTTGGATCAATAGCAAGTAATTGAGACTGCATTACCTCCATCTAAACAATCACAGAGCAGGCCTGTTACTATGGAAGGGGACTTAATACCTGCTGCTGGTATTACTGAGCTTCATTCATACATTTAGCCAGTAAAATGATGACAGCTAAGTGGCATCATATCCCCAAATGGGGAATGAAGCATACTTCCTTACTGAATGTCAAAAACATGTCCTGATGTCCTTTTGAATCCCAAGGAAAGGCCACCTCCATATTCATCATTCTTCCCCCATTTATGATAAGCTATGTCAAAGTTAATCAAAGTTAGAGCCTAAGACATAATAAACAGTGAGTCACGACATTTGTGTTGAATTATCAACAACTACATTTCATAATAGCATAATGACTAGATTTTCATGATCAAATTAGCTTTGAAGGAGTTAACTCAGAATGAAGAATCATGATTAAAAGCTTAATTTTGAAATATCAACAATAAACATTAAATGCATTTATTATAAACAGCTCTCGGTTTATGGAATATTATGCAACTAAATACAGTCCCTATCTGAGGTTGCAAAGAATGCTACTGGTTTTTACTTAGTATAGACAGATGAAGACTGCTTTGTATTCTAACACAGTTCAATGCATGCAGAATTATTTTTTACATGTACTACAAAATAACAGTCTGCTACCTTCCTAATAAGGCACTGCAAATTTTTTGAAGCCATAATTGGTCAAATTCTCACCAGAAGCAAATTCAGTGCCAGGAAGTCATGGGCTTATGTACTCTGTGTGAACAAGTATAATAAAACCTTAGAACAAGCAAGAACTAAAAAAGCAAGCACTAACTTACTGTAAATGTGATTTGACAGAACTAGGAAAGAATGGGAAATGAAAGGCTGGCCTACTTGAACAATAAAATCAGAACAAATAACATTATCAATAAGCAGTCAGAATCAATCTGCAGAACACAGGTTCTTACTGTACAGACCCATCATGCTTGGCTCTAACACAGTGAACAAACCATTAAACACATTTGTGTCTCAAAACTGTTAAACACCTACTTTCAATCACATAAAAACAATGAAGAAATCTATGTGTTAATGGCAGCCAACTCTTATAAGCAAGAGAACTAGAACTGGCATAATTCCAGATCCAAAATTGTGCTCTAAGTAAGAAGCAAAATAGGAACTTAACTACTGACCATGCTGAAGAGAGATCTGGAATAAGGTTGTTATCATGGAATTAAAACAATGCTAATTTATTTTACAGAAAATGCAAAAATTCTGCTTCCTGTAAACATTCAAAGGGATAAATAGATAGCTGGACAGGCAGTTGGGAAAAAACATTAAGAATAGACATATGGTAGGGAACAGTCTTTCAAAAGTCCACAGGGAATGGATTATACATGGCTTAAACGGTCTAATCCACTTTACTTTCAACAGGTCCCATATAAACAAGGCTAGAATGCATGTTAAATGAAAGCCCCATGAAATTCTATTGAAAAGCAATATGCATCTAGAGAAACTAATCTTCTAAATGAAATCATTTCACAAGTGGCAAATTTCTCAAATCCAGAGACAGATTTAAATAGAAAACATGAAATAACCTTATGTAACGAACGTGAGCAGAGACAGCAATTTCTGTACAAGCAAGCATTGAAACATGTAGTGATACTGCACTGAATTTTTAAGACTTGCATTACTAATTGTCTGTAAGTGCAAAGGAACAAGACATGTTGGGAAGACTTGGACTTCCCACCGTAAGAAGAAATCATGTTGAATAGGTACACAGTTCCAAAAGAAACAAAAGGTGATTGACAATTTGAAACACATAGTCAAGCCAG
The DNA here is from genome assembly GCA_026413425.1 of Tringa solitaria. Taxonomy (NCBI): domain Eukaryota; kingdom Metazoa; phylum Chordata; class Aves; order Charadriiformes; family Scolopacidae; genus Tringa; species Tringa solitaria. The sequence continues at coordinate 6,306,465 of JAOXJM010000010.1, read as the reverse complement.
CACAGATTTCAAGGCAAATCAGAATTATAGTACACCTCCTCTAAGTTCTGGTTCTGCCAAATTCTATCATATGACAGAGACACGTCTTCCAACTACTTCAGCTAACTGGGAAGATCTGACTCCACAATACAAATCTGAAAGTGAAAAGAAAAGCGAACCACTACTCCTTTGCCTGCATTCTCAAATCAAGATAACCAGTCTGTAGGAAGTTCATCACCTAAGTAAATGCTATATACTAAAGACAGGTTTCTTTGGGATTATCTGATTCTTAAGAGCAGGAAAATCTGTCTTTAAAATAACAGGTAGTGAAGATAAACACCTGTTTAAGTACAGAAAGTTGAAATATCTCTTTCCTAAATGCAGGAGCTCTGCCTGGGGATTCCACTATGAATATACTCCACCCTATGCATAAACACCACCACGTGTTGAAAACATTATTTCCAGTACTTTTTCTTTAATATGTTCTATTTATCTACACCAAACTGTAGTATTTTACATTTTAAGAACAGACATTGAATTTGACCATCCTTCTCAGATAATAGTATCTGACGATAGTATGAGGATTGTTTCTAGGGTAAAACAGTACAAAACAGATAGAGTATGTTTTTCTAGACTGGATTACTGAAACTATGAAGCTATTCTGAACTCCACCACTGACATTCTGCTTTACCTTGGGCAAAACACTGAACATATCTGTGTTTCTCCTATAATTCTTTAGCTTGAATTATTATTTTTATATGTCCTTTAAGTTAGTGACAAGTTCAACAGGGCACCGGTCTTGCCAAGATATCGGAGATTACTGTCATATAAATAATTGTATTTATTAACAAAAACAGGAGACATACCACAGTGACACAAGGAATCCTATGTCCCCTCAGTTTTCAAGTACTTCTCTATACACAGCCGTTTCCTTCATTATGGAAATGAACACACGAAAACTAAATCTTGCTGCATTTCTGACAGGTCATCAATAAAAATAACATTTACTTGCATCAAAGTCACTGAGCATTTATAAAAATTTAGAAGCAGCTTTTCAAAGGGCTGTATGCCAGCCCTGTTAAAAACCAACAAATGCAAGAATAGATTTTGCCACAAGGTAAAACAGGATTAGGAAAAAAAACCTCAGTTTTATATTCAGGCCTCAGCTACTTCCTCTGACTGTATCCAACTCTGTAAGTAGAAAGAAGAACCATGTAAACAGTACTAGTTGGGATCAGACAATATGATATTGAGATACTCAGACAATATCTTAAGAGGTCCCTTCCAACCTAGATGATTCTGTATTAATGCTTTATACTTTCTCCCAGATTTTATTCTGGTCTCTAGAGACAGGGTGTATAGGTGTATTTAGACATTAAGCTTGCTAATGCCTACTTTCCAGTATTTCTCTACCCTTACCTGTATATAGACACGGTCAGAGCTTACTTGCCCATACATTGCATTTCTCACCCCTTAAAAGGAAAAAAAATACTGTTTCTCAAGACAGCTGTAGTTTGGTTCAGGCTGATAAAGGAACACCAGGCCTCATGACTGAACATGAACCCGTGGGACTTCATGAACCTGGACCATGGACACAAACAAGAAACTAGTTTAAACCAGATTAGCAGAGACTTGTCATGGTTTTACCCAGCTTGCTATTAAGCACCATACAGCCACTTGCTCACACCCCACCACCCACCATCCCCCCCCATTCTCCCCAGGTGGGATGGGGCAGAGTATCAGAAGGGTAGAAGTGAAAAAACTCATGGGTTGAAATAAAGACAGCTTCACATGAAAAGCAAAAGCCAGACATGCAGGCAAACAAGGAATTCAGTCGCTACTTCCCATCAGCAGGCAAGTGCTCAGCCACCTCTAGGAAAGCAGGGCTCCAGGGAGGTGGTGGAGTCGCCATCCCTGGAGGTATTTAAGAAACGTGTAGACACAGCTCTTCAGGGCATGCTCTAGTGCCCAAGATTATTGGTTTGTGGTGGGGTGTTGT
>JAOXJM010000010.1:6284361-6303053 GCA_026413425.1 Tringa solitaria | reverse complement strand
AAGAAGGAAAAATGCTGTACACAAGCAATATTACATGGGCATTTGATTTCACTTGCTGACAGAATTTAATTCTGTCTGATCCTTCAAACAATCCATATCTAGACCTCCCAAGCAGACTCTCTAACATCTGCAAGACTAGCTTGCTACCTGTCGCTTTCTAAACAAAAAAAGAATCAACAAAAAGAGACTACATTCAATTGCCTTTATGTTGTGAGGGCCAACAATGGTATCTCCAGAGCTCAGTGCTTGACAATCACATGTTTTCATTGTATTTACCAGACAACAAACTTGGTAGAGATCTTCATCTCCATCTATGACAAACAGGCAGCAGGGGAAAAAAAAATAAATTAAAAAATTAAACTCAATTCCCCTTACACAAGCTGATACGTGTTCCTACCAGAAACATATTTTCTATCTGGGTTTGGAGCTGTTAATACCTAAAGCAGCTTTGGATTGCTTTTAGAGCACTTTTTTGTATTGTTTACCTTTTATAGTAAGTAATAGCATATAGTTATGTATGGTTTTCAATTAGTGCCATTAAAAAATAATTTTCAGAATGTTACAGCCAGAATGTTACAGTTAAGCCAGCTATTAGGCAAGACTGTTGTACTAACCAACTTGACACAGAAAGGTATATTTATTTTTTGCTATGTCAATAGAAACACAATTAGCAAAAAATGGGTAATTTCAAACACCTGTGCATATGCTGCAAAACTTTCAGCTTTGTTCCTCACATGCCTTAAAGACCAGCCAACTGTATCTTCACTGGGTGCATTTGCCTTTAACAACTTTCAATAATGATTCAATATTCAGCAGACAAGTACCTCTGTTTGTCACAAGAGTATTAAAAGTGTTATCAGCCTGAATACAAAACACATGCATCTGAACTATCTCAACAGTATAAAACAAAGACTTTCTTTGCCAACCATACAAGATTTCCATTCACCAGCAAAGGGAGCTCACAAGCAAAACCATTCTTGCTGCAATAGCAGGTCTGCATGAGTTCCTAGGGACAGACTGCTTCCCAGGCTTCTTTAAACATAAGAAAGCCAACCGGATGTTACGCTTCTTTCAGGTACACAAAGAACGCAATAGGTTACTGCACACAGCATTCCGAGGGCACTTGCCTCTTATCATTTTGGGAAGATATGCTCCTTTCAAAGATACAAAAAGACACTAGTGCCAGAGACCAGTAGCAACAGAAGTTGTGAAAAATCCCAAGAAACAAACAACCGGAAGAAACAAACAACCAAAACCCCATTCACACAAACAAAAACATCCCTAACACCTTGATGTCCTCTGCTTCCTTAATCAGTGGTCAATGCAGAAGAGCTAATCCAACATAGCCACTGACCCAAATAACACAGTTCCCATCTTTTTTGCAACACCAGAGCATTTAATAGACAAAGAAATCATGTTCTTTAAATATGCATAACTTGAGAGGGACCAAAAAAGAGAGAGTCTATATCATTTATAATCCAGGAAAAAGGAAATCAAAGAAAAGTCAAACATCTCAAATATGTTTTGAGACAAGAAGTGAATCCAATTTATTTATTTTCCACATTGTTTCTTTAAGAAATACTTCCGTTGTTTCTATAAGAAAATTCCAATTATGAATAGCTTTCTTGTTTATTCTGTGGCATTATGAAGCACAAGCTTCCAGCAAAATCCTTCACCAAGCTATGGACGCTTCAACTGAGGATGAACAACATGGAAATAGTGTTTTTCTTTGTATTACACTGCCACTTTCATTAGAATCGCAGTCACAATACTGCCACTAATTACAAGTCTATGAACTCCACCCCCTTAAGTACTCAAATGAGTTTCCTTCCAAGCAGATGTGCAAAGAATTCACAACAACATTTTGTTGAACAACAATTATTAAAAAGACAAACTAGATACAGATTAGTATGAATGACTTGAGAATTACAATATGTTTCGTACATAAATAATGCAATCTGTACTTCCTAAAGACAGAGACAGTGAGGTAATGACAGGTCTCAGTGACAATACCATCAATGCAGAGAACTCCCGTCAACATCTATGTCTGTGACATGTTGAACTAATGATACTATACTCATAAAAGAAAGAAAATACCTTTTGCATGATACTAAATTAAGTTAGAGCAAAGAAATCAACTGGAAACTCACATGCCATGGTAAGAAAGATATTTAAATACAATACAAACACTATGGGTATTCCGTACAGACACACAAGGCACTAACTACAACAATTAAAAATAAATCAGACTATGGAGACTCCCTGACACCTTGCAACCAAGTAACTCCTTTCAGGACTGTGCTGTCCCCAGCACACTCCCTTAAGGCCACATACAACAAAGAGCCAGAGAACACAGAAAACCAGTGCTTCCAGCAATCAGCTTGCATGACCATCTAATCACTCAGGAATGTACCTTTCAGCAGAGAAAATTGGATAAAATCAGCTGTTCCTCCAATTATAATAATTTAAGTCTCTGTATTGTCACAAGAGACCTCTGCAATCTTCTTGGAAGCCAGTAATAAAACCAAAATGCTGCAGTGGTCCTTCCCAGAATCACAGGGAGACTGGAAGGGGAATCCCCAGCTCCAGCAGGCTCACTTGCCTCCCCATTATATTCATTAGAGCGAAGCCATCATCTTTTGTCAGTTATTTTAGTACTAGTTATTCAACTACATCATTTGGACTGATTTTTAATAAAGATATATGAAGACTAGCTCTCCCATTCATGGAAAAATCCAGTATCATCACATTGTTAGCAAAATCACAGCACTGGCAAAATCTTACCCACAACTGAAAATTCACATTTTTTTAGTAGCTCACATTAAATGGAAAAGATCTTGTGTGCATAGTTTTGACAAGTCTTGAAACAGGGAAATTTAGTCAAGAGTTTTCTACAGGAGATGATCGCTTAAATGAATTTAAAAATAAAAATCAAGCAAATGCTGCCAAGTTAAGTCTTGGCTCTAACTTTTTCTGGAAGTGCTTTGTGGGTAGATAGCTGAATGGATCGCTATACAGCTTGTGCTGCTGGCATCTAATTATTTCCGTTTTTCTGTTCTTTGGCTGCATATGATAGTTTCACTTGCACAAGAAATGTCAGTTCTGCAAAAGGCATCTGTACTGAACAGTGTTTTAATGTTCATTTTATATCATCTGTGCACATTTAAGAAAATACCTCTTTTAGAAAAGCTTCCGCAATTGCAAGTTAGACAAGACAAAAACCTGGTCATCAGCTTTAGGTTTCCATAGTGGGAAGGTTATTTACTAGACTGCTGTGGCTTTCCAGATGACCAATCTATTTCACTGAAACTCAAATACTGTAAAACAAACTGTTCCAGGTTTGGCCTCCAGTCTGAGGGATAATTAGTTGTCCAAAGAGTTTTGAAGAAGTACCTGAAGGTGAAGCAATAAATATAAAAATGGTAATAGCTTCTCTATACAAACTTTATCCTTGAGGAGAAATGATGGAGCTCACAGATAGGCAAAACCTTTGTCTGTATGCCAGCTATCTAGAGCTTCTGCTTGGATATGATAGCAAATATTATATAATGTGCAATTTAGACAACTTTTCATCTAAAGGAATGATTTAGTATCAACACAGCTTTCTTAATGTCATCCACCTTGTCCCACATGCTATGGACCAGCGGACAAATACACAGATGACAGCCACCTATAGCTTTCAACTGTCCATCCACAGGCAAAGGCACAGAGAAGCACCAAACTAAAACACTCTTAATCCTCTTTTAAAGGGCGTGCATATGAAATATCTAGTTGGTTGAAAGTTATGCAATTTGATTATTTCTCAGCAAAGTACTGACTTTATTAGAAACCAAGTGTTCTCTGAAAATGCAGGTGACTAACAAACTTACATGTATTTAAAGCTCTCCTGAATCAAAACTGTCTCAGAAAGTGGAATCTAATATTCAGGGACTCAAGAGAGCTCTGGAGTTGAATTAGGAAGGCGTTTTAGAATTATTTTCCTTTGGGAAAAGCACTAAACAATCTAGTGACACAGAGAGCCCAAGAGACATGGGTCACCATTTGATCCCTACATTAAAAAAAAATAGTAATAGTCATCTGTCTCTCCTGAAGACGAAAATAGTTCTCTTCAAAGCAATGGAAGACCTCACACATCCTTTTGTCTTGCAAAATTTTAGGTGTACTAGGAAAAAAGGATGTTCCTTTGATATTCCATTATTCAACTCAAACAGTAGTAGAAATAGTTAAAGAACAAACAAACAACAAAACCACACCAAACAAACCCCACCAAACCAATTGTGTTACATTGAGAATTACAGATGAGTCTGACAAGAACCAAAGACAGAATTCTGTTTGAGAGTGTGCCATCGATTAAAGACTGACGTTCAAATATTGTCGTTATTTTATCTTGATCTTTATACACAGTGGGGACATGCCTGCTTTAACTGTAACCGCACAAAACTTTCCAGTGTCTGATATACCTTTTATTTGGTTTCTGTAGGTAGTTGAGTTTTTCTCTATCTTGTTTATCTAGTGAAATGAATATGCATTAAGCTACTTAATAGTTCTTGATCACATTTTCTGTCAAACACACAAGTAGGAAATAATAAAGTTTGGAAATGAAAATTACTAAAGCCTTAGAAAGATTCTGTCTCACAAAAGCTTGAAAAGACTAGGATTAATTGTTTTATGCTTAAGATGAACAGAGCAATACAGAATAGCATATAATATAGATAAAATGCTATAAAAAAAGGTTAATAGCTGTGTCTAACAAGCAAAAAGATATCAAAGGATAGAGAAAGACAACACATATAATGCTCATAAGAACACTGTTAGTATTCCAGCATCAGTCTTTGCAGAACACATCATAAACACCCAGAATGCACTAAGTTGCAGAACAGAATTCTGCTTCTACAGTGATATTGAAGACATTCTCTACAAGACATTTTCAGTTGAAATTTTATTTTTTTTAATCAGAGCAGAAAATTCATCAAGAGCCAGTGTAGGTAGAAACTGCCCCTACTGGAAAATCATGCTTTTATCATTTAAGACAGAACACCTGGAGCCAGCTGCTGCCAGATACAGGAAAAGTGGACTGGCTGGTTGACAGATCTAGTTAGGCATGGAAATTTAGATGTGACAAAGTTACTGGTTTGTATCACACTAAATCAACATAGACAGCGGTAGCAGTGTATTTTCACACCTTTAAGAAATTATCTTGAAGAACTATTCTTTCACGAGCAGCCACTGTAAATTATTTAATACCTCTGATGCACAATAAGGACAGCAGCAGTACAGGATGCTTAGCACCTTTCAGTATCAGATCATTCATACATTTACTGAAGATGCTCAGGAAAGCTACCTTAGTACTGAATAACACTGCAATAAGATACTTGCCATTTTCTATTACCAGCAAGCAGGCTGGTAACTTTGTAGTCTAAGTAAAGCCCTGCCTATAATACTGCTTGGTAAGACACTGGACAACATCATACAATTCACATTTATAGGAATGGAAGACTCAGCTCCTAACTGCATTTCTTTGGTAAAATAAACATAATTTTAAAAGGACTACATGACAAAGCATGACCCTAATTTATGTCTCTTTCAGTATGCAGAGAAGAATATAAGAACTAAAGTTGTAAGAGGAACCTGATAGATAGTAAACATTATTCTTTACAACACTTCTACCTTCAGTCATGTCAGTCTGTAACATGCAGTCACTGTAACTTCAGTCACTGTAACACGCAATGCAGCTGCACAGTTATAACTACCCACAGTAACTAAAGGTAATGTAAACTCTGGAGTAATACGTACCTAACTTCATGTCCAGTAGAACTTATGCCTAAAATCAGTACTGACTCATAAATGACAAGGAATTTGAGTTTTGTTGAGAAGTGTTTTCTTCTCTTGTGGGAAAAACACTAAGCTTTTTTATTCTTGTTTTGACTGAACTTCCTCAAAAGTCTGTTTCAAACATTGCCTGTATCAAACAATACAATGGAAACTATACCACTAATACACAAATAATACCACTAAAATAATTAAAAGCGTATTTTACTACCGTATATTGAAGAAAAAGCCAAAACCAAATTACAATTACCATAGCAAGCAAAAAATTCTGTCCGATCAGCGAGCTCCAAAATAGTACAAGCTAGCAATTGTTTGTGTAAAGAACAATGCATCTTTCCAGTGTGTAAGCTCATTAAAAAGTGTGCTCAGGAGGCCTGTTTCTGAATCAGAACCAACACGGAAGGTGATTTTGTTATCAGCCAGTATCTCCTGGGACATCCTAACCCTTTACTTCATCTGAACAGAGATAATGACCTTCAATTACAGCAATAAACAATTAAAAAAAAAAAAAAAGAGGTTAATGATAGGGTAAATACAGTGAGTGATCTTCAGGTTTTGTTGGAATAATTTTTGAGTAAAATCATCTTCTGTTCATCTGTTCATCTTCATCTGGCTGATGAACATACTAAAAACCCAAACCAGATCCTTGGCCTTCTCTGATCATTATGCTAACAAGGAAATGCATACAATACTTTACATCATTGAAGTCCCACTTGAGTTTTACTTTTAATCACCTGCTCTGTTTCCCCTACTCTTCCTAAAATTGCTACAAACTGGTAAAAACATACTCGCAAAGTTTGATAACAGATGGTATGAGAAATGTGGTATCTGATATATGCATGAAAGCATGGATTTAGTCAGTTCTGTCATTTAGTTCAACAAAAACTCTATGAGAACATCACTCACTATGATTCTAAAAAAAAATTATTACTGTTGAAAATATAAATGATAAATGAGATAGGACACATGGGAATGGTTCAAAGCTGCACATGGGGAGGCTCGGACTCAACATAAGGAAGGACTTCTTTACCAAGAGGGTGGTCAAACATTCAAACAGACTTTCTAGAGAAGTGGTTGATGCCCCAGCCTGTCAGTGTTTAAGAGACATTTAGACAATGCATGTAATAACACGCTTTAACTCAGTCAGTCCTGAACTGGTCAAGCAGTTTGACTAGATGATTATTGGAGGTCCCTTCCAACTGAACTAGTTTATTCTACTATGCTTTCAGAGAATAAAGTAACAGTACTTCAAATCTCCATGTAAGAAGATAACCACACTGTGGTCAACTGTTGCCTTCTGAAGTTTCCTCTTGCTATCCATGTTGTACATCCTTTTTCAGAATTCAAACAGTCTATTTTACTACCTGCAGCACCTGAAGACCACTACCAGAACCACCACTTCTTCATACTGCCAGCATGGGAACATCCAAACACAATAAAATAAAAGCAATCCTCACCTAGTATGTAGATATTCCACTATGTCTTTGCAACCATATAAGAGATATGAATCAGGACTTCACACCTCAAGTCACTGTTTCTGAAAGCTAACACCCACTGTTACTTTTGATTATACAGCCTATCTGTACACCCAAGCAAGACATGGGTATCTTGATTTTGTTCAATCTTTTCTCTTTCAGGCACTCATAACTAACCACGACTTTTCAATCTCTTGTTGCCGAGTCCAGCTTTCAGCATACATCTGCCACAGTATTAGGGAGGTAAGGAGATCATTTTGTGAGAAATGAAAAACAAAAATCTTCCACTGTTACTATACACCAGCTACAAACCTTAACCCAAACCACTGTGATTGTGCTTCTGTTATTCCCTCCCTACCCCTCCCAGATGGGATTGCTTCCCCCTTCCTATAAACACATAATTATCTAGTAGATCTGCTATCTCTGGTCTTCTTGCTATTTTTTAAAGCACCTAACTATGAGTGCAAGAAATAACAATTTTCTGCAGAAACATCCCTTTTACATGGACAGATCAGGATTGCATTACCCAGTTCTCTCCATGCATTCTGCCCTGTCCATTTCACAAAATACAACAGAAAAGCATGTGTATGTTCTCTGAAATACAAGACAGGAATAGCTAAACTTTATCTATGCTCAAGTAACGTCACTCCAATTAGAACTTTTCCTGAAACCTAAACCTCAGCTCTCTCCATCTACAATAGAAAAATTTCCCTCTCAAGTACACTTCCCTCAGAATTAAGATGGATTTTTTCCCTCTTCAAGGACAATTTTTCCCTCATCCTCATTTACTTGTTCGCATTAAAAGTCTGCTTCTTTTAAAATGCATCTCTGCTAAAATTCTGACATAATACTGGAGTTTAAACGACAGAATTTCTAACCAATTTCTTGCCAAAGTTTTAAATCAAGCGTTCTCCCTTGTGTCTCATGCAATATCATAAACTTAACACTAAACAAAGAAACCAACAAGGAAAAGTAGTTTGAAGTTAGAACAGGGATCTCGCTGTCTCTCCAAGACATCAAAGCACATGATGCAGCTGTTCATAATGGGCAAGCGCTCAAGGGAACATCTGAGCTTATGCCTGAATTTGATTAATTGGAAATGACATCACAATTTATAACACAATTTTCTAATTCTAAAGCAGTAATCCATAATGAATTAGGCAAGGCTCATGTAAGACCTGCTTTGCTTTTAATCAGAAATAACTGCATTGTCACCTTTCCCATTTTCTGCTTTTTCCATGCAAAAGAGGAATAAATAAAGGGAAGAAGAAAAAGGGGAATGGGACCTGATAGAAAATGGAAAGAAGAAATCATAGGTTCAGAGATTAAAATTAACACTCATATGATGAAAATACACTATAAACAAGAATAAGAGTACAAGGGGTTGATATTGAAGCCTTCCATTAAAATGGAAATGCACTGTAAATGCATGAAGACATGACTTCTCTACTTCATCTATTGTTAACATTCGTAGTAGGCTTTTTTTTTCTTTTTAATTAGAAAGAAAAACCAAACCCAAACACACATTAACCTGAGTTGCCTTCAGAGTTGTAAATGGAAATCTCAAAGTCAAACACATTTCTGATGCAATTCCACATTCCCAGGAATTGGGAGATTCTCGATACTCTCCCCTCCATAGTTACATGATCTTGTGAGCAGTTATTACATCCCTTGAGGTGCTCCAACAGGCTACTCTGCCAAGCTGTACATTTACAAAAGCATTCACATGACCTAACATAGCAGCTCCAACTCTGAGCCAAGGCTCCCCAGACTTCCAGGCAGTGGAATGGGCTAGGTATCCTCACAGAGCATTTTGAGTATTTAGGTTAAATAACCAGCCATGTGATTCCACACTTTAAATTGCCTTCTGAAGGCTTTTACCACTCTTCCCTGATAGTGCAGTAGAAAAGACTACTAGCTGACACAGGCACAGTAACTAGCTTCAATCATAAACACTCACTGCTGTTTCCATACAATCTATATATGTTGTGGCCTTTAGGAAGTTCTGTAATGTCTGATCACCCAGAGGCAGACACCCAGAGGCACCCATAAAGGCAGACACCCTGAGAACACACACTTGCTGCAAGAAACAAATTCATAAAGCACAAATACTCTTATCTACACTCCATCTACAGCTGGCCATATTGTTACACCAATGATGTTAAACCTAGTGTCAGAAAAAAAGAAACAAAGCAGTAAGTAAAAGTACACACAAAAGTAAAACGCAACAATGAAAGTAACACAAGAATCCAGTCTAAATTAATAGCCACCTTGAATAAAAGCCACAAACAAATAAAACCAAACCACAGTACAGTACACAAATGTGCCGTTACTGTAGACGGGCACCCATACATTGCCTACTGATTCATGTGCCATTTATTCAACTCTTCTTTTTTTTCTAAAATAGTAGGCATTATTAGCCTTAACAACTCCTCTTTCTTCATGAGATAATTATCTCCAGATAATTATCAAGGAACTCCAGAGTTCCTTGCTATTGCCCTGTGTCACATTAAAAAAATTATAATGCAAATTGTACTATAAGAATTATGCATAACTCTCAGAACTCATTGTACCTCTTGGACATTCTTATTCTATTGACACTTTTTCAATCTATTTAGCACATTCAGGTTGGAATGTTTGGGGGCTTTTTATACATGCTATCCATCTCAACAGCAGGACTCAGCTCAACATCACACAAGTTTGCTTCCAATAACAAGGAAGGACTTAACTGTTCTGTTTTTCTAAGCATGCAAAAAAAGAAAAAGAGGGGGAAGGACATATGCAAAGCCTGCTTCCAAAATTCTTTCCCTTCTTTCCCTTGCATATTTATAAGCATAGTATTTTCCATCTGTTTTCAAAGAATGTCAGATAATAAATTACTATTCCACCTTCTGTTCTGGAAAACAGACCTTGTACTCATCATGTTGTGTCCTGTTGTCCCCCCCCAATGCCTCTACCCACCTCCGTCATTAGTCCTGATTGATTATCCCAACAGAACAAATCAAAAAGACCTAGATACGCTCCTGTAAATTTCCCCTTTTTAGGCTGATTTACAATTAGATTCGTGATATGTCCACAGAACAGCAGGCATCCGGTCCCCATCAGCCTCAGAGGACAGATAGAGACTATTCCCAAATACTTGACACGATAAAGCTATTAACAATGCATTTATACAATCATATCTAGAATGGTAGTATCAAAACTTCAAAATGCTAAACAAGATACAGAAATTGTGAAGACAATGAAAAAAAATGGCAGTGAAAAAAAGTCACTTGGAAATATACTGATTATAACCCAGAACAGTAATATTTTCACAAATCTGTAAAATCTTTATTCAGTAATGTATTCCTGAATAAGATCACAGTGTGCTTTGCCTGGTAAAAAATAACTGTGATTATGTATTAGGAGCCAGTCTAACAATTGAATCTACAGTTTAAGACGGAAAAAAACCACCCAAAACAAACAACAAGCCCTAAACCAGACAAAGAATATCAGCACATAAATCAAACTGCTTTGTGGTACTTAAAACAAAAATGTCTGAAGGCAGATTGCCAACTAAACAAAAATGTATTTAAATTCCCTTATGCATCACTGTAGTGTCTTACCTGATTAAGCCACTGCGCAAATAGGTTTTGAAGAGTTACAACCTTGTCATTTGGGTTTTAAAACTGCCCTTGCCCTGTCTCACAAGTAACTTCAAGCAAAGAACTGGCTGGCACTGAAGCAAGATTTGAGATCCTGAAAACTGGTTTCAGATGTGAAATTTGGTTTTCAGTATTATGGAAAAACCCCATGCCAGACGGGAGGAGGCAAAGCCACCAGCTGTTGGAAAAGTGCATTGACCTATCCCAACAGCACAGCAAGCCCCTGGGGAAATAAACAGTTCAGTGGGTAGCTGCCATAAGTTCTAAACTTCTAAACACACAACTCTAAACAAAAAGTACAACTGAAGTATCAGAAGCCTGACAGTATAAACCATTTAACATCTACAATACTGATAAATGGCTTAAGATTTACTAACAGATTTTTTACTTCTCTGATTCCAGGTTCTCCTGAAGGACTTCATCCCTTCAAATATGAAATGGGAAAATTGTTTTCTTTGGAAGACCACTTGCTTGCAAATCACTTGCCAGGAAGACAGAGGAAATACATAGCCTTGACTTGATGGAGGGATGGAGACTGGAGATGGAGATGGACCTGTACATACTCTGTTAGCACAAGGGTTTTTGAGTTCAGACAAAAATCCTAAGAGAAGCTCCATTTCTCTTGTGCAGTGCCAGATTAAAGCACCCACCAATTCTGGATTCGAAGTCAATACAGACAAAACTGCAACACTGCTTATAGCTCCCCATCAACTTGATGGAAAACAAGATCAGATGATGAAAATAATTTACTGTTTGGCAGAACAAAGCCTTGCTAAAAATCTATTCTCATACAGCACCCTAAAAATCTCCCCTACTGGCTTGAAACCAAGGTCCATACGAGACTCACGCTTTTACATCAAGCATGTCAGGAAGGAAGCATTGATGGCACAGACAATGCAGAAAAAAGACAGGAGAGATTAAGTTACTGCTTGCTCTCCTCAAGCACTACCTTTATGGAGCTAACTAGCTAATTTTCTACTCTGTAATTTTCTACAACTATAATCAATAGAAGACCTACAGTTTTTACAAAGTTCTCTGATATACAGCTATACAGTCTACCAACTACAAACGGAAATTTCTTCCCAGCAAGCCAAAAATGGTCAAGTGTTAACTGAGTCAAAGACTACTCCAAATGTCCTTCTCAGAATAACATTTTCAAGGATGGCAATGAAACATACCAGTTTATCTCCTCTGATTAGGCTGTCATCTTTATACACTGTGCGTAGAGCTTGACTCAGCATGATACAGGGGATCTTTGTTGAAAACTCCTTGTGTATCAACTTTACAAAAATAACTGTCACAGCCACTTCTACCCTTAGTGCTGGAATAAAATATGCTCAAGTCATATCCAGTACCCTTCAGCACTATCACGTTGAAATAATTTTGATGCTAACAAAAGCTAGTGTTTGTATGATCACAGTCCACCAGAAATACTCTTTCCTTCTCCTTACCAGAACAAGCTTCTGAACGCTGAGATATTTTGGGACACAATTATGGAAAACCCAGCTATCCATCAAACGCTGCCTGTACCTTCATCAAACCAGTTTCTTGTCTTTAACATCAGCAGAGGATGTTTAAGCAAGGAAGAGACAAAAAACTAGGTATTTCTTCTGATATATCTTCCCAGATCTAAGTATTTCAAAAATATGCCTATCCCATCCAAAATATCAGTTCATTACTCCGCTTCAAAAGCACAGGGTCATGAAGGAAACCATATATGTATACACATGATAAACAGGCAAGTACTACTGATCTTCATCACCTTATTTTTGCTTCCTATTCCAAAAGTAAAATCTCCCCCAATAAATCACAAACTGCATTTAGTGTTTTTTTTCCAGAGAAAGCAACTTTATCAACAGAACAATAAATTAGTGCCACCTAGCGGAGTTCAAAATGTTAACCTGGACCAGAGCTTTCAAATCATATCTGTCTTTTACTGCACTGTCTTGAATTTATGACCTCTATGAACATCTAAGTGAAATGAAAGCAGAAACAACTCGATAGATCTTCCCTGTAGCACACACAGCTGATCAAATAAATCAGTATAATATGTGCTTACATCTTCCTCATCTAGAAATTTGCAGAAGCAACAAATGAAGACTAATACATGTTTTCAACATCAGCAGAAATTCACCTGTAGAGCTATTGAGCATGCAGCTGATAGCTCTGCAGTCACAACAAATATGGGCCAAAAATTAACAGAAATGTTCAGTGTAACAGTAGTTTTGAAAACAAGAATGCATAGGGAGGTTTAAGATAGTGATACCATTGCACCTTATTAAAAAAAATAATATTACTATACCTGTGTGATTATGCATTCCTCTGTTTCAGCCCCCTCTGCAAGGGCATCAAGATCATTTGTCTGTAAAAACTATTACCATTAATCCACTCATCTATGAGTTAATTCAAGCAATATTTACATGAGCTTCCCTTCTTCTGTTCAAATTTAGGATTGTTACTGTATGCCCAGTAGACTGAGAAAGCTTAGCACTTATGTTCAGAATTGGTTTGAAACATGTACATAGAAATATCATTATTGCATGTTCATAACACATGAGGAATGCAAGGTGACCAGTCTCATGGAATATTCTTCACACAGGACATGAAAGAAATGCAATGCAGAAGAAAACTCCAAACTATTCTAGATCTTATGTCCCTTAACAATCAACTCTTAAAAACCAAATACATCTGAAACCATTATAAAATTTCTAAGGCTAGCTGCACAAAAACATGCTATAGTATGCAAATGTCATGTCCCAAATGAGAAAAAAGTAAATCAGATGTCATGTAGTGTTCCAATGTCTAATATGATATACAAAGCAGCGGCGTAACCAAAGCTACCCCCGTTTCACTGGACTTGCTTCCATTTCTTGTAATTGTAAGCACGACAGGAATCTGGCATTAGATATGCTGTCCATAACATCCTGTAAGGATCTCAAGATCAGATCTCACCTATAAAAATGGAAGGCAATTACAATGGCATTTGTCTAGCAATGAAAGATGAAAGGGCTTTTTGGTGTCAGGACTAACAAACACAGTCCAAACAAAATGGGAGCACACACTACAATTTGAATCAAAGGATCATCACTTGCGGTAATGAAATTCCAGGCTTTTAGATAAGCACTAAATAGGATTATTTCACTTCTCATTGTTAAAATACCATTTCTGGGTTTTATGGGATTATAAACAGGACTACACCTCAAGTCATAATGCAGTGTTAACACACCATCATTTAACAAGAATAGGAGCTATAGGTGAATTAGTTGGTACTACAATTGATCAGCAAGATAAAAATTATTTACAGAGGAATGCAAGAATAATGGTAATTTCCTGGAGAAGAACCCATGTAATCAACTACACACTCCTTTTTATTGGTGTAAGACATGCATTCTTTTCTCCTGTCCCCACATTTTACTCATTTTGCAAAGGTACAGAAGACTGCGAACATAGAGCAGAAGTACATCAACGCAGTAAGTACAAAGCACAGCTACATGAGAAATAGTAATATATGGTCAACGTGCTGAAAGGTATCACACCATCCAAAGTTACAAAAGGAGGCAAATTCTTGTTAAGGCTTCCACACATCTAAGAAGTGAATTATGCATCCTGTATATAACAAAGATCATGTTTTCCTTCTGAAATGCTTATTCTATGGGCTACCATTTTAGCAAAATACATATTAATTTTACAATTACGTCCAACATTCAGATGTTCCAATAAGAATACTGATTCCCAAAGAGCTTACGTTTACAATGCTATCATTTAGCTCAAATGTTGACATCTTTTTAAATTTACATCAAAAATGTAAACACAGATACTTTAAAACACTTCCGGATCTGATGCAATGTCAGGGAGAGATATTTTTAGTTCTAATCCATTTAAAGTGCTAAATTCCAAGGCAATCAGCAGCATTGCTTTCACTCACCACTTCAACTAAATTCTGGTCCCAACTGCTCACTGCAATCTTCAAGAAAAAGGAGATAAGATAAAACCATTCACCTGATAAGAAAACATCTTTAACCTCTATTTTTTTAATACTCACAGGTACTTCTCTATGTCCCAATAAATAATAAAATCACAACTGCATTTGCACACAAAAGATATTGCAGAAATACATAAATAATGCAGTGCCTTAACACACAAAATAAGTTAGTGTGGGATTTGCTATTTTTGTCTCATGTCTTACTTGCATGTATTGATTTAGGTTCATGACAAACAACTACTAGGAATACACAAAAGCTTCTGAATATGGTACTAATCATTCTCTAGTCCTGACACAGTGACTGCAGCTAGCTACAAAGTCATAAGGAAACAAAACTTAAAGTTCATGGATAACTGCAACAAAACCAGCCAATGACTTGGTACACATTTGGTTTCTGATTTCATTTAAATCTAAATCCATTTTCATAAAATAAGTATTCTCCATATACAGACAATCTCTTTTAACCAAAGTTTTGAAATCAGAGTATACTTTCATCCATAGGTAATTGGCATATTCAGTTTTTTCTCTGGGGATGAACATTTTCAAAAGGTAGACAGTAACTAAAACAGAGACAGTTTATCAGTAACTTAAGTGTACATACTAAGAAGAAAGTGACTGCTGTCATTTATCGCTATCATGAGAACAGTGCTGCACTTAGAGTCTTCTCATTTACTACAAGTTATTATTTTAGCAATAAAATGATGCAAATGCAAAAACAACAAGCCTGTGTCTAACAAGTTTATTTCTACTATTGTTGTATAAGCAAACACAAACCATTTTTATTGATAAGAAGATAAATGTTTGAAGTGTGTTTGCCCTGGGACTATGCACATCCTATAGAAAAAATACAAGGTAAACACACCAGATACAGTTTCAACAGCTTTTGTTCCAAGTGCAGAGGGTATCTTTTTAACTTGAATACTCAATGTCTATTGAGCAAGATAATGGAAACATAACTGCTTCAGAAAATACGTATTTTAAAGAAGATTCCAATTAAAGCACCTCAGTACACTGCAAGTTATCTTCTGGCAGAGAGACTCAGTAAAAGAATAAATCAGACAGGTTTGAGTTTGTTTAATGAATTACTTGACGATGTTCAGATTTGCTGGTGATAAGAGGAGGATTTTCGTTCTTACAACAGAACAGAACATAAGCATGAAATACTACGAAATGTCGACAGACTGTTTTAAATACTAACAGTACTACCGTTTAAAAGAGCCGAGAGCGTCTAGCAAGGAAAAGATGACTATACATAAGTTTTCTGTATTTCTTCCTAGCCACCCACAGCAAATCATCACTGGAAACAGCAGGTCAAATAAATTTTACTGTGATCAGCAAGACAGAACCTATGCAGAAAAAATTCCTCATAAAGCTACTTTTGTCCTCTTGAAGTTAAATTCCTATTTGTTTTCCAGCAGGTTTAAGAAAGATTACCACAACTCACAGGAATGCCCACTTATTTGAAAAGCAGAGTCCTTGACCAGTCTGCAGATTTACACTCATCTTTACTCAAGTAATCACTCAGAACCTTCTTCAGTAATGACACTGACAGGGTGCCCACGTGACATGATCCCTCAGTAGAGTAAGAACAGGTGAGACAGGTTCCTTCCTGGCTATTGCATGAGACTACCACTGGTGTGGATAACAGCTTTGCACACATGCCTAAGTATGGGATTTACCTCCTAACAACTGATACTATGCAAAAGCAAACTGAAAAAAGAGCATGACCACAAAAACACACTTCTTTGCTAAGAATAAAAGCATTCTACTACAGAAATACCCATTTTCGAGTACCTAGACAAAATAACTTTTTTTCTATTAAACAGAAACATTTTGCAGTATAGCTTTAATCTAGAGCTAACATTCATGCTAGCCTGAAGCGGAAAATTACAGTCTTCTCCTAGAAAAAAAACACAAGCATACTCTGCAGCACTTCATTCTCTGCATTATTTTTGTCTGCAAAAGCACAAACTACTCTCAATTCGCTTGTATAAATAAAGTATTTCATTAAATATTCATTTTATAGAGAAATGGAGAAGAATAATAGAGCTGACTGGCCAAAGCCTATCCACAAAAAAAATCCAATGGCAAAAGCAGGAAGTGAATCCATATTAAATTAAATCTCTACACCACATGCCCTTCTTCTTAGAGGTCAATGAGTTCTCTTAAGCAAAAATCATCTTAAAGACCAAGGCTGAAAAAATTCTGCAGTCAACCAGTGTTTCAACTGTAGATACAAAGTCCCTACAATAAGAAACAAGCAATCCCTAAAACGGAGAGATAAATTATGTTCTTTTTTTTTCTTGTAGATATATCCAGCAGCAGAAAGACAAAAGCTAGAACAGAAAAATTGCTAGCAAGGTGACACAGATAGAGAAGCTTTACAGGTGTGAAACAAGGTAGATATTGAGCTACAGTTCAATCATGATAGAAGGGACAGAAAAATGACCACCCAGAATTCTACTGATGACAATAGGGAGAAAAGCTAAATAGGATTCATACCTCTTCACAGTATTCATTAAGATTTTCATTTATGACATCTTTCTTAGTATCTGTTAGCTGTTGTAGACTATGTGTCCATAACAAATAGTTATACACATATTATCTTCTTATTACTCCAGTTTTTTTCTAACAAATACCAACCACTAGGGAGTATATAATAAAGGCTTAATGCCTTCAAGTTGCATCCCACAGATCACAAAGAGATCAAACCCCAAAAGGATTTAGGGGACTACAGAGTAATTCTGTATGTCTGTTTACAACCCCTAAAAGCACATTATACTTCTAAGGGATTATCTTTTGAAAACACTACAACTGAAACATGGTTACAGTAGTCTGTTCTTCTAATTTTTGCAGGCCTATAATAATTTAACAAGTTACTTGGACAAGCCGCTGTTGATTACATTTTTCTAAAATGTCATACACAAAGTATATGATGAGTGTTTCAGCATTAACATATTCAAAAACACAAAATGAAGTTCTTGAAAAAGTATAGTTAACCAATGCTGTGAGCATACATTTTGCGTGCTAGATCCTGAACTGCATAAAATTAATATTTTAAGCACATTGCTAAATATTATTTATACCCACAGCAAGAGAGAATACTTTTAAAAGGGTTACTTATAAGGCTTTCAAAGTACACACAGGAGCATACTGTGTAAGACCATTGTTTTACCATAACAATGCCACAGCTTGCACAACAATTCAATGACTAAATATTAAGGCAGCTATCATTAAAATGCATCATAGATGGAAATAATACATCAATATTAGTTGTATATATTATTTCCTACTACACTTAACCTCTAAATACTGGAAGTGCAATGTGCTTTACATAAACATACGAAGAAAAATGTGTAAAGTAATGGAAAGTGTATTGTATAGATGGTTGGGGTTTTTTTTTCCCTTCTGACTGAAGATGCGGTACCCACAACAACATACAGGCAAAGCTTTGATACATTATAAAAATCTTCTCATTTCAATCCTAAAATATACTCATTTGCATATATACATTATAAACCAAACCATTCTCATTGAAATACAAAAAAAACCCAATAAAGTTATCAGAAGAATGCTCTTCCTGTCTTCTTGCATTAATAATGTTACCAAGTTTACACAAAAATTCCTCATATTCACCACAAAAAACTCTTTTCAAGAAGATATCATTTTGTATTACAGATGGCAACAGTAAAAACATCAGAGGCTCCATTCAGAATCACAGAATCTTCTAGGTTGGAAGGGACCTTCAAGATCATCTTGTCC
>JAOXJM010000010.1:6270416-6284261 GCA_026413425.1 Tringa solitaria | reverse complement strand
CAAGCCATGGGCAGCCAGTTTCTCCAGGAGGATACTGTGAGAGACTGTATCAAAGTCTTTACTAAAGTCCAGGTAAACAACACAGGTTCCTGTGATTAATTTCTGGAAAGACTTTTCCCAGTTACAATCAACCTTACCCCAGCCAGAACATCAACACTCAAGATTTTTCTGCTGTCTTTAGTTCATAGGACAACTGTTTCTATAACTCCCTACTGGTTTAGGCTACTTCACTCAGAACCTTGTGGATTTATATTAAAAAGGAAACTATATGATATTTTTCTAGCAGAACAAAATGAAGTTATTTCACTGCAAGAAAATATGCCCAAGTAGTTGATAATACAAGGACAAGCAAAAGAAATAAGATACCAAGGACTTCAGCAACTAGTAGAGCTCTCAATATTACTGATTAAACACAAACACGATAACACCTTTGGATTTAGGAAGTACAGTGATTATATTAGTTGTCTAAGCTGCAGTTTCTCTGTCCAACAGATGTCTTTATTTCTCCATTGCCTTCAGCAGAAACAATGTCACCACAGAAACACATTAGGTTTCACCTGTACTTAACAACAGAAGCCGTTGATAACGCTACTCATAACCACCACAATCACAGAGCCAATTTGCAGGCCAATACTCTTACTCATTGTGCACATCGCACTCCTTTCTAAATAAAATTCCTGCTGTAGTGTAGTGTGTATGTATATACACATACATAACATACACACATACCTTTTACATTTTCTCACTTACAATACCAAGCAAAATAATCTCGATGAGGGATAGCTCTCAAAGAACTTTACCATTCCCTACAGTCCATGTTTCAAAATCTCAGGATAAAGAGTTTTGAGGGGTTTTTGAGACTGTCAGACACCTTCCTTGCTTACACAAAGATGTTTAACAGAAAAGTAACAGAAAAGCCTACCTTTCCTGGATTTACAGCGAGAACAGAAACACTACAGACAAAGGTAGCAAGATTCACATCACCCCACATTGTTCCAAAGTAATAGCTGAAGTAACGTAAAACCACATTACCAGAGGAGTGATGAAAGCCTAAGAAATCTTGTAATTCCAAAACTTAACGCAATCTGAAAATTCTCCTTACATCTTCCACATGTTTTTCAAAGGTATCTAGGCCTACAGTTTTGGCCACTGTATTAATGAAAGGGAAACACTAGACATTTCACCAATATTTTATTTTAAATCCTAATTGTCCAATAATCCACAGAGTATTTGTACATTTAATTGAGAGTATCTTGCATCCTGTAGATTACATCATACAATGATGAGTCACTCCCCTCTTAACCCTACTCCCAGTGTTCAGACTCCTTACAAGCCAGGACTGCTCCACATGAAATGCAATGACCAAATGGGACTGTTCTTCCACAAAACACTGCGCTAATTCTGCTGCATTCAGTCTTTCCACTTGAATGGAATAAAAACCCTTTTGAGAACAACAATTCCAATTCCCCTCCAACCCCCCTTTTTTTGCTCAGGCACACTATGGGACTCCTCAGTGCATGAACAATGCAAATAAGGCAAACTTCCTTTGAAAGAGTGATTAATATGCAAAGACAGCCTCCTTTTTAGTGGGATGTGAAGAACCACCAACAGCAATTCCAAATTCCGAGGTTTCTTCAATTATTTCCAGTGTTTATTTTAAACATAAGATTATGCAATAATACCGCACATTAAGACCAATTTGGCAATATTGTGTAAACAACACCAAATTGGCTGTTCATCCTTTGTATCATATTTAAATGCAGCCTTCAATATCCTAGATATGAAAGCACTGAAAAAAATAGGATTTAAATTTTGAATCTTTAACTTTGTTATCAATCTTCAGGTTAAAAAGACTGCATTTAAACTCACTGTACATAACTGCTTTTTTTTTTTTTAAGAAATGTTTAGGTTTTTTGAAATAGTTTGTAATATCGTCAACTTTCTTGTTTTAATTCCAGTGCCAATTAACTAACTTCTGTATGAATATATTGCAGTTCCAGTAACATTTAAAGCATTTTTTAACGTAGTTGCTTTTGCATAAGAGCTACAATACACAAAATATCAATTTTCTATTTCCATTGTATAAAAGTTTCATCACTTTTTCATCATTTACCACTGGATCAACTACACTTCATATGTACAACTCAGCCAGGACTCTCCTATGGAATGGACCTTTCAAGTGCCAATATACTACACTCTGCCCAAAATGAGCTCAAAATGTAGCCTGAATATGTTAACCAACTCATTTCTTAGTCTTATCCTTTACTTCACACACTTCACAACCTTTTCACACAGGTTTAAACGCTCCCTTTTACATCTTCGGAAAGGCATTTCAAGTTAACCGAAATGGTAAACTACTATTAAATGTAAACCAATAATCAATAATTAACATTATTATTTATCTTAAAGATTTCAAGGTTGATAAATATCACTAATATTAAAAAAAAAAAAAGTAAATGAAATATTTAAATAAGCATCTATTATAACTATTTTTATAGCAGTAGGTTTAGTAAAATCATTGAATTATTGAGGTTGGAAGGGACCTTTCGAGATCATCTAGTCCAACAGAGGGAAGCAGCTACAGCAGGTTACCCAGGAGTCTGTCCAGATGAGTTTTGAGCACCTCCATGGAGGCGATTCAATCTCTTTGGGCAACCTGCTCCAGGATTCAACTACCACCCTCCCAATAAAATAAAAAAAAAAAATAAAAAAAAATAAAAAATGCAGGGTTTGTTCTGCTTTCTTGTTTGTCAGAATTTCCTGTATTCCAACTTGTGCCTGTTGTATCTTGTCCTGTCATTCGGCACCACTGAGGAAGGTCTGGTTTCTGGTTTCCTTCTCCATTCCCTCCATCAGGTATTTATACACATTGATTAAGGTCCCTTCAAGTCTTCTCTTTCCCAGGTTAAACAGCCTCAGCCTCTCCTCATACAAAAGATGCTCCAAGTCCCTTCAACATCTTTGTGGCCCTTCACTGGGCTCACTCCAGTAAGTCCATATCTTTCTTGTACTGGACAGCCCAGAATTGGACACAGCACTCCAAATATGGCCTCACCAGTGCTGATGGATGGATTCTAAGAAAACCAATCTGTCTTGCGTACTTTTAAAATCAGTAACAAACTCTGAAAAGTACCTATCCTGATTTACAAAGACCCAAATGTTGTAACAGTTCTAAAAACTTATCTATAAAAAAACAAAAATATTTTTGTTCAAGACATTATGAAACTGACAAGTCTGGAATGCTTGAAACAGTCAAGAGCTTCTATATATGTATTCTGTCCTGTCAGAGAATAACCTGGTAAGGTGATGGAGACTTGTCCATATCAGTCTCTCCATTCTAAGAAATTAACCATTTTAATGGTTAATTTACAAATTATTTTCCACATGATTCTACCAAGTTTGTACTAAATCAGGCAACTCCCACTTTTCACAACACACCCTGCAGATCTCTCTATCTGTCTTGTCATGAGATCTAGGATGCAAATAGCTAAAGGATCAAGTACGAAACGTATCACATTACCGTCTCTACCCTAACCTAATTTTTCTTTGCATCAGATTTACAGATATAAGGCTTCATCCCTGCCATTACAAATTGCTAGCAGATATAGTTGTTGGATCAGTTTCTGTCATTTCCTGGTTTTGGATCCCTCTGCGATCTGGCTTTAAGCCAACTGATGCCAAGTTTACTACCGACTTCTGTGGCCAGAGACTTACAGACCTTCAGTACCTTAGTTATCTGGACAGGGAAGAGACAGAACCTGCACTGTAAATAAAGTAAACAATTACAGACTTGAGCTGAACATATCTATCCCCTATTTTTAAGTGTGAGGTATAATTTTGAATATATGGTAGGAAGTGGAGACATTAATCTTCAGGCGCAAGCATTTCATTTCCTTCAAACATAATATGGCTCCCTTGTTTCTGCTGCAAATATATAGGCCTAAGTGGTTACTTTAATAATTAATCCATATTAATTATTCACTTTTTAAGAGTGATAGCTTAAGAATTCGGATAACTCATCCAGCTATTAAGTGCAGTACTATGTGAATACACCCCGCAGCTGATGCTTCTTCAGAGAAGGACTCCAGTATCTTAAAGCAATTTGCACTTGCTTAGCGGGATAAACCTTCCATTATTAGCTATTCCCCAAAAATCAGCTTTTCCATCAGTAGCTGCCTCAACATCTGAAGTTTCAAGGACTAAGGCTATTGATGTTCTACATTTATCCAAATGAGAGTTTTGCAAAAGTACCTGTAATACATATATTGCTTGTGATAAAACAAAAGCAGATGCCAAAGCCCATAACGAGGTCCAAAAAATGCTGTAGCGGAAGCCGTCAGGTAGCCTTGGTCATTTTCAAATACATCATCATCTACCCTGTAGAACCTCAACATGTTTTGGTACAAGGTTTTCTTTCATTTATCCTTGGAAGGTCTAGAAGCTGTAGGTATGATTCACTGTATGGGTAGTAATTAACTGCCTTCTCGTGATCATCTTAGACAAATATAATAGAAGTACTGGACTTGAACTGAAAGTTTAAAAATTATTTTAATCTGAAGTTTATCCTTGATTTTTATCTATTCCATTTTCTTTAGGTACCTATATAGTAAACTAAAAACCACAGAAAAATCTCATTCTAGTACTTGGTGGTGACTGCTGCAGACGATTATAAATGCAATGTATCAAAAGGCCCTGAAAGCTTGCCATTTGGCTCTCATGGTAACTTCAAAAGGCAACGTTCCTAATGAGCAGCTGCAGTGGGGAAGCTGCATTTCAACACCATGAACTGAAAGGGCATAATGGCACTACCGCCAAACCCACCTAATTTACATCCCTTTGCATCAGCAAGGGTTTTAAACGATAGTAATGTGTTTTCCTAAACAAAAGAAGCCAGAGCCAGCATAGATCTGAACTTCAAATTTGCTTCTGTGTTCTTTCTCTCTCAAAGTCTACTTGCCTGGTGGCTCTTCCCCTGCCATCACCCCACCCCCTCCCAGGACTTGAGAATGTTATGATGAAAACCAACACATCAAGTCCTATGAAAACATGCGCAAAGGAAACCATTCAGTAAAGTGGAGATGCCTGGAAGCTGTAGTTCTCTTTACAGACACACCCTCAGTCAAGTTACCCCCAGACATTCTCCGTGTTGTAGAAAGCTACTGTAGGAAGACAAACAAAATTTTGGTTCCTCATTGTTTTCAAACTTTTATATTTACAACTGAGTTGCTTTACTGACTTTGCCCCTACTTGCATTTTTTCTGATAGTCCCCTGCCTAAATGCTATGATACACACTTCCAAAGAAGTGTGCTTCTCCCAGTCTACTTAAACAGGCATTTTGGGAAGTTCTTAATATCTTACAATTTGCAAGTTGTAGGTTAGAGCACAACAGAATTGTTATTGACAGATCAAGTCATACTGAAGTATGCTGCCCTGCAAAGCCAATGCTTCAAAAGCCACACAAGAAAACCAACAAAAAATCCCTCTAGAATTGCGCATTCTCTATATAAACAGCATCACCAGATGTGTTAAATAATGAGTAAAAATGCAGGGTGGCCTTTTAAATGAGAAAATAAAATGTGCTTTTGTTTCTCACCAAAGCTACTTTTCTGTTCCTTGCAGACTGATGGCAGCAGATGCAGAATCCCCTCCTCCTCCCCCATCAATTGATTCTGCTTTCCTGCCAGTCAGTCAAGGCAAACCCATGGCATTACCCAAAAATAAAAAAAAAACACCCCAAAGCAAGCAAACCAACCGACCAACCCATCCCCCAAGCCCCCATGCTGTTCTCTATCAACAAGAAACCAACCACTTGCACCCAATGGCAGGATAGTCTATCATATGTCTCTGGAGGTGAGCCAAGAAAAGTGAAAGCACTTTCAGTCTGGAGAGCAGCCACAATCTTTAACACTTGAAAACTGGGTATTTATTAAATTACTGTTAAATATCCTATAAAAAAACAACCTGCCACACAACAAAAACAAACAAACAAACAAAAAACAACCCACAAAAAAGCCCCACCCCAAAAATATCCAACAGTCGAGTCAGGACTTTTCAAGTTCATACATCATGAGGATAAAGTTTATACAAAATATGCTCTATAATTTAAGAAAGCATAGTTCTCCTGATATAAATGAAAGGAGGTGGGCCATCTATTGTGTCTATAAATCAGCTTTTAAATTGTAAGAGAATGTTCTATCACAGGCCACAGGATAATTCCACATACAAAATGTGGAATTATTCTAAAAGATGTAAAGGCATGCTTTGGTTGTGAAACTACCATAAAACCGCTCAGACAACAGTCTCTTCAGGGATTCTTCACTAATAGGCATCTATCTCTTTCCTCCTCTTACATGTACGGCACTGTAAAGCTGCAGTTAGGGTTTCTTTATCAGCATCATTGTAGCTGCTCCCCTTCTTTCACTGACTTCAACATCATAGCTTCCAAAGCCCAAAACAATAGCCTTTCTCCCCTCCATCACAGACTGTGATTAGGTTAATCGGGAAAAAAAGCTGACTTTTTTTAAAACAAGCTTTAGCAGACCAAAGCATCCTTTAGCATGGAAAGCATAACTGATGTGCTGGGTGCTGCTTTTACCATAAACAGCGTTGCTGCTTTGTTCTAGCTTTTTAATATTTTATTTGGGTTTTTTTGTGTTCTCCATTTTATGCTGATTTAACAGTCCAATTCCAGCTGTGCAGCTCCCTAGGCACTCTATGCATTCATAATTATTATTATTGGATAAACATGTATTTGAGTGGGGCAACAGATGATATGCAGATAATTTTTCTTTGCTTACTCCCATCTATTTCCCCTGAAAAAAAAATGCTTTATTCTCCCCTCCCACAGCTGAGAAAGCCTGCGTGAATGTGTCAGAGAGGCGATAGCTATGGAATCACAGATAGTAGTCTGGCATCTTATAATGGTTGAGATCAAGAATGTATGCAGAGATGGTGATTAGAGGGTGTGGCTGAGCCAGATGCAGAACTGGCTACAGAGAAGGACTGTACTGGAAAGACAACCCCCCTTATTAATTATATATATACTCTAATAAGCAGCATATTTTTTTAAATTATAATAAAGAGAAGCTATATAGTAATACTTATGACATGGGAGAGCTGTGTATCATTATGAATGGGTGTTGTGCTGATGTTAAACAGGTGGCTTGATTTGGCAACAGACTTGAGCACACTGGTGGCAATGGTCCACCATGACAGGAGCTGGAATTAAGCCACAACAAGATAGCAAACAGAGCTACAGCAGAAGTAATTGCTTAAGGAGATAAGGAATCATCAGTATGGGAATGAGGCAATGGAGGAGTCATGGTAGTAAAGGACAGCACTGAAGCAAGGGGTGAAAAGAAGCTGTGCAGTCTGTAATTGCAGTGATGGGAACGAGCACATTGCAAGGACACAGAAATGGGTACAGGAGCTACCCCAAGAGAGCAGGGATCCGGACAGAGTGAGCTTTACTGAGCAGCAGCGACTGAGAAGTGACGAAACAATGAGCTGAGAAGGGATTGCAAGAAGTAAGGGCAAGGACAGCTTTAAGGTAAAGACAGCAGGGACAATCAGTGCCGGTGCTTTAGGCCACGATGCTTGCGAGGGGGCTGTGTGGGTGTAAATGGCTGATGAGCTGTAGGGCAGGACAGGGAGGAACCCAGACATAGCCAAGAGCGGGCACGGAAGGCTCTGGGGAACTTCCCCGCGAGCGTAGAGAAGGGCAGCGCGGAGCCAGGGTTTTGGGGCGAGGAGGCTCGCTGAAGGATGGC
The DNA here is from genome assembly GCA_026413425.1 of Tringa solitaria. NCBI lineage: Eukaryota > Metazoa > Chordata > Aves > Charadriiformes > Scolopacidae > Tringa > Tringa solitaria. The sequence goes on along the minus strand of JAOXJM010000010.1, from coordinate 6,276,491 downwards.
GAGAGGAACCGCGGCACGGCGGGGCGGAGAGGGCGGCGTCAGCACAGGCGTGGCCGTAACCGCACCCAACCAACCTGCCGCCTCCCGGGGCCAGCAGGCCGGCCCCCGCCCGGGGCAGGCAGCCGGGGCACCGGGCCGTTACGGACGTTGGCGACCCAGGCGGCTAACGGCCGCTCGCGCTCGGCGCCGCCCACTCCCCATCGGCGACCGCCGACCCCTCCCGTCGCCTTCCCCCCCATCCCCGCCGCCGCCGCGAGCAGGGGCGCTCGCGCCCGGCTGCCGCTCCCTCAATGGCAGCAGCGCGTGGCCCGCGCCCCTCCGCCTTTTTTATTTCGTTTCGTCTGCTTTTTTACAGCTGCTCTAAGCCCCACCGTTAATTGCCATCGCACCTCTTCCCGCCCCGCACTCGCCGCAATCACTGCCCCGCACACGCACCGCTGGCAAGAAGGAGGGCGGGGGCGGCGGGCGGGGAGGGGACCTGGGGGCGGCCACGGCCGCGTAGCGCAGTGGCATCCTCAATATTCACAATGAAGCCGACGCGACAACGAAAATCCACCGCCTCCCCGCGCGGCGACACCGCGAACACAGCGCACGTAGCATCCTCTCGGCTGCGCTCGACTCCCCTTCTCCCCCCCCCCCCCCGCCATCTCCATTGTCTGGGATTCACCGCACACCGAGACCCCTAGCCGGAGGAGACGGGCTCCCGCGGGGGGAGCGGTTCCTCCTGTCGCACCCGCGGACAGCCGCACCAGAGCGCAGAAGCAGCCGCTCGCTCACACCCTTCTCACCTATTCCCCCCTCCGCTTTCTCCTGTCAAATTCGCGCCGCCCGAGCCATCTTTCTCCCTCCGCCTCCTACGACAGCGAACAATGTGCACGAACCAGCCACCCCATCACGCACACCGTGCGCGGCTGAGAGGAAAGGGGGGTGGGAGGGATGGACGGACCCCACCATGGGCTGTCTCCCTCCCCTCAAAGCCCGGCGGCAGCGCAGCGGTGGCGGGGTCCGCCCGACCCCATTGTTCGCCCCACCAGGTCCAGGCACCACCCCGCCCCAGCCCCGGGCAGCGCCCCGCGGCCCCGGCCCCGGCCCCGTGCGTACCTGCGGCTCCAAGCAAAAACAACGTCCAGGGCAGCACGGTGGCTAGCAGCATCGCAGCCGGCTGAGGAAAGAGGGAGCCGCTTGTGAAATAGCCTTTTCCTGCCGTTCGAAAGAAACGCTGACCGCTTCTTTTTTTTTTTATATGTATATATATTTGTTGTGGGTTTTTTTTCCCCGCGTCTTCCTTCGCCGCTCCACCCCGCTGCCGGCCGCGCTCCGGCTCCGTTACCGCGCGTACTCCCGCACCGCCTTCTGCCGGCTGCGCCCCGGCCGCGTCCCGCCGCCGCCGCCGCGCTGATTGACAGGCGGCCTCAGCACCGCGGCCCGGATCCCTGCGCCGCCGGCCTCGCGCGGCAGATGGCACCGCCGTGTCCTTCCACCCGCGCCCGCCTCAAATAGTACAGCGCGGGGGGACCGGAGGCGCCGAGGGGCGCGCCCGGCCGCCTGCGGAACGCGGCGGGGAGCCAGCTCGGCGGCGGCCCTTGTTCTCGGTCCGCGGAGGAGCCGTCCGGGGCTTCGGCAAGCTCAGCCCCGGGGCAGGGCGGTGGCTCCTTCGGGGGTAGTTCATTGCCAAAAAATAAATTAACGAATTAACCGGCGCCCGGAATTTGGGAAGGGATTTTCTTGCCCGATTGGCTGGCACCTGCCCAAATGGATACCTGGGGGAAGGCAGTTGGGAAACAAAGAGGGCAAGGGGGTAGACGACTGTTTCATCCAAGCTCTGCACTCCATGGCTCTTGGTCCATTTCTGCAGTAGGGGGCAAGAGCTTGCTCAGAAGCAACAGAGCCAGGAGTCTTTACAGGCACCATTTAGCCATGGCTAAGACTCATGGCAAAAGCCAGGGGGAACTGCGAGTGAAGAGATGCTCCATGGAGACCCACCTCTGAAGGAAGGAGGTTATCCACTTTTTGAATGATTTCTGCCCAGGCCTCCCTTCACACGGCCCCACACTGACTCTCACTCTGAGGCCATCAAAGCTCTCCTAATGCATTACACATTTGTTTGTGTGTATATACAGGATATCTTGTCATTGAACTTTTCACCTACACCAACACCCACAGCAGTGGCTCTTCTTCCTTCAAGATCTGTGAGGCAGTGGACACTCAGGCATAGTACCAAAGATAATGTGGATTCAAGTATTGGGTGTACAGAACCATGGTGAAAAGACAGTTTTGAACTAGATATGTATTACAATCACCAAAGCCTGTCTTTTTCAGGTTAGCATGTCTTAACAGTGCTCTTCCAGCACCTTCCCAAACTACAGGAGTTGCTAAGAGCCCCCATTACTTGAACACAGTAGTTGCTCACTTCAGGATCCATGCTTTAAGGGAGAGAAGGTTCTTAGGAAAATATTCAAATTTAAGCATTTATTTTATTCAGGTGTAGTGTTTTCATTTCGTTAGAGAAAAGCACTTCAACTGAAGTAGACCTTTGTCATAACATGCAAAATAATTTGGTTTAGTTGGCTAATTGTAGTTGCTGATTTAAAATTAAATTCAAAATACCTAGAGTAGTTGAGGAACACGTAAGGACTTCTAATGACACAGACTTTATTAGCAGAAAACTGCCAAGTAGAAACCATTTAGACAGAAGATAGCTTGCTTAGATAAAGAAAGAATACCCTATGAATACAGTTTGACACCAGTATTTCAACAATATTTTAATATAGTAAATCCATTGCAGTATTCTGCTGTTAGTGGTCTAAAGGATCATTCCAGGCCAGATCATATTCTTTTATTTTATCCTTTTCTGTTTGAGAAATCCCTTCCCCCTTTCCATTTTATAAAAATCCTTCTCTAAAAGAAACAACAAAATTACTTATTGCACTGTGATTGAAAACATGCCTTCTCTGCTCCTTTGGTCTGCCTAGCCCATGGCTCATATTGGATTGATTATCTGCAGAGACCAACCTTGCTCAACCATGCCATGTGCTATTACTCACTCCTCCTTTGCTCTCCCAGTTCCCACCAATCCCCTCTATCCTGCAGACTTGCATTATTGGATTCTGGATGTCTCCCCCTGCCCCTTAACATAAGGTCACTGACCCCAGGAAAATGCCATATTCATTTAAAGTTTTTCAAGTTGTACAAATGCTCAGCTCAGACCATTTTGGAATAGAAAGCCAACCTCTCACACTATGAGTATTTGGGCTAAAAACCCTCATAAGAAACAGTATTCTTTATCCTGAAAATAGTAAACCAATTTCTGGGTATGTATTAGATACCTTTCCTCTTATCATAAAGAATATACTGAGTTTACATTGATTATTACACAACTTTAGCAGATTAGATCAACTAGTGGCAGTTGAGGAGAGAGGCAGGATCTCTATCATCCATCAAACTAGAACATCTTGCAAGACTCCCACCTTGTTTCTCCATCCTTTAAACTACTGGTTGACAAATGTGGATAAACATAGTAGCAAGCCATCTGCTCCTCCTTGGGTCTCCCTTCCTCTCTGCCATCAACTTTCTCAATGAACTTGACCCATAAAAAGTAACCCCAAAGGATAATAAAACATGGTTTCATGAGATGTGGTCTTTTTTGTACCAGCTGCACCAGCTGGATTTCTGGCACTAGGGAATTTCTGAGTCTCTACCCTGAGCAGTTAGGTAAACTCTTTTGCATTCAGCCAGATTAGTGCCCAATCATTTCCTACAGAGGAAAAAGACTGAGTTGTCATACTGTTATTAGTACTGTCAGAAATAGTTTGTAGAATTAGTTCTAGTTCCCAGAGGCCTTTACACAAGAGTCTATTTTTTTCCTTTCACTACAAGGTACATCTAAATAGACAGTTACCTTGTAAAAATTACATTTATAGCATTCATAATAAGAGATCCCGGGAGTACACAGGTCATTATATATTGAATGAGGAAGCTATAACACTAACTTATACAATGCAACTGTCCATTTTTATAAACTACAACAGATTTTTCTATGAAATCTCAGTCGTCTTCTCTACAAAAATCAGCAAGACAGCAAAATACTTGCAAAACAGTACTATTTGTATATGATGAGCTATAGTTCTGTACAGAACATTAAACCAATTAAGGCAGGTCTCTTCCCCAAAAGATAACATTGCATGGAATTGGAAAATAAAGATATGTAAAGAAAGACCATTACATACAACAAATAGCATTAATTATTATATACCATAAGTAGTTGTTTGTATTACAGATATCTAGTGTATCTTTATTCCTATTAAGGAACAGTTCAGTGACATAGTAGTAGTATTAATTCTTAGGGTAAGTAAAGTGAAGTACTTGCATGGAAATCAACAATGTAAGAAACATCCCAACCCCTCTGCAGCTCAGTAACAGCAGAATAAAGGGGGTACAGGGGGCACCATTTCATTTGTAGCAGACTTCCAGAAACATGAGGTTCCCCTCACCCCGCTTCAAAAGATTTGACAGAGCAAACACGCCAAATGAGGAGTCTAAGCGTCTAAGTAATATAAAAACAAAATTGTGGATTTTATGATGAAAGTCTAATAGAGACCAGTCCCAAGCATATCCAAACTGAATGAGATGTTCCAAGTACATTACCTGAAATATTTCCCCCTTTTCTGCTGTTAAAAGATGAGTATGAGCCATACCCATGCATTTCTTTCCCTTAATCTATAAAATAAAAAGTGAAAAATCACACTTCATTGGATGCTTTGCATAAAAGTGAACAGGAAATTTGGATCAAGTTTTCTCCAAGGCTTAAAAACAGCAGCAATGGTATCTACCTAAATAATGCTACTTCTACTATGCAAATATCAGAACAAGTGAACTACAGTTTTAACTATACAGGCATTTCACAGAGTAGGTGCAGCTTCAGGATCACAGGAAGATTGCAAAATAAGCCTCTCTATAGCCAGCATTCCCTTTTTCCTGACATAACTGTTCACCGGTTGGTATTTGAGACAGGATTATGACAGGATGCACTAGAAGTTCTCTATGACATTAAAGCATCATATGGGGTCAAGAGAGAACTTCAGCTGTCAAACCGAAAAGAACTAACATAGCAGACAGTTATGCTTTGTAGTCAATCTTAGAGAAGAAAAGTTTACAATCTGAACAACATGAACCTCAATACGAATATAATATATACAATATGAACCTCAAATCAATATTCTTCTTCACAGATAGGCAACACATGTAGAGATAGTCCCTTAAATTATCATTCTGTTACAGATTATTCTGTAAGGAATTCTTCATAAAGAAAAAAAAATATTAGTATCTCCTCTTGGCAATATGGTTTACAAAACTAACTATTAAGGCTCTTCTGGTGATGTCACAAACCACAAGAATGAAGTCATCAGAATTTGAGAGATAAAATTACAATCCAGAAATTCAGAATCTTGGCATTAAAAACACACGTTTTACCCTCCATACCTGGAACAAACTCCAATGTTGATCTCAGCATTTATCCTGCTCTGGAATTTTGCTTGCCGCATCTGTACAAATAGGTAATTGTTCCCTCCACAGAGCTAAGAAAACACACACATGGCTGCTGTTAACCTACTCATGAAAATATCCAGGGAAAGAAAGTTCACAAGGATAGTCTGTCAGTCTGACTCACAATGGAAATGTCATCAACAAACTAATGGCATTCCTAGAAGTTATCTGGCAGTTACTTTCCATGTAGTTTTGGAAACAAATCTTCCACCTTTGAAGTTAAAACTTGAAGTTTAATGTGTATGCTTCCATCTATAAAACCATTATACTCACAGTGTGCAGTAAATGTCTCATTTTGATCTTTTTAATCTATCCAGTCAACTCTGATGTTTCAATTCAGAAGAGAGAAGGACTCTTAGCTGACCAGAATCACAGAAAATAAGGGGGCTGGTAAAGACTACATCAGGATGAATTGCCTGTTCTTTTACACTCTTCCCATGGTATCACTAGTATTTGTTTTTATTTGAAGCATTCTGATTGAGATGTGCCCATGGAGGAGGACATGTCCCTGGGATATGACCTCTCCCTGGGCAC
>JAOXJM010000010.1:6257397-6270316 GCA_026413425.1 Tringa solitaria | reverse complement strand
CCCAGTGCCTCTAAATAATAGCATAACCATCACAAATACCTAGCTATTTTAAAAGAACAGCTGTTCTACTTCTGCTGTTATTTATGCTAATGTTAATTAGAAGACACACCATCATATTATGTGGAGTAATACACGTGTAAAACCAGTATATGCAAAATAAAAAATAGAAGAGACTAAAACATCAGGGTGTCTCTGCCTAAACATTTGGTAGCAAGCAACAAATTATTATCTTAATTGGAAAAAATCCATCCCTTAATCTGTTTTTACTTTAAAAACTATAAATATGCCTGACAGGAATGTTCAAGCACATATGAAAGTTATGAGGGACCATACTCTATTATCATAGAATCACAGAATTGCCTATATTAGACAGGACCTTTCAGATCATCTAGTCCAACTGTCAGCCTAACATGGAGCTCCATTTCTCATTTAGATCCAAGCTAAACAGATTTTTTTTTTTCCACAGAAATTGATCTGAAGCATAAATGATCCAGTGGACACCACCTAGCAACCCCATGCCCCAAGAGTAAACAAATTATCCAAGAGACCGCATAAAAGGGTCTTTTACAACCCTTTGCACCTCTTCTTCCTTAACACAAGAGTGGTGCCTGCTCCTTTTGGAAGAGGGCAGAGGTAGCTCCTGTGAAGTCGACGCTCCCGAAGATGAATCTTGCCATTCTTTCAATTTTTACAGAATAAAATTGTACAAGTAGGAGATATAGTAGAGAGAATAATTCAATAGGTGGAGGGGGGGTACAAGTTAGAAACAAACTGCACACATCTGTCTTCATCAGAGGGAGAAAGTAAAAGCATAGAGAATAAACAGAGATTTGAAAATATTGTTGCGTAAAGGAAATACATTAAAGATGCAACAATAGCCCTGCAAACAGTTTTCGTGTTGTTTCATTACTGGCACACTGTGCATATTTTCTGTATTTTGGAGAAGACCCAGCTGCACTGTAGCCTGAGGAATTTTTTCCCCTTAGAAGACTTAGTGCTAAGAAGCTTCATTCCAAAAATCTCTTCCATCCTGCCAGAAAGAGAGTCTTCAGCTTCCTACGAGGAATCTTTGCTGTTCCTCATCATTTCTATTACTTACACCCTACTCTTAAGCAGTAAGCAGGAGGCTTTTGTCCTCTGCTATTCTGCAAACTGTACAGTTGTATCACCAGCTAAAGAATTGCAACCACCCCTGAAGTCAAGTTCTCTGAAACAATTCAAGCACTACCGTGCTTTAAACTTTCCTCTAGCTAAAAGGCAACTAAATAGGATTATGTTTATTGCATAAAAAAACCCCACCACCAAACACAGGTAGACAGTCAGTCAAACAGCAAAAGGAAGAATTACATTTAAAAACTAGCCCAGAGCATAGTTTAAGGCAACATGCAGCATTTTCCCCTGCCTTTCAGGGTTACCTTCTGTTTCCTCAACATTTTCAGCTGCAACTAGATTTAAGGCATAGAACAATACAGCTAATAATAGAATCTCAGTCTCTAATTTTGTGTTATCTCAGGCTTACATTTCTCTCAAAATGTTGAGAGGATAAAACTATGAGGAAAGTAGTGTTTCTATTTTTGCATAATGGTCTTAAGATGGTGCTGAAATGCAGTGAGAAATAAAAGATCCTAAAAAAAATTTCTTGGTGTTGAGGCAGAATCATTGTTCTTGAACAGAATATGCCCTCTGATTTATTACCAAGACTGGATCTGGGCTCTGGGATACATAATATCCTAGAACTGTATCAGGTTGTTTTGAGGCATCTACTAAGGCACATCTGGGTAGTTGCCTCATTCGGGATGTTAAAGTTCAGCCGTAAAATCTTTTGGCACCACATCAGTATTTTAATCTTTGCCATAACCAGTCTGGTAGCATACATAGGAGCCAAAGTCACTTGCGAGAATCACCAAGTGATGCCAATGCAGCTGTTGCCCATTCAATCCAGATTATGATTTTCAAAGGTTTGTCTGATAAATCTCTCCTTGATTTTTGAAGTCCGTTTTTGTCACTGCTGTTCTTGTACTATAAATCTGCAATCCAAATTAACCTAATATTAGCTAATCTCCTGAATGCTAAATGGTAGAATGTAGACAGGCACTTCACATTAATAGATGTGGCAGTTTGTATCTACACGTATAGGCAAAAGGTCTTAAACTAGCATAAATGCTAATCAAGCCATCAAAATAGGATTAGGGTAATGTCTTGGATGCGTGGTATTAGCTGTCTTCACAGAAGGAACTTTCATCTCTTAACAAGGTAGCTGTTAGGTAACACATAAATGGCTCCATGCCTGTGGTGATAACATGAGCAATACCAGATGAGGTAAGATGATGCATTCTTTTGCAGATGTCTATCGTCTGTGCAGCAGCACCAGCTTGTTTTGGAGAAGGGCTGTGCTTATTATGGGAGGGGAAAAAAAGGGAAGACTTGCTAACAATCAGGATCCTCTGAAGATTTTGAGATCCTAGTCAGGTAGGACAATCAGGGAAAGACACTGCATTCGGCAGTCAGTTTGTCCCTTGGGGATATAACTCATTTTGATAAATCTCATGAAGGTAAACATATCATTACACCTAAATACAACTTGTATTGTGTAGATTTCACTGCGCTCCATTAGCGGTATTGGCAAGACAGTGTAATTAAACATCTTCCCTTCTATTATTTCATATTTCTAGCTTACTCTTGATGAAGATTGGGAAACCAAATTTTATATTGGCAAAGTCCTTATTATTTTAGTGGAGCACTTAGGAGAACCAAACTCAGTAATTTTTAAAAGCACAGTAAAAAACAGTCCTTGCTCAGGTGAGCACACAGTCTAATTAAATGAAACAAAATAAGTCACCTTAGCAGAACATACTGAGAAATTAGATTTCGTGATGGGCCTAGCGCTTCCCTATAGGAAATGTGTGGCCAACAGGAAACTGAAAACAGATCTCTTGAGCCTCATCTTAAACTGTTACCCAAAAGGCCAATATTGAAAGCAGTAGGATAGAATTAAATGCAAGAACAACAAAATATTATTTCCCCTCCCCCTCATCCACTTTGCAGAAAGCTCCATTGCAATAATGTGAGTAATTAACAAGCTGATAGCGAAGCAGTCTCATAAGGGAATGTAGACTCACTGATTTCCCTACTACCCACTACCCTTTCCTGGTCTATGTGCTCACCAACTTTTGTAATAGGGATTAGTTTACAACAGTATCTGCTGCAGTCTGATCTAGATCAAGGAGGGGTTTTTTTGGTTTTAAGTATTAATAGGATCACCACTTCTAAGCATGACTACTTGTTTTCAGCAGCCTAGTTAGGACCATAAACAATCTAGCCGATTTCTCTGACAGTATCTGTGAGACAGTTTTCCATAATCCTTTATTTTCTTATGCAGAAAGTCAAAGATTTTATTTTCATTGGTAGAACAATCGGAAGAGATTAGAACAGGGTCCACATGACATTATATTTATCTGTGAAAAGTAATTCCTGAGGGAGAGCGACAGCACAGAACACACTAGCAGTCCTCATGGTAGCAGATCAAGATGTATTAAAAGCTATTATATAACATATTTCATGTGACAGTTAAATCTAAACTTTTTTTTTTTTCTTTCAAGTGTATTTAATGTTACAAAGCCTTTGGAAGTATGGTAATCTTGCTCTCTTTTGCCTTTTTAAGTTTTGTTTCTTATTATTCCAATTCCATATTAGAAGGGATGTAAATCCTTTCCTTCTCAAAGCCAATCTATCCTGTAAAGTTGTTTTCTGAATGAAAGTCATTGCCATTCTACAGGGCACACTCCCTTTCTATTTCCATTTTTTTAAGCGGAAAACAGCCCCTTGGGCATCCTAACCTTCATTGGCACAAGCATTATATCAGAGGAAATGACTCATAATTACACTAGCAATCAATATCTACAATGCATTTCTTTCACAGTATTACTAAGAGTAGGTATGTCCATATAATGAGGCCATTAAATATAGCCATTTGTAATGTGCTTAAGTTTGATGTCAGCATTTACTTTATAAAAGGTAAAATGGTTATGAAAGTTGTTGCACCGGATAAGGAAATCACACTGCCAATTTTGCAGATTCCTGTCTTATGTTTCTGACCAAGCCTCACTTCTAAAATAATCCTACCACAAAACAGTCTTCTGATCCTGAATACAGCCAAAGGACTCTGTGCCTGGAGTCAGGTTGATATTTCCTTAGCAGTATTTGACTTTAAATGTCCATGTGCATGCTTAAAGTATTAACAAATCAGGCATGTATTAGCAAATACTAAAGGGCCACGTTTACACAATCAAAATTCCAACTAAGCCAGAGTTCTCTAGGGCATTTACCCACTTCACATAGTTTTCCTCTGAGTTGCTCCTTAAAGTTAACTGGAGACCTGTGTAAAATGAAAGAAATTGGTGAACTCTACCTGAATTTACTGGTATTTGCTTTCAATATATTGCAGTTACATCCCTGGTATTATACTATAGAGCCTTGTGGGTAACATGTGACACAAATAATAGGTTCACCCAATCTTTCCAAAGATGCATCTACCTGAGCCTGCAAATGTTTAGTCAAACTCCAACTGCAGGTTTCAGTGCAATCATTCACTAACGGCTGAGTGATAGCCCCATAATAGGGGTGGTCAAGGCCAGGATTTTTTTATAGTAGCCAGTACTCCCCAAAGTCTTTTGGTGCAATCCAGCTATCAGTAAGCTGATTATTTTCTCTGTCTTTGTTTTCCCCATGAGTTGGAGTAACTTTGCACATAATGAGAAAGTCTGAAGAATCCCCACAGAATAGAAAACTTGAAATGTCTTATCTGGAGGAAGAAAATAACTGCCTCAATTCCATTCAGAGAAAACCTGAGGTGAAAGAAAGCGAGTTGTTTCATAACACTACTGCCACGGTCAGATTCTTGTGCCATTTTGTCAAACGAACCCAATTTAATAATGTTAGCAGCGTGGTGATTTCACCCTCATTCTTTCCTTCTTGAGTATTGCTCCATATTTCTGCTGTGTTATTTCTTTATTCAGATAGGAACCTAAACTTTCCCAGAACTTTTCTTCATGCTCCTGTGCATTGTCTAAGGAATTTAGGGGGAGATTTGCTTTATTCTTCCGGACAGAGCAGGAGCTGGCCCTTTCCCATTGCTAAGCAGCACTCCCTAACCTGTTCAAGCAGCAGCTCCTATTTTTGCTACAAAGTAAAGATCAAAATACTCAGCAGACGGAGTAAAATTTTTTATAGTACCTTTAACATCGCATATGGAATGTGCATCTTCCTTGAGAATACTTGTTGCACATTTAAATTGTAATTAATATTTTCCATTCTAGAGCTCTTCTTCCTCTCACTCTTCTTTAAGTTCTGTGTAATATGTGTGAAGTTATTTACACCATTATCACAGCCTCAAGATAGAACTATTAAAAAATCCAAAAGTGTAGAGGCTCAAAACCATCTCTAAAGTCAGAAAGAGATTACCATTGCATTTCATCCCTCATAGTTTATACTATGCCTGTTTGCTTTGGGTCAACAGTTTGCCTGGCTGTCCAGCTTGACAAGTCTCAGGAGGACTTAAATTAATCCAAGCCCTTTCCTATTTTGCCTACCATACAAACGCAGGATGTGTAACGGGATGTGTTCTGTGCTTTTGGCACCTTTCTCAGCACAGCTTCAACAGTGCACTGAGGCTAAGAAACCACCAGTGAAGCCTTGGCATTGTTTCTGTGCTTGCCCTGCTGGCATGAAGGGAACGCTGCCAACTCCCAACCCAGCCTGTCTGTCTGTCCCTATAACATCTCTACCCACCAGCACACCTTAATAAGGGAACACATCTGAAAACTACTGAGTCACAGTGAGGAAGGATTAATCTGTCTAGAGCTGTGTCATTAAGAAGTCGCTTACCAACTGAGGTCAAGGGCTGTTAAATTTTTGCCTTTACTGTAGACAGTGATCCCAACAACTTCAAAACCAAGATAGATTTTAAATCCTGCATGACTCACTAAAGTACTCACTTGTGTTCTACAGCTGCTGCTGAGAGCAGGAGGAACAGCTGCAGCATGACTGACTTCTCCAAGAAAACTCTTCCTTACATCCTGGAAGAAAATATCTTGTGGAGGTGCTCTAAGGCACAGGGGACACTGGCAGTCTGTGACTGCCAAAGATTTCCTACTGAGAATTTTCTAGAGTAGCAGCAGGAAACTTGACGTTGCCTTGTTTCACTTTGCCTTAATCCCACTTTAAGGTGCAGGCACAAGCTCAGGAGCCTGGTGGTCTTCTAAAACTATTCACAGTATTTGGCTTACCTTGTGTTCGTGCTCTCCCCTTAGTATCAGCATTGCTTTTGTCCCATCTTTATAGACACTTATTTATCAACTGTTGTTCTTCGCATTTCTCCTGAGAGGAGTCCCAAAGCAGTAGACGTGGGCTGAAACAGTTGTACCATTTTACATAATATCTCTGTATAGGGAATAGCTTCCAAGCAGCATTAAGAAGAGGGTAAGGCTGAAAGCTGGCATTTAAATAGAGGAACATAACATCCTTAAGGGAGCATGCTAAGGGTGGGATTCATTTCAGCTGAGTTAATCTCATTCTAGAGCAGACGTCAACAATAGGTCAAATAAAGACACCTGTCAGAGGAGCTGTGGGGAAGTAGTATTGGTGTAAATATCTTCGTTGTAGAGTTTCAAGTTTTGGATCGCTTCACCCTTAGCTTTCAGATATAGCTTGGCTTTTACCACCATGCAGGTTAATCCAGAAGTTGTTATTTTAGAAAGCAGGTCATGCCTTTACTCTATCCAGACATTTAACATCAATAGAAATATATTTTCAGCTTCCTTATACAATTAATTTCCACTCTTAATCAAGGATAGCGGTATTTGATGAAGGTGAATACTGTTATTCATTGTCTGTGGCCTGGATTCAGCTCACCAAGGTTTATGTAATTTACTAAGGCTGTAAAGTCAGGCACTTATCTCTGCCTCACTCTGAATGGAGGGAGAGCAGTACTTCAGAAGAGGATCTGTACCACCAAAAATCTGAATATTTTTTTCCTCAGAAATTATGTAAATCTACTGGTTTTTTTTCTAAAGTGCTTTCTATTACGTGATCCAAATATCATGGACAAAGTTGCAAATTAATCCATCTTGGTGTAAGGGAGTCAAAAAACATTGTGTGGTGTTATTCCTAGCACAACGATACAATCTTCCAAATTGTATTCTCCATATAAATCACAAAACAAATTGAGCAAATAAAAGAAAAAAACAACAGTAGAAGATTCTGTTTTGCATTCTGTGGTCTGTTTCAAGTGCACATCTATTCAGTCTCAAAACAAGACGAAGGCCATACCTACAACCTGGCATACGTGTCCCCTCCAAGGGTCAAACCCTTGCTATTTGTGTATTTCTGATACTTGTGGAATTTTCTTTACAGATGACATAATATTCTATAGTGCTCATCACAAAAGGCATTAACTTCAAAAACTAGACTCACAAGACGAAATGAAAGTTGAACACGCAAAAGTTCTAGTCTGTGTCTTTAGCAAATCCATTGAGGATGAACAGCACAAAATAAGCAGCCTTTTCCTTCAAGATAAGCTTTGCTTTCTTGCCATGTGAGATTCTCTTGTAGCCAGTGAGATGAACATTTATTAAAATTTCAATAAATAGTAATTCATAGAAGATAAGAATTTTTTACCTCTGACCTAGCATACCCTCCAAAAGCTTTTTGGACCAATGTTGCTGAAGTAACGAGTTCTGTTGTTGAGGTACTGCTTTGTCCCTGGTGTCTTCTACACTCAGAGCATGAAATTACAACAGAATCTGTAAAACAATAATATTAAAGGAATAATACAAAAGAACTAATAGTGGGAAATTCAGAGGTGATGTCTAAGCCTCTGGGTTTGAGTGACTATTCTTTTTCATTCTACATATGGTTATCGCTGTTGTGGTTAAGTGATTTAGTCTTATGGTATACCTACACTGCATGAACTATTTCAACTGGTGTTTGGAGTATTTAATAAAATAGTTTACTGATAGAAACCTTTAGATATTACAACAACACAAATATTAACTAATTAACACAGGGCACCCATCTGTATCCTTAAATGGACAGAAGATCTTTGAACTATGTTGATTTGCACTGAGTTTAATTTGTCATTAAATATTTTGGTGATATACAGTTAAGTGCGGTGAACTGACATTTAGACACCTTTCTAGAACTGGAAAATAATCAAATTTCTGATTAGCCAAATGACAAAATTCTTAGTTGAGACTCTTTTTTCTCCTTGCTATTTTCAGACTTCATTAAAAAAAAAATAAAATAGTTTTCAGCAATAATTTCTGGAGTTTGCCCCAGGACCTTATCTTGGAATTTTAGTTTGAAATGAGTTTCACGAGAAATTTGGGCTAAAAGTAAAACTCACCATATTATTTTGTAATGCAGCCACAAGCATTTTCCCTAGGGTTTTTTTTGCACGCCTTATCATCACTTATACATCTAGACTGGGTTTCACCTTCTTAATTGACTTCAGAAAAGAAATAATTTTGTATTTCTGGATGTCTTTGTAGATACTTGAGTAATAACCTAGTTTTAAATTGGTGCTCACATCTGAATACAAGCATCACTTTCCATGCTGCCCTCCCCCCTCTCTAGCATTACAAAGAGCACTTGTCAGTCATTTGGTCAGTGCTTGATGTAAACAATCACAGATGAGGGCTTCAACACATTTCTCCCTTTAACACTGATCTTTAAGCAAATATGTCATTTGAAATCAAACATGTTTTTATAAACAAGGAAAGAGAACAAACCTTAAAGGCATCCTGTTTGTCTTTTGGGTAGCCTGTGAGGTTACTGATAGCTAACAGCTCCTAAGAGCATTGCCACAGAAGATACGTTCAAGCTGCTGCCCACACAGAGCAAGTCGAGGGAGGCAGAGGATAATTACCTAGCTTGAGCCTTTGCCAAGAGAATTATATCAACACTATACTTGTGGTGTACAACATTATGGGATTTTTAATGTTATTAATCTGTTATAGTCACTTAGTAAGGTAAGAACATAGGGCTTCTACATCATCTGTAGGCTGATACCTCTAGCCCCATCAGTGTGACAGCAAGTTAACGTATGGCAGCAAAATGTGCCATTCACATTACTACCAAAATACTTTGCACTGTCTGAGAAAGATTCCCTCCTTCTGATAGGAGCTTCATATGACTGTTCAACCTGCAAGAGTGGACAGGATCACAACTCAAATCACCCTGCTGTCAGTGGACAGGAGTGTGTTCAGACTGTGCTGCTTGTAGAGAGACAGTTTGTTCTGTAAACTGATTAACATATTATTCCCACCAGTTTACTGAAGGAAGGAGATTGCCGTGTGGGCTGCCTGTCTGTCTTGCTGTCTCACTGCCCATCCAGGGTGTTGCCAGTACCATTCACTGCTTCAGTGGCTGACTAGTATAAATTCTTCACAGTAAAATTGTGACATTCAGATCAGTAAAAAACAGAGCCCTTGAAGTGGTCTAGCCGTGGCATTTGCTTCCTGCATTATGTCTATTATATAAAGGAAAATAAAGTAGGATGCACTGTGAATAGCAATGGTAGCACTCAGTGCTGCTGGAACTGGCTGTTCCATTCTGCAGTGCAGCATTCCAAGCTTACAGCTCAGGGATGTACTGCTCTGAGAAAACAGTGGTTTGCTTTCTGCTCAGGAAGATACTATATGAAGGTCACATGAATAGAAGGGAAACTCCAAGTCAGTCTTCTGCAATGACTTGTACAAGCATTACATGATCACTGCAGGTGAGGCATGGAAGAAAAATATTGCGTTTCTACATTACTTGCATTTCTATACTATGCAAACCATACTTGCATTTCTGAAATGTATTGTTCTGAGCCAGTTGCCCCAAGCTTTTTATGGAACATGGGTTTGTTGTGCATTTACACAGAATCTAATGCAATTGGTTCTTAAGCATGACTGGCGGCCATGGAAGCCAGTTCAGAAAGAACAATTTTCATGGTCTTCGTCATCATAATTAGAGTTTTCACTTTTATTTAAATACTTACAGGTAGAAAAAAAGGCATTAGGGAGCTCAGGAACCTCAAGTTTCTTGACTTCAGAAGCGGCATGATCCTGTGGCTGAGCTGAAAAGACCTGCTGAGTGACATAGGCCAACTTCAAAAAGTGCAGAATTTGTTACAAGCAGACTGCATTCTGGCAGGCTAGTAAAATGCAATTCCAAACTGCTGCCTGAGCCAGAATTTTGCTGTGTTATTACGGGGGTACTCAAAGCAAAACATTTGTTAGATTGACTATAGACATACAGGAAGTTACTGAAACCATCTGCATCTGGTGTTTCTGCCATTCCAGTATTACATCAAGTAAAGCTGAGTGTTGGGATAGGGCAACCTCACGTCCAGCTTTTAGAGCAGTGTAAATCTGAGGTTCTTAACACTGCATCTAACATGAGGCTAGTCCCCAGTTCACTGAAGCAAACAAAAAGACTCCCACTGACATGCTGGAGTTCTGAGCTCCATCTAAAGTTGCCAAGATGTCCTGCTGCAAGAGCAGCGGGGAATACTGCTTCTGAAGACTTCTCATGAAGGTACTGAAATAATTACCTATCCTCCCTATATGCTGCAGAGCCATTTTTCGGAGTCCCGTTTTGCCTTTTCTATACTGCTGTTCCTGATTACTGCCCTGGCATTTCTATGCATCCCTGAACAGGTGCTTCCTCCTGAAAAATAGCTCGAAGACCTTTGGAATAAGAAGCTCTGTACACATGAGCTTATGTCATTCTTGGGGGAGGACTAACCAGAGCATGACACTGCGGTCTTTTCTGCTTGAGATCCTGCATACAATGCCAGGTGTAACTGCCTGCCAGCACTTCACTATGCCATGCAGGCAGGAAAGCATCTCAACCCTGAATGATCTGCAGGCTCTGAAGGTCCAAACCCATGGGAGTTTATAAGATACTGACCTTGTTTTAAATGCATCAACAGAGAAATGGCAAGAAGCAAAATTGTAAACATGTTGTAAATTTTGCTACTATTTTTGAGTAATATTTGCTTTGATGGTGAATGAGAACTGCTGGAAGGCTCGAGGTCTCTCCTGTGGCTGTAATTTTCCAGTTGAGCTCTCAACTGGTGAGAAATACTTGCCTGGTGTTTGTACCTTTGCTTTCAAAAACATCTTACTGATATCTCTCTGCCGCTAGCTGTAACATCTCAAAACTAAAATCATGATTCATCCTTTCAGTGACCCTGCACATGAAATGGAATAGACAGGGGCACTCTGGTGAAGGGGTCAGGGGCTAGATCTTTCTCTGCGTACATGATTTGAAACTGTGACTTGCAGGAAGGTCAATGACAAAACCGTTTTAAGCAGCAGTTTGAAAACTGAAGGAAGGATGCTTGTCAGCTACGGACACTGCATGGGTTAAGGGACCCGCTTGACTGAGGCATTAATTATTAGTGCTCATAGTTGCTGTGAAAAGAGGTCACTGCTGAGTATGCTGAGACTTAGCCAGGTTCTGCTGCTTTGCAGCCAGCCACATTGTTGTCCTCAGCTCTACTCATTGCCTGAAGCAAGCTGATGGGTAGAATAAGCACAGAAATTGCTTTTGGAGACCAAATCTCTGGCCATGTCTTTGGTGAGTAATTGAGGAGCTGCTTTTCTTCCTTATTCTTGATTTAGTGTCCCTCTGCCCCTCATCTATGAGAGGAAAGTTTCTTATGACTCTGACAGATACCTTGTAATGATCCGGAGAGACTCTGGATTGTTTCAGCTCAGCCTCATCTGGTGTGTATTATGAAGCATGTTCTTAGGTGAATATGGACAGGCACACACATCGTGAGTCCCTTCACTGTCAGCTCTTGGTTTGGGCTAGGATGTGGCAGCCCTAGGTTTTCTCTCAGAATTTTTTTTTAATGTTTGATTTTAAGTTGTGGTTTCTTTTGATGAGTTCATTTGCCTTTGTGTGGTTTGTCTGATTGCAAGGCATTCCTCCACAGAAATAACAACAATATTTACATAGTACCCTACATCAAAAATCTCTTTTAGTGAGATTTCATCATCTACAGTCAGCAGGTAAAACTTGCAATTTAATGCAATGGGTTGCTGGCATTAGCGTCCAAGAGACATATCAAATTCCTAGGGTCTGATGTCACAATGATTGTAGTGTTGTTTTTTTCTAATGTGCATCTCAAGAAAACATGTAGTCTCCTTATTGTTAAAGGGCAATTTTAGGCCAAATTTCTAATTGAACACATCAGCTTCTGATCAGCCAGTGAAACGATACAAAAATTGTCCCTTGTGTTAGCACTGGTTCATTTACAAATAAGCATGGCAGCTGATGGGACAAGACACCCACCTGCATGAACTCATCCCTGGGGAATCTACACACTTCTGAGGGAGACAGTGAGCTTCAAAGCTCACTAGCTCCAATTACTACACTTTGTTTCACAAGAAAAACACTTGCGCATGACGACAAGGGTTTCATCCTTGCTCAGATGTCCTGAAGTGAATTGCAAGTTACACAAAGAATTTTAAAAAAGACAGTCCAAAGCTTACAGTGAGCAAGGTACCACTATGCAAATGACATTTTAGGGATAAGAGTGTGCAGGACTGCTGGGGACAGGCACAGGTTACCTTCCTTAGTACCTTCCAAGCACTGTCTCTCCAAATATCTTTCTTTCCCTGTCCCTATCCCACCTTACTTACCCAGAAGTGTTCGGCTTTGGTGAAAAAGCGATGGTTTAAACCACCAAAGATGAAGGGTAAAAAGCAGTCAGCACCTTTTCTAGCACAGGCCTTCCTGTTGCTATGGCAATGTGTCACAGGAGGCATTGGTCTCAGAGATAAAGTTGAGCTCAGCTGAGCTAAATTGGGGGGGGGAGTGTGTGTGTGTGTGTGTGTGTGTGTGTGTGTGTGTTTGTTTGTTCAGA
>JAOXJM010000010.1:6245168-6257297 GCA_026413425.1 Tringa solitaria | reverse complement strand
GAGTGTGTGTGTGTGTGTGTGTGTGTGTGTGTGTGTGTTTGTTTGTTCAGATTGTTATCCACTGGTAAGAAAGCCTGTTGAATCTTCTTGTGAGGGCTGTTCAGTGCTGTATGGCCATTTGCCAAGGAGTAGCAGGAAGGACACCCACGGCTGAAGACATCAACAGTTTCACTGCATGCTTTCTCTCCACAGACTGATTCTGTAGTTAATGTATTTATAATTTATTATGCCAATCTTTATTAATCTTATTGGTATTCAAGCACACATTCTGGTAATTCAGTTCCTTCTTTTTTTTTATTTGATACACTAATAAGACAACAGGTACTGCTGGAACCTTTCCTGCTTTGCTTGAAACCTGCAGTAAGCACATTTTGGAAAGCTGTTGTCAGCTCTACTAAGCACATTTCCTTTTTGAGGTCTTTCTCTTCAGGGAGTGGTCTTGATGAGAGGTTTCCCTGCAGGCTCCCTACCCTGTTGGATTTCATTGATTAGAGCAGAAGAATTCTGACATTAATGAAACATGGAGGTGAAGCTAAGACTTCCCAAACATGGAGATAAACCTGTCCACAGATGAAGTAAGGACCCACGATTCCACTCCAGTGCTGAAACAAAACTAATATATACTTCAAGCTTCTGGCTACAGATAATGCCGCTTTACATTGCCCTTTAGATCACAAAACTCCTAATTCTGCAGGCACAGCTGCCCTTACAGGTGCGGTCATGGCACAGCTCTTGCAGAGTGCTCTCTTGCTGAACCATGACTCCCTGAAAGCAGACTTCCTCCTTCCCACAGTCTCTGACCAGTGAACTGTAGTGAAAGGATGGTTAGGCCAAGATTTCTTCCCTGCTTGTGGGAAGACATATTTGCCCTGGCAGTCTTGCAGGAGCTGCACAGCTGACAGTGTAGCTGTCACGTAAACCAGCCTTTACAGTTGCAAATCTAGAAGAGGTGAAGTAAACACAGTCTACATGCTATACCCTTAAAGGATTGACAGGAAACCAGACAGTATTTATTATTAAAAATATTTAATTATTAAATTGAAAAGGTATTCACTCATACAACTGCACGTTAAAAATCACAGTCACGCACTGCCTGCCTCTCACTTCCAGGTCCCCTCCCTGTGGGATACACCACAGTCTGCTCCTTGGAGAGGAGGTCCTGTCATGTGCATCTGTCTTGCGAATGGAAGCAGCAGAGCTGTCACTCACTGAAGTTTATTGCCCTGCTTGGTTACTTCTGCTGCTTCCCTCTGGTGCAGTCTGGCTGTCCTCAGGCCTCCTGCTTTTAAAATACAATTTCCTTTGGCTTAAGCGCCAGTTGTTTCTGGTCATCTGTTCTCTTGAGCCTTCTGGCCCTGCAAGCTGCTGTGTCAAAGTAAAACACAATCCCGTCCCGTCCACTCCCTCATGCTGGAGATAAAGGAAGCCTGTTTGCACAAGGTGCTGTATTTTCAAATAGAAAGTTCTGCTCAGAACCCAGCAAGAGGTGCAGGGAAGCTGTCAACTCATTTTTCACTAGAGTTCAAACCCAGGCGAAGAAATGAGTGTGTGGGCATTTCCAGCATGCATCATGCTGAATTACGGTGACATGTAGATGCATCCTCATGCTGTGAAGAGAGTTTTATTCTCCTCCTTCCCTTCAGGACTCTGCACATTTCAGCCCCTCATCACTTTGTGTCTTCTTCAGACAGTGCACTAAATTTCTTGTCTGCCAGTTCAGGCTTAAAGTGCTCTGCATGTTTCCTCTCCCTTAGGGCAAGAGGGTGTTAGTGGGACAAGGAGTCAGAAAGTCTAGAAATCCCCCTAAGAAATTCACAGTGCTGGAGTCAAGCAGGATTTCTAACTTGGAAAGGACTTGGGGAACTGATAAGTTTCTCCTTGCTATCCACCCACCTGCCCCACCAAGGCAAAGAGGATCCAATATCATGTGGGTGTGCTTTATGAGAGGAATGCACAACCATGAAAACAAACATGGTCTAGTGATTAAAGTACACACTGAAGAGATCCGCAGAGAGCAGGAGGAAGAGAAGTCTGAGAAGGGAAGTGGGAGCTGGCTTCTGTTCCTGGCCACCGATCTGCTGTGTGACCTGGAGCAAATCCCATCTCCTTTCTGTGCCTGCTTTTTTCTTTTAATGTCAAATGGGATGATGTCCCTTACCTAGTTCCCAGGCAGGGGAGAAAGGCAGACTCATTACTATTTCCCATATTACAGTTACTCTTGGCAACCACATAGAGGTCAGACCCCTTTTACTGGAACGTCTACATGGTGAGAGCCGCTGTCCCGAACATTAGGCAGGCAGAGGAAGGAGCTATGCCATGTTACAAAAGGGGACAGAGTCTTAGAGGAACTGGATGCTTTACCAAGAGTCTTTGCAGAAGACATATGCACCACCACCCAGTCTTTTGAAGAATTCCTCCCTTCAAAGGCAGTATCATTTGCTGCCAGCTGTGGATTTATGTTATTACCAGTTTATTGGTCACTTCAGGCTGTGGGACAGAGGCTAAACTGTAAAGAAAAAGCAGAAATTCTTAGAATGTCATGGCAGATGAAATGTCTTGATGTCCTAATACGAGGCCTTTAAAAAGTGTTTGAGAGCACCAGCAAAGTGTTTTGACACAACAAGTGCAAGACTATGACATGATTGTTCCTCTTTTCTGCCAGATCTAAGGTGCTTTCATGGTATGCTGGGAAAACATATCTGAAGTGCAGCAGGATCCCTTTGGAAGTACCTATTTGCAGTTGCTATCAGGGAAGTGACACCTTGCACAAAAATGTCTCTGTTTCTTACAGAGTTTCTTCTGATCTGACAGGTAATCAGAAACAGCCAGATGCCTTCTAAAATGATGTGGCCACTGCAAAGAGGAATGGGCTGAACACATTTTAAAATGAAACACTAACTAGTAGGAGTGGAGTGAATGAAAAGTATTTGCTGTTTTGGAGAAAGAAAAATGTTAGGGCTTGGGTAAGAAGCACAACTTTCTGACATCAAGATACGGCTCCAAAGGGAACACTTCTGTTTACATACATGTGATGGGATGAGAGGTGGTGAAAATAGTCTCACCTCCACTCGCATCCTCACTTGCTGGGTCACTTCCATCAGGCTGTGGATTTAACTGTTCTTTGCAGTCTCAGATGATGAGTTCCTCACTCTAGGTATTGCAAGGATCAGTCCACTTGCCAAAATCTGCTGGTGCATTGAAATCCTGCCTGAGTCAGAGCTGAAATGCCACTTCAAGATCTGCAGCAGCAGTGGGGGAGGTAGAAAGGTATCTGGGAGATTTATAATTGTGAAAATAATGCTGCTGGCAAACTAGATAGTTAGAAAATACTATTGGTTTAAAAAATCAAAGGAATGTGACTCTTTGTTAACAAGCAAATTAATATAGAAGTAACTAGCAGAGCTGTACAGGGACTAGAGGAATATATGTTCCGCTTGTCCCCTCTCAGAGAATAACTTGTTGGACAATATCCCCAAAGCTGTAGATGCTAGAATGGATGTTATGGAACTGGAAGATGCTGACTAGTGCCAGTCTTCATAAGAAACATTTGTGAAAGCAGGAGAAAGATCAGTGGAGAAGACAGAGAGATGGGAGTGCTCAGCCTTGTTTTGATTAGCCAGTTAATCCTCCACACCTTAAACATTTCAAATATTTCATGAATGCCTCCCCACACCATTCAGGTTTGAGCTTTTCTCATCTCTACAGAGAGATGCTGATTTGATAAAGCTTTATTTTCTTATGCCTGGTGAGTAGTTACCATGGGAAAATAATATAGCTGTCTTTTGCAAGCTGAGGTGGGTACAAGCATTTCAAAGCCATAACAGTGTTAGATAGTTCTGTGTACCCGGCTACCAGTAATGCCTACTGAATGAGGCTTAGTGCTTTCTTCATTACCAGTCTTGGCAAAGAAACTACAGAGGACAGTTTCTTCTAATTGTTTGAAGAAAGTCTGGAGGACTGGTCCAGTCTCTTGCAAGGCTGGATGGGGCAAGACTCACATTACCCAAACTAGGTAGAAATTATCCTATTGCTAAGCAATTTGACTTCTGCCTTTACCAGAATGTACCTTTGGAGTTACAGTTGAGAACACTTTTACACAAGGGAAGTGATAGAGTGGATAGAACTCCTCTGCATGGACACAGTAGGTCCTTTCCCTATTAGTACTTGGGAATTATGGTCATGATAAGTACACAGCACTTCAACTGTAATGAAAGGGCACTTACTGAATGAAGTGCCAGTGTCTCCATGTGGCTTGTGCAATTATAAATTCTCCTTAATCCATCCTCTAGCATGGATTTATGAAGCAAACACAGTTGTACAAGTGACTCAAAGCCCCGTATCTCTCAATCTATATGCTGTGTGCATGCTATCAGGCAGGCAGAAAGCTGTACCTTATCATGCTTTAATTTATCTCCATAATACAAGTGAAGTCAGACGGGACTTGGCATCAGTAGTTCATTGTTTTTTCTCTAGTTATTTCATGATGTGCCCTATTGTGGAGCTCATAAATTCATGAGTGGGGATCACAGGACACGATTCCCTGCTGTAGCAAGACTTAGTGACTGCAGAAGACCCTTCCTGGCATATATATGTAATTCAAACCATTTAAAATCCCATTGAGAAGAGGCTTTGGCCAGGAGGTTTCTTCCTAAAAATAAGTATGCGGGTGGCAGTTACTTCTCTGGGTTTTTTTTGTTCTGAGCTAAAAATAAGCTTTATAGAGCATTGCTTCCATTTGGGAAGGGGCGTGTTTTATTATATTAGATATCTCATCTGTTACTTTGTATTGTGATATTTGAGAGTGAGCCTTTTCATAGTAGTTGATACGTGAGGGAGCATATCCTCCAATATATTCTGTGTGTAGCTCTTAAACTAACCATTGTTCCACATGGACAAATAGGTAGAAATTACCCAGCACTATGCTGGAGAGATCATTCTGTCCAGACAGAGAAGGGCTGCACTGAAATTTGTGAAAGAAGAACTCTTTTTCTGCATATCCAGACTTCAACCAACTCCCTAAAGCCTTCAGTCCTGTTTTGTCTTTTGTATTTTTTAGTATTTAGGGTGGAGAATATATATTTCATGAAACCACAGCAATAAGCACAACAGACTTTAAACTCAGCTGGGACCTCTGTGGAATAATGAACACGGAATTTATTATGAACAGTTTGGCCTTTCCTCAGAAGCAGAGATGGGCCTGCAGATTACAATCTTTAACTGGAATACTTTTTTCTGGACCCAAATCCTTGCTGTACACCCAGTCATTTATCTCCTGGTGGGCAGTGATATCCCATGGGGTGCCAGTCCCTAGGACTCAATAGTCCTGTCTCTGACTATGTGAGTAGACCAAGAGCAGGAGTACAGAGCACCTCTCTTCTTTACTCTCCTGCCCAAGGAAGTAGCAGAGGCATACATCCTGTCTTCTGCTTAACTGTGTTTTATAGGGTGACTATTCACTTCTTCCTAGCTGTAATTTAATTGCCTCTAGAACTACATGAAAAATGCAAAGCGCAGAGAATCCATTCAGGGAGAAAAACAAAGGACTAGCAATAAAGCTGGCATTTTCTAATGTATTCTTCCTCACAGAGACTTCTGGTGATATACTGGCCTGCATGAACTCAACTTTCAGTGCAGGGAAGATTTGAGAGCATTCAGATCATGCACACCTTATCTGTTATGCAAGCAATAAATAAATAAATAAATAAATTTGCAATTACCTCCTAATGCAATTTAGTTTTAAAAGCAGAGTTCAGAGCAACCTTCCTTTTTCCTAAAGTGGCTATGATACAGGCCCCAATGGGGCTGATAAGGATTTAATTGTGGCACTAAGTAATTTATTTGATGTAGAACATTAGGAACTGAAGTGGAGCAGGTTAGCAGAGTGAGTGTCACATTGTCTCAAGACCTTTGCTGACATTCAGCTGTTGTGAGAATAATTGTAAAACAGGAAGGTGACTTTTTGCCTCTTAGGTCTAACCTTCATTGGTTTGAGCTCTGGACCTTGCAGGAGTTTCACCCTGAAGGTACCCATAGTATTAAAAACACAAAGCTTTTGGATTTTCTTGGTGACATAAATTGATTTAAATTTGCAGGGAGTTAATTAATGTCTCCTCAGTAATTATGGCAGTATTTCAGAAGATTTCTATATTGCTATATTCTTCATGATCCCCAGTGAATGGACCATAAGCTGCTTTGTTGCAGAGATGCGACATCTTTAGCATAAATCAGATGGTAATATTTAAAATAATGGCCATGCTAATTCCCTTAAACTTTAACCTATAAAGCAAGACCCCTGTGGTACCTGCTGGACAGTGAAGGAAAGTGTCTAATGTGATTCCCACGTGATGGATTGTTTCTGGTTTCAGCTTCACAGAATGCAATGGCGGTATAATTGTGCAGTTCCAGTTCTGCTAGCTTCATATGGTCAAATCTTATGGATCAGGTCTATGGATAGTGGCCTGAGGCTACCTCCATAACCTCAAGCAACACCCACAGGGACACAGCTGACATGACAAATCACTGAAACAAATGCACCAAAGCAGAAACAATGCCAGTTGCAAAGATAAGTGGTAGGGCAGTTTGTTCGACAGCCCTGGTGAAGTATTGTGTGTGCTTGAAGTTTGACAGATTAACTTGTGTCTGCGTTTTTCAGTCCTAAGGACAAATCATACAAACTGTAGAGTAAATAATTCTTTCTGCCTTCATAGCCTCATAAAAGCTTCTAGCTGCCATCACACATTATCCCCCGGACAATGCAAAGATTCTGTTAATGTTAGACACCAGATTTTTTTGTATTCATGCTTACAAGATAGAAAGCTGGAAGACCGCCAGATAAACTGGACTACCAAAAATTAGGGAGGGAACAGACATAAAGAGTAAATTCTACAATAACATCTTTTATGAAAATATTCAGTCTTCGGGAGCATCACGGATCTTGACTGTTTATCAACTTGCTACAAATACAGGCTTTCTTTGATAGATGATTACGGTTCAATTTCTGGACTGGCTGAGACTCTGCTGACCTACACCCGTTGAAAATGTGAGCCAGCTGTTACTACTGCCTCTGACACTTCACACTCCAAAATGAAGGCTCTCCTCTCTGCTGTGTTAGTCTCTCAGCACAGTCCAGGTCCTCATCAGCTACTTTGTTTCTTCAGGCTTCCCATGATTCTCCTTTCACTGCTTTGTGGCCCAGTTTGCAGAACTATTTTTGTTAGCAAACAGTCTTCCACTCCCACGTCGCAATGGATTAAGAGCTTGTAATTGCTGTTGCTTTAAACTCCTAGTTTAAGAGCTGGTCAAAGCAGGTTTAATCAAGACAGCAGCAGCTGCCTGTCTACAGAAAGGCTCCCAGTATTGGCAACAAGCAGTGGGAGTTTTTTTAAATCCCTGGTACCTGCGGGGCCTAGGGCCTTTCAGGGCAGACTAGATGTGCATAAACAAGCCACTGCTCCCCATAGGCCTTCTTGTGGGATCGTGAGGTGGTGGGGTTTTCTTCATACACTTTACTCTCACCACTGAGATCTCCTTATGAGTAGAAGCCAGCAGCTTGTCAGCATCACACCATGTGCTCAGTCCAGGCTGTATCAACACACAGCAGACCTGATTGCATGTGCTTGGACTCCACAGACAAGGGATTTGGCCACAAACACTCCTTCATACTTTTCTGGGGGAAAAACAAAAAAAAAAAATTAAAAAAATCTCATCCTAAATATGCATCTGAGGGATTTTAAAATCTCCTATTTCTTACTTTTGCACTGAGCTTCTCCTTCACATGGCTGCTTCCTTGCCCCTGCTGCCAGAGTAGGGAGAGGCTGTGCAAAATTCCCCAGCAGCATTGCTAGCAGCATTGAACAGATTCCTCCATGGAGAGTCTTTAATAGCAATCGCCCACAACTCCTCATTGTGCTTGTTCACTGCTCTCCCAGCTGCTGCCAACGCAGAGCCTGCTGACCCACTTCCTCTGTGAGCCTCTTTCATCTTGGGTTAATTCCCAATGCCTCACAAAAAGTGGGAAACCAAGCTATCCATAGCATTTGTGCATAGAAGGGAGCACATCCATGTGAACACACAGCAGGAGCTGAGATTGATTGTTGATGCAACATAACTATGAGTGCAATGTAAACACTGAGGCAGCAGATGATTCGATGCTGAACAAGGCAGGTTGTTCAGTTAGAACTGAAATGCAATTCCTTAGTCACAATAGTTGCTGTAGCAAGCGCAAATGGAGAGAAAGGCAGGGGATGGAACAAGAGAAGGGAAAGCTATTTTATTTTCCTAATGATTACTGACAGGGGGATGCATGCTGGGTGTTCTTCAGCTCCCTCTCTTGCTTGCTCCTTTCCCTGCAAGGACTTTTTTGCAAGTCTTCATAAGAGCAAAGAGAGGTTCAGTTGCAATTAGGATTTGTAATTTTAATTCTTGCCAGTATCTGCATAGTTATTGCTATTGAATGTCCGTCTCCAAAGTAACCCTCAGTTTCCATATGGCTCAAAATCAAGGTTGCTTGGCTGGCAATACGGTGCCTCAGCCTGAAAGTCTCAGGAATCTTTGTAAATTTCTCTTTGAAAGAACACAGTGAAGAAATTCATAACTCTAAGCTGTAGATGGAAATATTGTTTTCATACAATATGCAAATAAACTGTGGAACTCCTCACAGCAAGTCCAGAATATGGCAAAATTAGACAAAGGAGCAGAATCTGCACTTGTCAGAAATAATCCCACATTTAAGGAGGGGTATTTAGTGTCCTGTTTAAAAACATTTAAAAACCTCTAGCAACTATGAACAGGCCTGACATGCAGCATCTGTTAGCTCACATCCTTCTAAAACGAGGATACTTATACTTGTCTTTGGAGCAGAGGATGTAGGCTGGGCTGGCTTCAGAGGTTCTTTTGTTTTACATCCCCCTCCCACCTTTTCCCTCAAACAAAAATTTACTATTGCTTCAAATAATGTTTTCTTTTAGCAGGAAAAAAATGCACCGATGTCATGGCCTGAAAGATCAGTGATGAATACTCTGCACAGCCCTGTGGAAAGCTAATGCTTAGGGATCAATTAACCTGTCACACGAGAAGCACCATCATTTTCAATGTAGTCATGCCTGATTTACCCCAGTATGAGAGAAGAATCCCATTTCCTAGTGGTGGGAAGCTGACATGATCCAAACATTACAGAAAAAGAACTTCTGAGAAACAGACTCTAGGACTCTGAGGAAAAGCTGCATTTTTTCTATCCCTTTTGCATAAACTCACTGCTAAGATTTTAATCACAAACAAATAAATATAATGTCATTTCTGCAAGGTCTGTGCTGAGATGTTCACGTCTCCCTCTGAGTTTCTTGAGGCAGCCTGTGATTTGGGAAATTCTGAACAGGCTAGAGGAAGCAGTCATAAGGTACCCTCCCCAGCTTTAAAATCTGTCATCTGGTGGTTTTGGAAAGAGCAGGGTGAGAACACAAGGCTCTAGCAAGGTGATGAGACATGACCCAAAACTTCACATCAGTTTTTGTTATGGTTGATTTTCTTCCACAGTAGCTATGTATGCCAATAACAAACTTGTCAAAGCATTAAAAATAGCTCAGTAATTGAGACTGCCATGAAAGATTTTTGAGGAGAAGGGATAAACTTGTTTGGAACAATGGGATCTTAATTTTAAGATTTTGAAATCAGATTTCTTTAATTGGACAATCTTTATTATTAGATGTTGCACGTTATTTTTCTTCCCTAGCCCTGTTTAGTTTTCTTCCTCCCACTCTCCCTTCCTGATCTCATTTGCTGATGCAGATCTCAAATCAGTACACATCAGAAGCTCCCTTGAAAGATATATTTTCAGCGTCTGAATATATTCTGGTAAGTAGTAAGGCATATCTTAAGCAGGGAATTAGGGAGCATCTCATTGATGAAGCTGATTATGGGAGAAAATGCTGAAGGGCAAAAGAAAGAGACTTGAAGCTAATGACAAATGCACGTAGACATCCAGAAGAATCCTACCTATAAACCTTATCTAGATGGACTTTCAGGCTTCTGTGTTCAGGGATGGAAGAGATGCAGCAACAACAAGGTCTGCTCAACTTCATGGGCTTTTTTCTGCACTAGCTTCTTCTCTATTGAGTTTAAACAAATTGAGCTGACCTTCTCATATGCTATATCTTTGAATGTGGCCATTGGAAAAGTAAATCAACAAGGGAGAACTGCTCTCTCCAGACGGAGACCTAGTGTTCACCATTAGAATTGCAAGTAAACAAAAAAAGTTATGTTACATCTAACAGCTGGTAATTTTCAAAGCAGGACGGAGACTTCAGGAATGCTGATTGCCCATAGAATGAGTAAGGATTACATGACCAGATCCCAACTGAGAGCCTCCTTGACTCCCCTGGTATTAACCAAATATATTTAAGATTTCTGCTGGAGGCTGTTTCTTTCCTGACAGATAACTCCATCACCTGAACTCATCTTGAGTTTTGCTGCAATGAACAAATTTGCATTTCCACTTTTCTTACACTTTCAAGGTAAACATGCATTTTCACCAACCAGAGCAGCCATGCAGAGTCTCAAGAGATTAAGAGACATTCACGAGGACCTAACTCTTAATGGCGGATTATTGGGTAAAAACAATGGATTCAAGAAACATCAAAAGAAGCAGACAACATTTACTACAGCAATAACTCTGGCTCTCTGCGAGTCAAAACCTTTCTCATTCAGCAAAATACAGATCCAACACTTGGTTAATTTCTGACTAAAAAGCTGGTAGCTTCTCTCTGGAAGAAATCCTGTTTTAGTTGCAAGTATTGTTTAGATTATGAACGCAGTCTGACTTGGAAGCAGTCTACAGTCTTCCTGGTTTGGAAGGATGAGGATCTAAATATTCTCTAATTAACCTATTAGTTTTAATTAGACACTACAGCCACTTATTTTCTTATCTGGAAAATGAGCATTCCAGATGCAAAGGGGAGGATTTATTTCTTCCTTCCTTTTTTTAATTTTTTTTTCTGCTTAGCAAAATGTTTAAATGCCTTGTCAACACAGAAGAAACACAGAAAAAAAAGTGACACTTAATGAAAGATTAAGGAAAATGGGGAAGATTAACAAAGCTTGATAGGCAGGCAATTAAAATAGAAGTGAAGGATCCTTAGTATTCATTACTAGAAAACACTGACAGGGAGGACTATGCAGCTGTTGGAAATTCCCAGTATCTGACTGCAGAGAAGTCATCCCAAAATGTAACTTGCTCTTTTTGCTAGTGAAGTTTCCACTGGCAGTTAAGTGGATTAGCTGCTTTTTGTTGCCTTTTCACCCTTCAAGTCTTATCTGGACTAAAGGCTGTTTGAAAGGCCTTTGAAATGTGGCACTAGTAGGTTCTTGTCAAGGAAACTCTTGCTTTCAGGAAGGTGAAATGGCTAATAACTCCAAGCAATAGTGACATGTCCTGATTAAATCAAAGCCCAGTGAGGAACAAGCTGCAGTAGAGGTGGCAGACAGTACATTTTAGAAAAGCAAGCAACCAATAGGTAAACAGGGGACTCAAGTCTCCCACTGTCCCAGCTTCTCCCTCTGTTTTCTCTAATGAAAAGCTATTACAAAAAAAAGGGAAGAAAAAGAAGGAATATACATGGTGGTAAGGGTGAAGTGTGCACTTGTGCGATTATTTCAGGCCTAAAGAAAGACAAGCTTACTGCAGTCTGCAGACAAAATTTGTGAGAGGGAAACCAGGACTGAATTGGAAGGTGATCTCTGCAGCAAGACTGCTCTAAAGCAATTGCAGACACCAGAGAAGAGTCAGATTGTTGCAGGCAGGGACAAGATCCAGGAGCACAACACATCAATGGTAACCCACTTCATTCTAGCATGGGAGAGGAACAATAATTTCCATCACTAAGGTTCAGAAATGTTTGCGCATAATTCAACGCTAGAGTAAAAACAAGACACATTGAACATGGGCCTTGGGTGCCCAGAAATTTTTTCAGTGTATCTTGAAAGCAGAGCAACATTGGTTTTGTGCAACATCTCCCAAGGTACCTTAAGATAGAAGAAGATTCAGAAAGTTTGAATTGCTTCTTTCAGAGGGAGGAAAACATATCTGATGTGTTCCCCAAGTACAACTGAAGTACATTAATTGATCCTTTGGGCTCT
>JAOXJM010000010.1:6192542-6231650 GCA_026413425.1 Tringa solitaria | reverse complement strand
TGGAACTTGATGATCTTTAAGGTTCCTTCCAACCCAAACCATTCTATGATTCTATTATTCCTCATATGTCATGCACACTAGACATCACCTGCATCTTCCTCTGTTGCTCCTGTTAATCAGCTTGTCCTATGCTTGCCTTAGTGCACTGCTTGTGATCCCCTGGGAAGTGTTGGAAGTTTCTTCAAACATCAGCAAACTTCCCCTGTACAATCATCTAAAGTGCTTGGTGTTTACAAGCAAATGAAACAGAAAAGCAGTGCTGAAGGCAAAGTTAAAATGGGAATCAGCTGGAAATGGACCATAATGCTATGTTTAGCTTTGCTAGGCATGAAAAAAATATTTATTTCAAGCCTTGGGGATATAACAGGGGACACATAATTAATCAGAATCAGCAATGAAGGCCACTGTTTTCATGCATTTCTGATCCCAGGACCAGCTGCAGCAACTGAGGATGCAGTAGCTGGAAGCACTCGCTATGCTCTCATTTTTTTTGGTGCGTAATTGTACAAATACAGAATCATAGAATGGTAGGGGTTGCAAGGGACCTTCAGACGTCATTTAGGCCAATCCTACCTGTCAAAGCAGGTTCACCTACTAGGCAACCTGCATGCAGGCAGGCTTTGAATATCTCCAGTGAAGGAGACTCCACAGCCTGTCTGAGCAGCCTGGTTCCAGTGCTCTGGCACCCTCAAAGTAGTTTTTCCTCATGTTGAGATGGAATTTTCCGTGTTCGAGTTAGCACCTGTTTTTCCTTGTCCTGTTGCTGGGCTCCACTGAAAGGAGTCTGGCCTCATCCTCTTGACACCTGCCTTTTAGACACTAATCAGCATTCCTCTCTCAGTCTTCGTCTCTCCAGGTTAGACAGACCCAGGTCTCTCAGCAGGCCTGGTTTGAGACCAGCACTGCTAGCCTAAAGCAGAACAAATGTCACTACTCAAGATTTCTTGAGGACTATCTTTGTGTGTAGCCTAAGGGTAGGAGGATACTAGTTTGAAACTAGAGTGATCAGTCTAGTGGTGAATGTATATCTAAGCCAGACCTTTAGATAAATTTATCTTTGATTTCTAAGGTCCTGAGGTCTGTAGATATGTTTGAACTTGAAGGGTGAACTGCTGAGAAGTGACAAAACAATGTGACACTACATGACAGGAAGGAAAGGAGGAAACAAGAGAGAGGTGATAAGAAAGCCATGTGAGAACAGGGACTGCAGTATTGTCAGGCTGGGAGAACAATGTCTGTTCCCATACTGAATTGGAAATAACTGTTGGGACCAGAAAAAAACCCAACCCACAAAAGAAACAAAAATTCTCCATCTGACTCTCAAGTAAGCCCCAAGGCTTTCATTTAATTCCTACTTGGAGCAGCTGATGCCAAGGAAGCACTGACTGATAACTCAGACATCACTTTGCTTTAGGAAGGGAATGCTACCATACCAAAACACACAGAGCACAGGGGCCGCAGCTTACAGGAAGATAGCTCATGTAGGGTGGAGGGGGTGGGACACCCATGAAACTGGGGACCCTATTCCCCTGCTTCTGGGGAACAGGGGTGTGCTCTTAAGGATTATGTGGCATGTCTGTAGCATGCTTTAATCCCCATACATCTCAGTTCCTCAGCTGAAAAAGCAGAGATAGCAACACTTCTTTCCAGCCAGTCTTGCTTGATTTTCTGAATTGCATGCTATGTTCTTTTAGGAGCAGAGACTGTCTCTTATTATGTAAAAGCACAGCACTCCACACAGTTTGAATTTTCTGTCATAACAGAATGGACTTTTTGGTCTGTACATATCTAAGGAAATGTCAGCTTTCCTGATTTCTTTTAAAGCTTCCCAAATGATGCTCGGGTTCTAAGATGTTATGCAGTTGCTGAGTCATGCCAGAAAACAAACCAAAAAAAAGGGAGAGGGGAAGAGAGCACAGAAGGGGAAACAAAGATGTTTCCTGGGGATATTGTAGCTGCTTTTCTATGGGCCATTTGGACCATCCTATAAAATTATTCTGAGAACAAATTCTTTAGCATCAAATTCATCAATATCTTTTAAAAAAAGCCACTAGAAGGAATTGTATTATTTCTAGTTAACATTTTTATTTCCATTCTGGGACCCTTCCTGGTTTTTCTTCCTGCTTTCTCCTATTGATACTATAGCATTTTTCCTGTAATGTGGCAGGTAGGTGATTGAAGAATTTTTCTTTACTCAGTACAGCTCTCTGCATCAAGCATTTAGCATGGAATGTGCAGTGTCCTCCCAAGAGTTTCCCACACCCCAGGACAGGTAATCTGGAGCAGTGATACTGCTATTTCTATGGGGCTATATTCCCATTTGCTGTCTGAGTCCCTGCACAGCCTGGCCTCAATATTGCTATAGAAATAAGGCGGCAGCAAGAGATGTGCTGGAATCTCTGTATGTGATTGAAAATAGCTCCTACCTACCCGGCATGCTGGAGCCTTTAACAGCCTGACCTTTCCACTGGAGCCTCCTGTGCTTTGTAGCAGAGACACAATTAGCTCTCATTTGGCCCCATTAAAACTCACTTCTGCAGCCAGCCATTGTGCTGCCAGCTGGATGCCTGAGATGGCCGCTTGGAAGGGTGGTAAATGAGGAGAGTGTGCTGGATCATATCCCAAGAGATACTGTCCTCACTGAGTGCCTCCGACCTCAGCCCAGGAATGACAAAGATATGCCTCAGCCAGAGGATATCAGAAGACAGAGAAAAGGACCAATCCTGAGTACGAACTGCTCTCTGCACCCCTCTCCAGTAACAGGATAGGAACAATCCCACCTCCTCTTAAGGTGGCTGGATATGCCCGTGTATCTGCATACATCAGACTGGTAACACTGCAGACTGTGCAGCAGAGAGCTGCCCATTCTCAGGGCTCCAGACTTGTTGATTGAATGCAGCTGGGCTTACATTGCTGCCCATCACCATGGCATCAGGCATCACCCAAATGTAAGAGCAGCATCCCTGCTGGATGCGCTGTAACCCAAAGGAAAGAGGTCTGTCATTGAAGCCCCTGGGGAAACAGCCCTTCCGAGGAAGCCTGTGTATTCTGGGCCTTGGCAGGATTAAGGTCTCCCAGGCTTTGGATTATGGCTCTCTGGGAATTGCAGCACTGTACCACTGGTAAAAAATACCTCAGTGTTTCTGAGGCACATGTCAGACAACTGTGAGATCTGAGAGCACCCTGTGCTAGTTTCTATTCCTGGGACAGCCTGAGTCATGGAAGCCGTGAGACAGAACCACATTATGCATCCCACCAGGTGCTTTCCTTTGGTCTACATTAGGATGACAAGCTCAGACTCTCTAAGAAACAAGAGCTAAAACTTCATTGTCACTTCTTGTCCATTCACCAGCTGCTGCCTTCCATGATGGGCAAGGCTGGCACCATGAGAGTCAGATGTTTTTCTCCCATGCTCCCACTGTAGAGAAACACTGCTCAAAAATGCACTCTCCAACCCTGCATTCTCCCCTCTATTACCTTAGACTCTCCTCTCAGTGCTCTGATGGCTCCTCTCAAATTCTTACAGCTTCTCCCCAAGAGCACCTGGACCTCTGCCTTCGCAGCAGCCTTCCTCATTGATCCTCCATCCCCATAGCACCTCTGGTAGACCTAGGCACAGCCCTGTGTTGCTCAAAAAATGCTTCCCTGCATGGCCCAGGCCAGCTGTGAGGCAAGTGCCTCACATAGCAGTGACAGCAGTAGCAGCACAGGCAGTCTAAATTTAAAGGTCTCCCTGAAGCTGAGAGCTAAAGAAGATTTGGAGACATAATTTATAAACAGCTATGAGATTTAAGTCTGATACCCCATAAAGCTGTTTTTTCTTTTCCTCTGGCTTCCAGAATCAGATGGATTTCTTCATCCATCAGCAAAAAGACAGAGGAACATTCATACCTTCCTCTAGTGTAATTTCTTTAGGGCCCAGTAATGTCAGATCTCACAGGACTGCTTTCCCTTGCATAGGCAGGCACCAACACACAGAAGGACAGATCATGTGTTTAAGAAGCCTTGCTGCTTGAAGAAGGTAGGTGAACATTTCATTCAAAGAGGATGGCCACCTCTGTTTTGACATACTTTTTCCTCCCATGATCCTCACTGAAAGAGCTGGAAAACTGCTGCAAGTTGTGTTGGGTTTTTGTTTTGGTTTTTTGTTTGTTTGTTTTTTTAAAGAATTTAAAAGCTTCTCAGCAGTGGAGACAAAACATACTTTCCCTCTCTTGTTCATCTGTTATGGCAATAGTCTGCAAGTGGACAATGCCTAGGGAGCCACAGCAAATGGCCACAGCAATCACAGCATTAATCAGTAACTGACAGTAAAAACAGGCCAGTGTTTATGACAGGCTTTATTCTGTGGGACTAGAGCTTTGACTTGTTATCTCCTGAAAATCCTCACTGCCAAATCCTGTCCTGCGTATTTTGAATCCTACCTTCTAAGCCAAATACTCACTGGACGTGTTAGAGCAAGTTGATGAGAGCTAATGAGGCTGGGCTGATTTATTGAAACCATCCTGCTTGTCTTTTCTCTCTCTAGGGCTGCTATAAACAAGGGGTAAATACACTGACATCACTGGTGTGAATCTGATGTAAAGCCAGGGAAAGGAGCAGCAAGCACACACTGTTTAATCAGATGGTCTGGCTGCAGATCTGCTTGGCATCCCCTATTTGTTTTGCTTGTCTCAAAATAGAAATTGCCAGCACTTTGCTGAATGCAGTGGAAATTCCTTTTCTTCCATTACTGGGACTGCAAAACCTCCTTGAGCTTCTTCTGTTACACTGCTTCCGAAACAACCCCCA
This sequence comes from Tringa solitaria, assembly GCA_026413425.1. Taxonomy (NCBI): domain Eukaryota; kingdom Metazoa; phylum Chordata; class Aves; order Charadriiformes; family Scolopacidae; genus Tringa; species Tringa solitaria. The sequence continues at coordinate 6,226,859 of JAOXJM010000010.1, read as the reverse complement.
AAGTGCTCCCAGAAAGAGTGCATCAGCCAGCTCTCCCCCATCTCCAGCAGCAGCAGTGTGCTAGAGGGACCATTTCTCTTCTTTCTGTCATGGAGATCCCCCAGGCTGTGCCCAGAGCCCTGTGCCTCCTTGCACTCTTGCTGCTTTGCCCAAGGTCTGCAAACACTTCCAGTTGGACCAGGGGCTGCAGTCCCCCTCTTAGACTTCAAGTCAGAACTTTAAGCAAGTAAAAATGGGGCTTGCAACTACAGCTATTTGAAGTGCTTCCAAGTTGGCTGGCTGATGGCTTGTATAATTTATATTGCATGTGCAGCAGTAGTCCTCCTGGGAATCTTATGACTTTAAGTCCCTGATAGAGCCATTCTGACACACGCTATGTGTAGGTGTTTTCTTTCACCACAATCTGCAAATGGTTGATCTCTTGTTCATATTTCAGCCAAAGCGTGATACAGTTGGACCTAGACAGACAGGGTCATCTCGGTGACTCAGTCCAGCAGAAACTGAAATGCATTATAAATTCTTCACTACTTAGTACTGCTGCCGTCTTTACACTGTGCATGTTTGGTACATTGCGCAACAGGAACCTATCTCTGATTTTGGCTTTCAAGGTCTTTGGTAATATAAATAAATCATCTCATAAAATAGAAAAAAGGACAGAGAAAGTTTTTCTATAATGGAAACTCCAGTGGAATACTTCATCCTGAAACCTGCTCACTGCCAGTCTGTGGTAGCCATCACAGAACTTAATGGGAAAACAAATTATTTCTATTGGATCAGTGCATGTCATTAAAAAGTGGCACTAAAAAGGTGGATTTCTAAATTAGTTGCTTAAAGAGCTTTACAAAGCACTTAGATTGGAAGCAATTCACAGGAGATAACAGCTTGTTTTATAAGTCTCTGAAGTGCCCTATACATTCCTAGTGGCTTATAAATAATAATTATAAATATGCATATGCAGAGATGCAAAGCGCCTTAAACGCAAAACACATATGCATATTTGTAGTACAATACAGGGGGTCTCTTCTTGAAAACCTGCCCCAAATCTGCAGCATTAAAAATGAGCAGCAGGATTTTTATAGCCATCACACCTCTTCAGGTTTTTAAACACTGATTTGTCTCCTACCTCCTTTCCATGTGAGCCAAGACCTGCTTCTGGCGGCTCCTGATGTGACACACTTCCAATTGTAAAACAGTCAGCAAGCATTGCATCTTGTGCCTATGCCCACAAAAATAGTTTTATAGAGTCTTTTATAACAGAAATAATACCAGTATCTGCCCTACCCAGGTTACAAACCTATAGCATAGACTTTCATCAGACTTTCAGCCCCAAAGCTCTTAAGTCTGCAAAGGCCCAGGCTATGCCAGTCTGGGTGAGAAGGGGAAGCACAGCTGCCTGCAGTAGTAGTCTGCCTGTATGTCATCCACGAGAGGGATGAAAGAGTCCCACAGAGAAAGAGCTTCCTTCCTCTCAAAGCTGCCATTACCTCTCTTTCCAACAGTACTGTCCCTGAGACCAAACTGTATTGTTAGTAAAAAGTTTTAATAAATGATATATTGTGTGCAAGCTAATTTTTGTGCTTTCCAAATAATGGAGATTGGAACTTAACAAAAAAGTTTTCAATGCCTCATACATTCTTTCTTCATAGGAATTAGGCTCTTATTTAAATGGGGTTTTATTTGCTGATTACAAGTAGTCCATTCATGCACTCAAAGAGGTTATGCCTTTATTCTCAGCAGGCGCAAATCAACATGGGTTCCCCGACTCAAGAGAGCTATAATGATTTATGCCTGCTGAAGATATGACCACATGACCCCATGCAACTCTGCCTTTCTCTAATCAGTTTCCAAATTACAACTCTACATAAAGAAAGAAGCTGATATCTCATGATTAACTCTACAGAAAACAAGTAATGTTGGGCTTGCAAAGGTACTTTAATTTCCTTGATTTGATGACTAGCTCATAAAGGCTCCTTCTGTCCTAAACTAGAACCTCGGTAAGAAAAATTAAGCATGCTCTGCTCCAACTGGGGCATAGCAGTGGGAAGGCAGAACACCCTGTTGTCTGGGCAAATTCTGGGACAGTTGAACAAGAATTCAGCCAGGATCCTTGAGACTACAGTACATTTCATATAAATCATTGCAGGCTTCCGTCCTCCCCTTTTTCCAATGACAGCTTGTTAGGATCAGCTCTACTACTGAACCTGTCCTATTTACAGGGATATTAAGGCACATCCATTTAAGAATTTGAAAAACCTCACATATGCAAGAGTTGTGGAGGCTCCTCCTGAGAGAGAGCAAGATTCACCATGGAACTGAGGACTCTCAACTCCCTTTGGCTACAGGAAAATACAACTGAGAGACAAAATCATCAAGGAAAGGGACTGTACAGCTCTTCTTGTGCAAAGGTATTTCCAGAAACTACAGGTGGAAAAAGCAAAATCAAGAGATGGTATTAAGCAGGCTTTATTATTTATTTAACAGCAGCAACTGACTCATAGGCTAATTAATAAGCCCTTAGATGTGACAGTTTCACCTTTAGCAAACTCATCTGCATTTCTTTTGCCATTCTGCATCAAAGCCAAGGGACTCCTGGGGCTGATCTACAACCAGCTACTTATACCTGCATCCAAAATCTGATCTTTTGAAGTGGGACTTTCTAAGAGGGCTCCCTTAACTGATGAGAGAACTGTTTCAATGTGGTACTCTTCCTCCCCAGTATGCTAATACTAATCTTTGTGTAGAATTTTTTTTTTTTTTGCAAGGAAGCACCCATCATTGTGTGGCTGTTCATTCTTCATGGGCATTATTATAATTTGTCTTTCTGCTTGTTGTTTTATGTTTCATTTTCTCTCCTCTCTTGGTTTTAAAATGCCCTTTGGTGAGTTCAGCTGCTGTTCAACTTCATTTATTCCTGCAAAACTTATCTTCGAAGCCAGGCAGGAATACTTCCACTTTATGGTCCAGTAACAAGGTCTAGCCAAATTATGTTGCCTTGAGATTATACTTTTTAAGGAAAGACACAGCATCTGAATTGATCAGGTGTTTTAAAGTTTGATGGATTCAAGTCTTAGCTTCCACAAATTTAATCTTCTGTTAAATTCCCATTTTGATTCAGCCCTGTAATGTCACATGCTGGAGAGTGATTTCTCATTTCCTAGTAAATATGTAGCAGAATTTGTTCCTTTCACACTTTCCTGACCTATGCTGTGACTAAACATCAAAGATTTGGGCACATATCTGGGAACAACTTGTATTCCAGGCCTCACCAGTGGTGCTGCTTTATATTTTGATCTGCACAGATAATCCACTCTAAATTCAGCCATGCCAAAAACTGGAGCTGCCAATTGCAATTTTTGGCTGGGGCAATCAGGCAACTTTCAAACATATGTTAAATTAAATTTGAAAATTAGCATTATTGGTCCCAACATAAACAAGAGAAAAGGCTTTGCTTCATGGTATTTGAGGTAGTAGGAGAATATTCCAACATGTGATTGTTTACAAGAGTAGCAGTCCCAACATCTAACACACCAGATTTTTTTAAGCATTTGTAACAACAATAGGCTAGATCTGTATCTTAGAGAAGTCAGAGAGCCTTTCAGTTGGATCCTACTGAGCCATATCCTTAGCAGGCATAAAGTGGCCCAGGTCCAAAAAAATTTGCAGAGCTGCAAGCATTGACACCAACTAAGGATATGGCCATATGTGGATTTGGATTAATTCTTTGATTTTATATTTTCCAGACATAGTGCAAAACATTGGCTAATTGGCAACATTTGTATTTAAAAGGCAGTTAAAATAGTAAGTGTATTTATATATCCGTGTATAGAAAAATAGATGTAGTGTGGGAGGAGAGAACCTAGTGTGTGTAATCTTTAGGAATGGGGAAGCAAAAATCTAGTTTTAGGGCAACAACAGATTCCCTTTGTAACCTCCTGTAGTTAAATTCCAGCCCATTTCTTCACAGGCCTCAGATTCCTCTAGGAACTTGTTTTTTCATATAGAACAAGTAATATAGTGATCCTTAAAGGTAAATTGGTTTTTAAGCTATGTATTTATTTTTTTATTAACATGTTGGTCCACGCATCTTAGTAAGTTTGTATATTAAGACAATTATAGGACTGTTTTGCTGCTTTTTTGCACAAGGAACCCAAACAAAGTTTAAGTCAACAGACAGTGTCAGGAAGAGTGATATTTGTCTCTGCAGAACAAGCAAGTACCTCAGTTAAAAAAGTAATAGTAGAAGAAAAGCAAAGACATCTTTGTCCTGGCTTAAAAAGGAACTGCAGTATTTTGGAAACAGACAATTCCAGGCAGCTGAAAGGTGATTTCAGTCTTGCCTGTGTTCTATTTTTGTTCCTTGATCTATCTTTGATATAGGAATTAACTGTATACGTTACTTGCCTTAGACGCTGTTGCTATCCATGCCTGCCTGAGGATACAAACTTGCAAGGTAAAGACCACAACAGGTTGCTTGATTTGTCTCAAGAGTTACTGTAGAAGCAGGCAAAATCACATGGGAGACGGGCAAATATTTACTCTAGGTTTGTTTGTATAGAGCCTGATATGAATCCCCACACAAACCCAGCTACTTATCAAGTAAAAAGCTATCGCATTATGAGTCCCTACTCCAGAACCAATATTTGATTTGAATATTTTGTGTACAAGCACTTGTAAAATAAACAGGCCTGTTTGCATTGGTGACTAGGCTCTTGGAGACAGTAAACCAGATACACCATTTTGCAAATTTTCCCCTTTCCAGAACAAGAGCGTACAAAACTTTCAGAAAGAGGGTAAGAATTGAACCAGTAAGTATAAATCCTTATTTCAGGGCTGAGAAAGATAGAAAGCTGTGCATTTATGAAGAGGCCTCTGACTTACAAGTGATACAGGCACAGTAGTTGCCATTGCTTCTACCAGAGAAGACCATCAATTTATGCTGCATTTACATCAGCTGTCACCCCTATGTGAAGAGCGCCCAAATCAATAAAATCTTCTCTTTGAGGACTGCAGTGCCTTTACACAAAGAAACAAGCATAAAATAGAATGCAGGATTTCAGTTGGAAGGGACCTACAACAATCATCTAGTCTGACTGCCTGACCACTTCAGTGCTGACCAAGTTAAAGCATATTATTCAGGGCATTGTCCAAATGCCTCTAAAACACTAACAGGCTTTGAGCATTGACCACCTCTCCAGGAAGCTTGTTCTAGTGTTTGACCATCCTCTTGTGAAACGATGCTTCCCAATGCCCAGTCTGTTGGTAGCTCCTTCCCCCATTCATTCTTGCTTTTACAATCTCCCTCCAGCTTACATCCAAAGATACATTTTCCCCACCTCATCAGGCCCCAGCATACCTTGTGTTTTGAAGGATCTTCCATGGTGTAAAACCCCAAGGTTTCGGTGGAGGCACCAGTCCTAGAGTCAGATATCCCTTCAAACATCCCACAGCCAGAAACCTGGGAGGTCACATGCTGGAACAGGAGCTCCATCCGTGTGGCTGCATTGGTTCTACCAGGTGCTAGCAGCTCAGGGGGAGCAGAGAACACTGCTTTTTTGAGGCCGGTCCCCATACTGCCGGCTGGGAAGTACATAGGCTCGACATTGCAATCAGCTGGGCTCCTTGTTCTCGTCTGCTTAAATCTCCCGCGCTGCCGGGCGTAGGCTCCGCCCCTTGCTGTCTCACCCAATCAGCGGCTCCGGGATCGGTGGCTCGGGGAACGCCCCCCATTCGGACCAGCCTCCGCCCGTCCCGCGCGCGGTTGCCGCTACTGGTGCGCCTCGGGCTGCTCCGGCGTCCCTTGCAATCGAAGCACACCAAAGACAACAATGAAGGTTCAAGGAGACAATTTCTCCATCAGACTTGCTTTTCACATGAACTTCACCTCCACTGCACATAGGTGAAGGCAGCGTCCGTTGGTTGCTTTGTGCTGTCTCCATACTACTCTTCCCAGTACCCCAGGTAGACAGTATTTTTCCTCTGCTTCCTTCCTGTGTATTGCTTGCTGCATGACTGAAGGAACTACAGATGCTCTGGAATGCATTACTGGGCACCATCAATGCTGAAGCTTTAAAGGTCATATATAAAATACATGTTTCCAAAAAGCCCTTCCAAACAGGAGCTTTGAACAAGGAAGCTCTGACATTGCAAGCTTTTGCCTCTGTAAATGACCACGATCCAGTATAATTTTGCTCCTAGGATCTTCTTCTGAGTTCTGTTACAGCTTCATGAATCTGAAATAATCCTTTCAGGCTGATGGGTTTGGCCTTTTGCTCATCAGGGTCCCAAGGAGAATCTAGCTTGTAATTTTCATTTCTTCCACAGACTTCACTTGCAGTTTATCATTTGCATCTGTAGGCTACAAGGCTCACTACAGTCTGGACAGATGTTTCAAAAAATACAAAAGGTATGAGAGGAATAATACAGCCGTATCCTGCTGGACTTAGTGTTTCCTCTGGTTTACTCCCTGCGTCCCTCGGGGAAACTAATCAAATTATGTTTGCTTTGACCAGACAAATGTTTCTTTCCCAGTAGTTTGAACTGCACTATTAGGAATCCTGTTTAGAGCCCTAATTAAGGTTTCTACCACTTAACTCAAATTGAACACCATGCACAGTACTGAGTAATAGGACCCTGCTCTCTACAGCAGATTTTTTTTTTTTTCTACATAAAGGAAAATAAATTACACTCATGCAGTTCTCCAATCTGCTGTGCATTTTCCAGCAGTGGTCCCTGATGCAAACTCTCAAGGTTTGAGCTCTTGCCTTTTCTGTGCCAGGGGACACAAAAAGGGGAGGGAGAGAGACATATTGCCTCCTGCATGCTGAGATGAGACACTTGAAAGTCCTCATTTACATGTCAGAAAGGCTGTAGCAATTGTGACCTGGTAAAGTCCTCCTTGCTCCCTAGAACTCCCATTCAACCTGCAAAACTCAACATATCATCTGTATTCCAAACCCTACTTTGGATGCTCCTGCTGCAGGGATGTCCTTGCTATCTTCTGGCTGATATGCAAGGTGGTCCTCAGAATATGACCAAAGCCACACTGCTGTTGCCACGATGGAGGTGTATTTTTCAATTGACTTCTTTGTAATTTCATTTCTTCTTTTTGTGACTTGTGAGGAATTATCTTCCCTTGGCTTTTATCTTTCTGGAAAGCAGCAGGTATTTTCAGTGTCTCTAATTCTTTAGGATAAACACATTTGTTGCTTCACCTATAGCTACTGCTTAGTAGTACTCCATGTTTATATTATGACTGGGATGTGCTGATCTCCATCTGGTTTTATTTCCAGATTTCATTCCACTTCTGTATGTAAAAAATAGCTGGTAAATCTCATTTCCTCGGACTATATTGATAATGAATCCACATCCAATCCTTTTTACAGACTTTTGGTTTAGTTATTATGTTAACATCTCCAAATATGTGATTTTTTTTCCCTCTTGAACAAGAATAATGTTTTTTTCAAAGGATCTTAAAGCTCAATAGGATAACTATAATAGCGTCTAGAAGAACTATTCAGTGAACCAAAGCTGGCTTATGGATTCCCAGCTGTAGGCTGTCCTGTGCCTTGCGTATGAAACCACTCTCTTTCTTCAGCATGCCTATATTTCTTTAGTGTCATGGTACTGTAACTGAAATAATGCTTCTTCCTGTGCTCTAGTAAGTAAACCTTTTTTTTGTGGAGCATTTCCCAGGTTGCCAGTATTCAGCCCATTGTACTGACTTTTCATTTTTCCTATTGATTTATTTGCAAACTTCAGTATCTCTTTAGGTCTTCTCTGAACAATGTAAGTGGGTCGATGAGAACTAAACTCTCCAAACACCAGTGCCCTAATTAATGTTCAAAATTAAAGTGCTAATTGTGAAATGGCATGTGATTCACCCATCTCTATTCAAAAGCCCTTTATCAGTGTGCTTGAGGCATGTTTTTGCTTTGTTTTGAGGCAGAAAAGGGGGATTGCATGAACCTAATAAAATACAGAAGTATGTTAGGGGGTACCAACATGTGCTATGACAACCCAGATCTTAGTAGGTCAAACAGTGCAACAGTGTTACATGCTAGGGAAAATTATGCTTTTCACTGCCTCAGCTGCAGATTGACCAGCACCTCTGCTCCAGTCTTGGCCCACTGAGGCACAGTCAAATAGCACCAGTCCAAGGTCCCTTTGGGTGCTGATTTCTAGAACAATGACTGACACTGGTAGACTTTGAAACCAAAATACCAAGCAGTGAAGTCCTAGCTGCTCAATTGCGTGACTTCGGAATAGTGGGAGAGCAACTCTCCTTGCATTCACTGTATGAGAGAAATGCAATTGCTTTCAAGTCTTGGAAACACTGAGGCCAGGGAATTTATGGTCCTTTCTTCTTGCATCAGCTAGTCTTGAAGACTGTTTTTCCCAATGACTCATCAAGTGCTTTGTATCATTTAATGCCTTTAGAGATAAATAATCCATGACATCATCTAACAAAGAAAGCAAGTGTAAAAGAAAATCAATTGTGCCTGGCACCTATTGGGAACAGAAAACCTTTGGTGGCATATATTGAATTACTTCGGTGTTTTAGACCTTTTTTGGCTGATACTTGGTGCCAGAGCATGAAATAATTTCTTCATGTGGTGTGTTAGTCAGGGATATCAGAGACTTCTGCATCACCAGGACAATATAGTGCACTTCCCTATGAGTCATCAAGACTATTCCCAGCTTTGTGCTGTGATTTGTGTGACCTTGAGGAAATCATTCTGCCTTTCTTTGCTATCCTATCCCTCATGCAGCTATTTTGCCCTTCTGGCTGTTTGTGGCAGGGCCTTTTCTTACACTTTACCCATAAATCATCTAGCGCCACAGGACTAACCCTTGTTTGGCTCTAGACGTCTTTTATAGACTTCTAGAGAATACGAACAATAACATCAAGGTATCAAATATCAGCACAGACACAGTAACAATGAGATCTGATTGAAAACAGAGATACCTCCTCCTAAAGCCCTGCTTTGTGAGGTGTTAAATTAGATTAGGCTTTGGAGAATAATAAAATCCGAAGTATCATGGGTCCTTTCCAGCACCTTACGCTGAACTTCCAATATGCTGCTATCTCCTCACAAAGGATCTTTGGATCATCCTGGTTTAGAATACTCCCTTCCCTATCACAATTTCCAGGAACTCAGAGAGACAGCTTGCTGCTTATAAATCAGAAATATTTGATATAAAGAATAAGGACCATAACCTGGGATCTGAAATAACTGAATAGTACAGTCCCAGGCTCCTGAGAGCCTCTCTGCCCCAGCCCATCACTGATTCCTTTGAACAAAGCAACAGCCGCTTCCTAGGAGTTTTGGCACAAGCCTGCCTTGTCCTGGCACTGTAGGTCTTTGCTTACATTCATTAGTGCTGTATTGCATTTGCATAGGCAATGTCTCAACAAGCATGGCCCCTTTATCACTGTGATTCATGGAAATGACACAGTGGATGGTTGTGCTAACTTTGCCTTGAAATTAGGATGATTTATTCATTAGGGGGGTTCGCCATGAAGTCATTGCTGTTGCTGTTGTGTCTGCGTACAATTAGAAACAAGGGCTGTATTAAGAGAGGTACAGAGTAGGATGAAAGGCTCCTGGGGTCCTCCCTTGTCTGTACTCTTCAAAATGTGCAAGTAGAGGGCAGGAGAAGAGCAGAGCATCAGATGCACTAACAAAAGTTTTGGGGCAGAGTAGATCATTATGAATTCTCGTGGTATCCACTCTAATCTCATTAGTTGTGATGGATTCTGGTGATGTCCATGTTGTAATTTCCATTGCTGTTCAGCATTAGTCCACTTAACATCCACTTTCTGTGAAGTGTTTCCAAGCAATTAGTATTCTCATCTTTTATCCAAGGGGTCATGGGCTACAGTGCATTACTAAGAAGGATGGGCTGGAAGGAGAGAGAAGGGGGCCAGCACCTCTTCTGCAGAGAAAGATGATAAAACACAACTTGGCTACAGAGAAAGTAACATGCTGATGTCCCACCTGCTGAGCTCTACAAGGGTGAGCTGCAGATTCATGCCCTATCTTTTTTGGATTAAACCCTAGCTCCTTATTCTAGTTTCTATGAAAGACTGCTGTGGGAGAAAGGCCTCAAAGCAATGTAGCGGAAGAGATTTATTTCCATGTCTTTAGCTGAAATACACTTGTATCTTCTGGAACTGAGCTTTGAAAATGCAGACCAGGATGGCAGTGGAATGCGTAACAGAGCCCTAGATAATCCCAAACCAGAAGAAACTGCATTTAATAGTGACACGGTTCATTTAATGCACTCCCTGAGCTACGTGTGCTTTGGTCTTCCTGTCCAAAAGACAGGTCCTTCCAAAGACCATATTGGACACAGAAATGCCCACTAATCTTCTCTAGCCCCTCTGCTTCTGAAACAGGCCTTGGGTGAGTTCCCAAAGGCATGATGTTGGCAGAAACCAGTAACATTGTCTGGCTCAGGGAGGCTGCAGGATTATTGCCACTCGCACGCTAAAGCAGACTGGAAATGCCTCCTACTCATCTGCAAAGAACAGATATGTCACCCTCTTCAACACCGTGGGATCTGTGGTGGTGTTGAAGCAGCAAAGACGTCTGGCTGCATGAGCCTCTCTTGGATGACACTTCCAATCCGATCACTTATTCACTCCTAGGGAGCTGTGGGGTGATGCACACACTTCTTTTTATAGTCCAGTGACATTAGAAATACATGTCATGGTCTGCACCTAAAAAACCTAGGGGAGAAGAGAGTGAGCAAGCATCCACCTTGCCCTCAGCAATGCCTGAAAATGTGAAGTTTTTTTTTTTTTCACGGCTCTCAGTAATTAGCAAGCCCATGTATTGCAGGTTTTTCCTTACTTCTGGAGTTTGAGCTGATGCACTGTTTACTCCCCAAACTGTGCAGGGTGGTGGAGGAGAAGACAAGTTTCCTGAGGACAACCTGGGTGTGTTAAGGAAGGTGATAATAAAAAAAAGAGAGTGGGAGACTTCTGCATGCTTTCTCTGCTCACTCCCTTCCCTTGACTAAAGCCAACTGAGTATGGTTCCACATGGAGTATATTAGCTTTGTGAAACATGGTGCAAGTGCTTCCATGCTGAGTAGGGAAGAATGTTGAGCAGGGCTCCCAGCAGACTCCACCCACTCCTGCATCTCTGTAAGGACAAAAATCTCTGGTTTTGGTAACATGGATGGCATGGAGGGGAAGGATGGGGAGGGGGACAAAGAGAAGCGTGTTTTCAGGTCACTGGTGTGTGCACAGGAGTTTCATACAAGCATCAGTAACTCACCTACACACTGCTGGCAGGGGTTGATGCCAGGGCTGGAAAAGAGTGTACTGCACTTCCCCGTGCCACCTCACTGGGTAGGGGGTTAATGATGATTTTCAGTGTGTATAATCATATTGTGGGACACGCTACCCGAAACATCAGGTACTGTCTTCTATCAAGGGATGTCAGCCTAGCCTGAGCTTTGCTCTGACCTACTACAGTGACTAGATCCTGGGAAAAGCACCATACCACCCACTTCTGATAGTATTTTGCTACCAGAAAGGAACAGCTTGCCAGAAGTACTTTAAAACATCTGTTGGTGGAGAGGTTAAACCCAAATGTTCTTCGCATCCTCTCATTCAGGAATAAATTGTGTTGCTCTTCCAAATGCTCAGTCTGTTTCAGGGACAGTGTGTGAACTGTGCCATCAAAATGCAGCCTGACATCTTTGTGTGCCAAAACACACTTAATTCTCTCCCAAGATTTGGTTACAGTTTTACAGGAGAAAGTAAAACACCTCTTTCAGAAAAGAGTTTTACAAAAGGCTTAAAATAATTTTTTGCTCGTGTTAACCGGCAGAGCTTCAGAAGGTGGCCTGAGTCTGGCAGCAGGCAGCTCCACAGAAGTGGAGAAGTGAGAGCCTCTCCCTACACTTGCAAAAGCACAGATTGAAAATAATTTCCATGCTCTCTCCTCTCCCTTTGGCAAGACACTTTGCCTATTTCTCCCTCACGTGAATCCTTCTGGCATTGAAGAGGGAGGCACACTACTTCCTTGATCTGTGAAGCTTTCTCACAGGAAGGGTCAGAGAATTGAGCTTGCCAGAAAACAAGCTTTGGGAAGTGCCCGCTAATCTCAGCTCCTGCTGTGCTGGGGCAGCACGAGCAATTGCTGGCCACATGTTCCAGGCTTGCAGTAAAGACATCAGACTGCATATGCTATGCAGGAGATTTGTCACATGGTCACGTGGTGGAGTTTCCTTGGGAACCCATCTTTCAACCTGGGGAAGCCCTCACAGCTTTCCTTGTACTAATTGCTCTTTCACTGCCAGACTGCTCTGCCTCTCTCTGGCAGAGTATATCATACTTTACACAGCAGCTCACACAACCAGTGAATGGAGCTGATTCTTGCATCCATGATCTCAGTCTAGCCCTCAGGAAAACTAGTCCAGCCATATCTCCCTGCAAAGAGTTCATCACCCAACAACCCATTCTGCAACAGCCTTTGCAAACTGCAATCTATTTTCTTTTTCCTGGCAAACTCTGCTGCTGTTTAATGCCAGCATGTGCCTTAACAGAATTAAGCAATGTTTCTAGGCATCTATCAGATGATGTTGCCAGCAGGTATTGCAAATATTTTAGACATAAAGCAACCACACAAGGAACAACGTTACCTAAAATTGCCATTAAACCATAAGGAAGCAAACACAGCCCTTGAAATTGCGTGCAATACACAGAATAGCAAACTAATCAATGTCACTTGAATGTGACCAAACTGTATGAATCCCTTTATCATATTTGGTTTGTGTACAGGATGGTAATGAAAATTGATTCAGTTTCTTCACACAAATAGGCTTTGTTTATTTTAATAAGATGGATTTTTTTGTACATCCCTCCCCCATTCTGAGATGAAAGCATAGATATGAAAGTCTGACTTTTCTCAAAGCTACTGCAAAACTCCTCCAGTAATCCCATTATTAGGGAAAATCAGGATTTGTAAATGACAGCTCAAGTGTTCGGTCTGACTGCAAAATTCAAGATTTTGGAATGGTTATTTAAAACTATTTCAGTACCTAAGAATTCAGACAAGCCTTAGGTGAGTTTTTCACAGGCAACTCTGAGAATTAGATATGTAACCATACCTAAATGTGTTTACAAAAATTTGACGCCTCAGGCCCAATTAATTTTGACTAAGCTTAACACAGGATAGAAAGTCTCTTTAAAGGCACTGACTCCTGTTATCTCTGAACTGCCTTTGAGGTTCTGACACTTGGTTGATCAGACATCACAGAAGGAAATTATTTTTCTGGCAGGGGATGAGGTGGTGAGAACGCTTAATGCTGACACCTTATGAATGAAGCCTACAATAGCTATGAGACTCTGTTGTCCACTGTTGCTCCCTATCCAAAACTAATTGATGGCCTGGATAGAAATGCCTGGCTCTGATCCTGAAATTGTGAGTGAAGTTACTGCGTGCCCGGATGGACTGGTTTGCTTGAAGTGATGCAGACACATGGTAAATAGCATTTTTAGTTCCCCTTTCTTTTCTCTGGGCCAAAAAAAGGACAAAAATGGATTTGTGCCTCTCAAGTAGTTGACAGCGTGCCGTCTGTGAGCCACTGAGATGCTAGCTGCTGATATGCTCTCTTTTCCATCTTTCCTGGGATGTTGTGCCAAGGCATCCCATGAAGAATTGCACCTTAAGAAGAAGATCACATCCAGATAATTTTCTGGCCTCTTTATAGTGCTTTACTGTAAAAGGAGGTTTAGGAGATAATCAGGGCCAGGATAATCAAAGTGGGTCACTCCCTAGTGTTGGGAAATCCCAAGGCGATTCCAGTGCCTCTGGAAGAAGGGGTTGTGGGGTTTTTTCTACCTACTTTCCTTCCATTCTGTGCCCTACATGAACAGCACAGCCTAATCAGCACTTTGAGCCACAGAAAAACTGTGTTGAGGGAAACCTCTGAACTTCTTATTTCCCAGGCCTAGTAAAGCCACTCACCCAAAGGTGTGAGCAGGGAGGGTGACCTGATTTTTGCAGATAAAGCAGCTCTCTTGCTACCTTTGGGGAGTTTGTGTGGAGAACCAACCATTTATCCTCTAGGTAGACATGCCAGCTTGATTCTTATCATGCAGTAGCTGTTTATAGTTGTATCTGTAAAGCTCTGCTGCTGGGGAGAAGCAAATATGACAATCCTCAGGTTCTAAGATTAAAGCTTTCCTCCATCCTTTCTTTGGCATCACTCAGAAACAACGCCAGTGGCAGATGCTATTTGATGGCCTGAGTCAGGCAGATGCGTCTCTTACTGCACTGAATTGGGCTTGTTCATCCAGATCTGTGGCTGTCTCCATCAACTCAGGAATAGATGATGATGGGGACAGGGAGGGCACGTATCTCCTGCCTGAAGCCTTGGCATGAAGTGAGTTTTCCATGTGCTCTGTTTCTTGCTAGTAAGACAAAAATCCTGGTGTATTAACCCAAGTTTGACACACAGTAAAGGCTCAGTGTTGCTCCTGCATTAGCGGGGATGTGACAACTAGGGCAGGGACCAGCAAAAGCTTCAGCATGTGCTCATCTCATTGGCAATTCCTGATGAGTTTAGAAAGTAACTCTTTCTTGGTGAAGCACCTTATTGTATCATCTTGGCAGCTGTCTAATCTATAGATGTCAGAAGAGATGAAATAATCTTGCTTACTACAGATTGGCCTGCCTCTCTTTACTGTATCTCCAGGTGATGGATGAGTGCTACCTGTGATCTTTGAGTAGCACCATATCTTTCAGAGGTCTAACTACAGCCAGGAACTGTAAATGCTGCATTGCTTCACTGACAGAGCAGCCAAGAAGCAATAATCTTTGCCTCCTGCAAAGGTTAACCCCTTTTTATCTTCACAGGACAAAAAGTCAGAAACAAAGCAGTACCCAAGTCCACCAGCTGGTTTGCATTATGAGTGGATAGGACTTGTAGCAAGGGATGATGCCTTCACAGAGCTAGAAAAGGCAGACTGATCCCCCATTCCAGAACTGGATGCCTAATCCTTTTGCATGATGGCTCTATAGATAAGGTAGCAGAACCTGCAGCTGTCCTGCCAACTGGCTTTCCTGGAATTCTCACTGACTAGATGGGCCACTGAATAGAGGGAAGAAAGCAGTTGCTTTCATTATTGCCAATGACAGAGCTGTTGCAAAGGAGGAAGAATTGGACCATGGAACCAGCAGAGCTTGTGAGGCATGCCTGGAGAATTAGCAGAAGGCTCTGGAGAGTGAAGAAAAAAAGAAAAAGAGATAAGCATTGGAAAATATAGGAAAACAGGAATCAGCGTAGATTGATTTTTATCCTTCCCTTTGCTGATCATGGCTAGAGAATACTGATGCATGCTGTATATTTGAAACTATGCAGGGATCAAGCGTGGCTGCCTAGCCAGGATGCAGAGCAGTGATATTTCAGTATGCAGCTGCTATTGTTGAGCTCAGTCCTCACTTGTTGCTTTAAAAGATGCCATTCTCTCTTGCATTTTATTCTGTGTAAAACAACTTGGTGGAGTCCGTGCCCGTGTTGCCGCACACCACAGCTGCTGTTTCCAAGTTGCATGACATCTCGGAGCACATCCTGAAGGCCAGGGACATACAAAATTTGTTTTCACACATGGGTGAATGCACAAGATGCAGAAGCCAGCTAGCTCCACATAGCCCCTCTCACTTGTGCTCTGCATCTTGTGCCATCGTTTACTGCAGTGTAAGGCACAACTTGTAACACCTTTGGCATTTCTCCATTGATATTCTTCTTAATGACATATATTATGTCTGTCGGTTATGACTAATGTAAAAACAATACAGTTAGCCTAAGCTCCAAACTGATCTCATAATTTGACAGCAATACAAATGCATGACTGGATCAAGCAATGTGCAGACATCAGAGCTGTGACCCAAGTGCCTTCATTAGGAATGTGCTTACTTGAATTTCCCTGTCTTGTCAGTGGAAAGACAAAAGAACTCTCCACAGAGAATCTCTTTCTTGTGAGTCTAGAGCAAGCTCAGTTCAATGCCTAAGCTAAAAAAAAAGTCCTCTAACACAGGAATCCAAGAATTACAGCAGACAGAGTCACTGGATCTTCTTAAAAAGCATAGCTCTTGGCTCAGATCCATGAACTGAAGCCTTGTTTCTTTCTATTCAGAGCACAAGTGTTCATTTGCCACAATTCCCTTTTGCTGTGATTTAATTGCTTGTTTCTCTTCAAAATTCAACAAAACATTTTTAAAAACAAAACATCCACACCTAGTCCTCCAATAAACAAACAGCTTCTTGCTTCTGTTACATAGAAGCATGGCTAAAACCCAACAAAATTGCAGGTAAAAAATATGAACTGCTATTTAATCTTGATTTCACCATGTTGAAAACTTCTACACAATGAATTACAAAGTGATCTTGAGCTCCTGTAATTGCAGGTAATATACCAAAAGTGAGCATCATCTATAACACTGCCTTGTTGTAATGTCTGTTGGCCCTGGGGTGTCAACCCCTGGGTTTAATGTTTGTTTTGGGGAGATGAGATTCCCACAGAAATGCAAGTGTACCATTGCAGGCTTCTGGCTATCACTTTTAGGTTAACCCCAGCCTGCTGATGCTCAAGAACAGAACCAGGCATCGTTCTCTTCTCTCCAGCTTCCCTACTGGAGCCTCTGCCTCTCTACAGATGCTTATGGCCCTCCACATCTTAACGTTACTGAACCAAAAGCAGAAAGGAGAAGCAAAGTCCTGTTTGACTCTAGAACTGTCTCTGTTGAGGCAGGGTTGCGATAACAGCATGAATGACAGTGGTAGCAGCAGTCGTAATTTTTATGCCATCTTTCAGGTCTGCTTACAGGAACTTGGTTTCTCTAAAGACTACTCAACTGCTCTGGACAACAGAGCACTGGTTCTGTATTTCATCTCTGTATTAAAGGAAAGGAATATTAACCTCTTTATCTTCAAATTTCTGATCCAGACCCTCACTAGCATAGTTCAGTGTAAATCCATTGATTTTTAACTACACAGTGCTGATTTACACCCTTGATTTTTTGTTCTTTTTTGCTATGATCGGAAGTTGTTTTGATTGTTCCTTTACCCTGCTGACAACTAGTCATACCCAAGTGAATCAAATGCAAGTGGCGAGGTGACTGCCAGCTGTACTAGCTGCTGCTCCACCACCCACCTCATCTGTTCAGACCCTCAAGGTAAGCTTGCATCAGTAGGAGTACTACATACACTATAATTTAAAATCTATTAACTCTGAACATCAGTACAACACATAAACTTAACTGGCCCTTGCAATACTGCAGTAAGTTCCTGTCTCCAGTTATTTCTATAAATCATCCAAGATAGGCTACAACCCAATCGATCCGGAGAAATTATACCACAATGTTAGATTTCATCATACATGACTTGAACGATTACTCTTCTGTCTTGTGGTATGAAGACTCATGAAAATTAATAGTCTCTCTGTGCCCAAATGAAGTGTTTATAGGTCAGTATTACCTATCCTGTATTTTTACTTAAAACCATACATTAATTTCTTTGCACTTAGAACTGGTTAGTCATTTTATAAATTTACTGCTGTATCAAAAATACTGAAATTTTACAGGATTTTTTTTTATTGTTTCTCAGTCTCCTTCTCCAGAAACCTTTTAATGCCCTTTCCATAAAAATGTTATGTCCCACTAGACTTCGTCTACTGCATGTACACACAAACAGTAAGGACATAGCTCTGGCCAACAACCCTCACTTAACACATAGTCAGCCTTGTGCAAACAGATGGATGCTCAGAGCCAGGAGTAGGATGGGCGTAGGTTGTATCAACGTATCTGTTCTTGGGACAAATTAAAGTCTCCATGCTTCAGAGCAGTCAGTTTAGCATGACCTAATGTGGACCATACAGACAATACAGGGTGCTAGCCTCAAAAAGGTGACTGGGCTTAACCAGATTTTACTAAACATTGAATTGTCTCTGCTTTGGTGATAAAACAAGTTAAGGATTCAGGCTGTGATTTTATATTGCAAATATTTCTGTGTCATAAAATGCCTTTGACAATTTGTTTCAAGTAACTGGGTATTTGAAGCCTTGTGAAAGAGAAACCAGACATCCTGTTTTTGTTCTTTGGTCTCCTTACTCAACTGCTGGCTGGCATGCTTAAAATTAAACCACCTGTGCAATTGTATGGGTGAAATATATTATGCAGCTGCAATGAGTAGACACTATGTCACCTCTGAGGATTTTTTTTAATGCCTTTCTTTGAAGCCAAATCAATATGTATACAATTGGGGTGGTGGGGAGAAAACAGAATGAACAAGTGTGATTAGAAAAGAGCAAGACCATGTGCATGTGAAGCACCAGGCTTGCACATGTCCCGCAAGGAGCTAGAAGACCGCACACACGGAGATCCCACTTCTCCCTAAATGCCAGTGGAAATAAGAGGTGAATGTGGCTCCTTGATCCTCACTGTAAGCTTCACAGCCAACCCCTTCTAGGGATGAAGAGGACTAGAGGAAATGGCCTCAAGTTGCACCAGGGGAGGTTTCAGACGGATATTAGGAAAAATTTCTTCACTGAAAGGGTTATCAAACATTGGAACAGGTTGCCCAGGGAAGTAGTTAAAACACAATTCCTGGAGGTATTTAAAAGACAGGTAGACCTGCTGCTGAGGGACATGGTTTAGTGGTGGTTTTGGCAGTGTTTGGTTAATGGTTGGACTCTATAATCTTAAAGGTCTTTTCCAACCTAGACAATCTTACGATTCTATGAAAGAATATTCTTAAACCACCTGCTGTTGTTGCAATAACGAGCCAGGGAAGCCACTGATCATGGCGTTTCTGTAAAGCGGATTGCTTCCCATCAGACTGGAGTTGGGGTGAGTTCCTTTAGTGCCTCTGATTGGATAGAAGCACCTTTGTATTTTTATCTGTAGCCTGAAGGTTATTGATGCATATGAGCAGAGGAAGATTAATGCTTGGTTGGTTAAAACTGTGCACTTAAAAAGATTGGGTTCCAGCTTTCAGCCTTACTATAGACTTTTGTGCAAGTCAAAGGTAGATTTCAGAGGTATTTTGATCCCTGAAGATGCAGTATTTTTGACCTTGGCATTCTTATAAACAACATCATACACTTACCTGGTTTTAGGTAGCCAAATCTCTTCATTAATCTCTTTGGTTCCCAGCTGTCAAATACTTCTTTGTACCTTGGAAGCTCCAGAGATTAATTTGTTCACATAAATGGTATAGCCTGTAGTGTAAGACATAGGGAGGAAAACATCTTTAGTATTAGAGGATAGCTAACAAGTTTTAAACAAGAAATGTTTTTTGATACAGGTATCTCCAGATCAGGGGAAGAGGGGAGGAGGCTGATTTTCCATTTCCTTATAAATGGCAGAAAAAACTCACATTTTTATGCATTCTGTAAAAGGAATGAAAAAACATTTTTTTAAAAAAATCTACTGTAACAAAGTTCAGACTGTCAATTTTTACATATTATTTTGATGTTGAAAAAACACATTTCATTTCAAACCAACCTTCTGAAATGAACTCCCCCAAACTTCTTGAAAACGTCACAACAGAATGTTTTGACACTAAGGGACTTTGCCTCTATTATGTACATGTGAACTGTTGTCAGAATTGACACATATTTCTAAAACACATCAGCTTCAACAAAGATAGATGCTTTTGTTAGGGTATACAGTAAAATAGAAAAAAAAACATCAGCTTTTACACTCAGCCCACATCAGAAGGAAGAGCACCCAAGGACACAGCAGGAGGTCCTATGATCTCTGTTGCACCACCCAAACTACTGCAGGAGGGAGCACCCTTCTCACTTGCCAGCATTAATATTCACATCAGCTCTTCCTGAAACACTTCTATCAGCTCTCTTCAGTAACAGGCCTCTGCCCAAGAGCTGTGACTATGGAGACAGTCATCTTTGCCAGGGAGGTTGTGATAACCAGTTCGAGGCAGGTTGAAGGCGGCAAATTGTAAAATGCACGTGCAACCACTAGTGACCTAGACCAGTCTTGCGGTTGGATGGGAGCTGTACTGTGCCATCTAACCAGCCTCCCTGCTGATGTTCAAATCCAATCAATTTGCAGCTAATGACAACCCCAAAGCAGAGCATTTGTGGCCAGTGAAAAAAATCAATTGAGGGTTACGTGACAAAATGGAAAATACTGTAGCGCATTCAGTATATTGCCTTTGGGAAAACAGTGCCCCAGCTCTCAGGCTCTGGGATCTGAGCCACAGCAAGTAGAGAGGAGCACTTCTCTGTTCACGCTCTCATCCTGTGTAATCCCACCTGGACTGCTGGCAGTTAAACCTAATATGGGAGCACACAGGCTACTGCGAAAAGTAAGAGTTAGGATTCACAACTGTGCCATTAGGCCCAGCAAGGCAAGGGCTGCTGCAGAAAGCGAGATGGGGCACGCTTACTGCTTCAGAGCTGCTATGACCTGTGGGTGGCCACTCTGCAAGGCATGATTCTTCCCTTGCTGCATGCTTGCTCTGGGCAGCATTGTTATTGGCACATACCTTAAAACAGGAGCAAATTTGAGACTGCCTTGTTGCAGCTTTTTATATACTTTCCATTTCTTGACTCCCAAATACCTGCCCAGAGCAGCTCAGTACCTGTGTACTATGTATGTGGGTGGACAGTATGTATGGCTGCACAAGGAACACTACCTGTTTCTCATAATGTAAGACTTAATCCTTTCAGCTATTTGTAAAATACCCATTTTCTTCTGTTTGGAAATGGAAAACATTAATGATAATTCTATAAATAAGAGTGACAGCATTTCTTGTTCTGCAAACCATCTCAGGAATTGCATATGAGGAATACTGGTGTGAGCTCAGCACCTTTGAATGTAGCTGCTTAATTTGTGCATTGGGGCATGCTCATAATCTGGAACATGAGCAGTATGAGCTCACGTCTGTCTGCAAAACAGTGTGTAAACGTACTTAGTATATTTAGAAACTCAGCATAGTTTGAGAACTTTGACCTGAAATAGCCCCTTCTCTGTCTCTGACACCCAATATTATTTCATCATGGCTTCTCGTTATTACTTACCGTTAATAGCAGCAGAACGAAACACATTTGTGCTACACAAAACTAGACCAAGACACCCTCCATGCCCTGGGAGTCCTACAGCTCAGAGGTCCTCAAGTGTATTCTGTGGAACTCAATGTTGTAGATTCTGTCCCAGAAAGGGACAGAATAGCTGACATCAGGACTTTGTGCTAAACCCTGATTTGACTTTCTACTTCATCTGCTCATTTTCCCACCCACTCTTTCCTCCTCCTTGCGTCACATTTGTTTTACATTTAGTTGTTACAGAAACTCCAAGTTTTGCAAATGTAATAACAATTTCCCTGTAGAATATTGAGTTTCCCTTGGCAACTCTCTCAGCTCCTGGATTCAAAAATATATTTTCTTGACCTCTAAAGAGAAAAAAAGAGAGCAGCTGTAATGTAGATGAAATGTGTCCTTCATCAACTGGGATTCTCTTCCAAGTCCTGGAAGCTAGAAACAACTTCCCTTCTGTGTCTCTCTTCCCTTTTTTACATTTTTGTTAAGAAGATTTGAAATCTAGTATAATCACATGAGGAACTCCAGGAACTTAATGTCACAAATCAGTGCTCCCTTCAAACTTAGCAGCACTTTCTGTCATTTCAGCAAAGCAGAAACCTAAGGTATATCTTCCATTCACCTTTCTTGACATGAGTTTTGCCCATACAGTGGCTGCCTTGTGGGTTTAAAGGGAGAACAGCAGCAGCCTTTGCTGCTGTAACAAACCAATAGGAAGAAAACTTGCTTCATAGCCCAAGGATCTCCCTGGCCATCAGTGGTACTACCAGCTGCTCTGTAGGCTGTTGAAAGTCACTCATGAGCAATGTACTCCAAGGAAAAAGAAGACACTATGAAGGGAACACTTACATTGGCATTAGGTTTAAAACCAGAAGTAGTCTCCTAAACCCACCAGAGCGTGCTCAATAATGAAAGCATCCCACATAGGCTCACTTGGGTGACAAAGCTATCATGTATTTGGAGGGGATGAGGCGATAGAGTAGTGGTGTTTCAGTCATAACACCAAGCAATCTATCCCAGCAATAAGGACGTCACTGTGATTTCATCTCACTGTAAAACAGGTGCTACAGAACAAAAAAGCAGCTCATTTCAATGGGAACTGAAAGAAAGGAGAGACAGAGGAAGATGGAAACTGTCAGGCAGAGGATAGAAATGGAGCATTGCAATGCAGGTAAGTCATTGTCATCTGACTGTTACTGCAACTACACCTTCTTCAAGCCATGTAGGTGATGTCCTAACCTACAGCCACAGCACGTTGGCTGCATCCCCAGAAGAACTCCTTTAGCCCATCAAGTAGAGACTATGCTGAACATCTCTCATTCAAGCTATGCTGAAAACTCACATGCAAAAGACCTGACAGCCCTGCCCAAGTGGAATAGACCATTTTTTTTTTGTGGTTGGGGTTTTTTTTTAGTTTTTTTTTTTTTTTTTTTTTAAAACAGATGGAGGTTAATTTTTTGTTACACAATTTAAACAGCTATGAATGACAGATAGTAACTACATACCACCAAACAGGGTTATCTCCCAAATGATTATAAACTTGCCTAAGACATGGAGATAGAAGCCAGTGAACTAAAACACTTCCTTAATTTGTGCAAGATGTTAGTCTAAACTGCCAGCTACTTTCTAAAATGATGGGCTAATTTAAGGTCACAGGACTTGAACCATGGTTTTTGAGCATTATTAACCTGTTTTCTTTATGTCCTTATAAATAAAATATTTGAAAAATCCCTCCTGAGAACATTTTGCAATAGGCAGTTCACTCCTAATGCAGGAGCATTATCTCATCCTTGAATGTAAATCCCAAAGAAACCTTGTGCCCAACAGTGACAATACTGATCCAGTGTCACTCAAATGTGACAGCAGTTCAGAAAAGAAACCTCTCTCCTCTTGTCCATAGGCAGCAAGGGTTGTGAAAGCTAGGAAATAAGTTCATGTTTAAACACATTCTGCTGTGGTTTCAACCTGAATAACCAGCTTCCATGTTGTAGGACCACTATAAAAAGAACATTTTAAGCTGTTATCTAATGGTTCTTCAGAATTTATTCATATGATGAAAACAAACATTTTTCTTTCACATTAGTAGGCTCTCCAGAGGCTGTCCATGTATTCCTGCGAGATGAGGGCAGGGCAGGATTCGAGCATCGAGATGAACAAAGTGATTATTTTCCTGCATCTGGGCTGGAATGACTAGGAAGTCTCTTTGTGGCTGATAAAACTCAGCCCTTCAGCAAAATTAAAGTGATGGGAAGCTGCTGATTTCATTCTTTCAAATACTAAACTGTAAACTCACTAAGCATCCTGCGGTTTCATGAGTCATAATAGTTCTGTCATTCTTTGACAGCCTAACATACAATAAGAATATTATAACCTAAGTTTGCTTCATTACACTGAAGAAGAAAAAGAAAAATATTTCAATAGGCAACATAAATATTTTGGACTGCTTTGCAGTACTGTGCAAGTTTTCAGGGTTTTTTTCTGCAACCAAATAGACCCCGATTCCTGCCTCCGTGGTGCTACTCAGTTTGCCTACTGAGAAGCACCATCGCTCCATTGAGGTCAGCGATTTGTGCCTGGTGAATGGCTGAGGTTGGCAGGGGCCTCTGCACTGCTGCCAGGACCTATGACGGTATCTCTGTAAGGGGCTGCACAGTGTTACTTAGACCTGGATGCTTGACAATATCTATACAACTCAAGCTGACAGCCCTGGACAACACCAGACAGCGTGGGAAAAGTAACTGAGCAAACAAAGCGTAGCCAGCAGAGCAGGTATAGAAACACAGGCCATGTTAGCCATTACATGCATTCTTGGTAGTTACAAATTTCCTTGGTAGCAGATAGTATATTCATCCTGCAACTGTTGCAGGAATTGCATAACCATTTAAAATGCTGCTATTTCTTCTATGAGTTTCTTCCCTATCTCTTCCTCTTCTGCAAGAAAGGAGGACTCCCTGAAAATACACCCAACATGCCCTGTTGCTGGATTGGTTTGTACTAGCCATTCCTGATGGTAATTTGCGTACGATACAAAAAAAAAAAACAGTAATAATTGCCTGCTGGTGGATCAGAGGCTGTTTCAAACTAAGAAAAAAGTAAGTGAAACACACAGGAAAGGGGAAACAAATGGGGGCACCCCCAGTTACTCTGCTTATAAAGGCAGTATAGCTTTGAGGAGTTCTGCTTTTCTAGAGGCCAAAAAAATCAATCATAATTGCTGTGCTCAACTCAGAATCTTTATAATAGAAACCAAATACATCCAGGAGGTTTGGGTTCAAGTTACCATGGCAACCCAAGCCTGGAATGGCTGCTTTTCCATTGATTCTTATCTTTTTGTGAACATGGTTTACCTGGTGCTTTGTGACAGATGAAAACATGAAGATACTGTACTTTCCCTTAATTTGTGTACTTGTTTTCCTTGCAGCAAATATGTACAAGTGCATGCTACCTTTGTGGTATTCATCCAGTCAGAGTTCAACTGAGCACTTGATTTTGTGCGACATTATTATTCAACATGTGGATTAAAAATATGCAGTTAACTTAATAAGAGCAAGTCTTCTGTTCTGATTCAGAAAATTATGCAGTTAAGATTTACACTTTTATAGCCCTTTTGATGCAACAGCCATGACGTTGTTAAAAAAATCTGGGATACTGAGAAACTGATGGCCCTGGCATTGTTATTTCGGCCTTGAATTCCTTGAGTTTCCAAGCTCCTACCTCTGCCTGAGCTGTGC
The DNA here is from genome assembly GCA_026413425.1 of Tringa solitaria. Lineage (NCBI taxonomy): Eukaryota > Metazoa > Chordata > Aves > Charadriiformes > Scolopacidae > Tringa > Tringa solitaria. Next base: position 6,202,046 of record JAOXJM010000010.1, on the reverse strand, counting down.
ATTATTCACTGAATACAAGACTAGTTTTCTATCCAACCCTGCTTCATTTCCATCCTATTTAATGAAAATTAATTATTTTAGGGGATTATTTCTAGATGAGAAGTTTAATAGAACAAACTTTAGTAAGAGATGTTCTGATGGACTCCTCAAATCTCATAACAAAACTGCTTAGAAGCAGAACGATTAGCCACAGTTTCCATAAGGGTAGCCTTGCTCGTAGGGAAGTCTCCAAAGAGATCCCAAAAAATCAGTTAATACCTAATGTGATGACAGTCCTCAATTCCTGCTTATGTCACTACTTTTTGTATCTCCCTTTTGTAAAGAGGAAAAAAAAAAGCGTCCTTACTGCTTTCTGCCAGCCACACAATATTTGCCATGGAGACACCTGGAAATTGAGAGGTTGTTAGACTATTCTGATAATAGTTTGAAGTAAGTGTTGCCTTACATATAGCTTTTAATGCTAATGAAAGTTAGATATATTTTGTGGTATTTTCCTCTTGTGCCTTTTTTTTTTCCTTTCCTGTTCACCACTCTTTCATGTTTGCCTTTAAATGTACATTTCCCACCACCAAAAGCTATGTTTTGAAATTTTTTAAAGTTCAGTATAAATGGTTTAAAAATAAAACCTTTCTGTATGTGCATCTCAATCATAATCCCACTCCCTCAGACACTTGAAGGATGCCTTTCCCTCCACATAGTTACTGTTGCCAAAAGGTCTGTAAAGCTGTGTTATTTCTACTTTAGCAGTCACTGTACTTGTCATTAAAATTAAAAAAAACCCCAAAACTAAAAAAGAAACTACCAATACCCCACCCCCCCTAAAGGGGGCAAATTGTCCCTGTTTGAAGGGACACTGTTCCACTGTTTGAAGTAATCTCCTCAGATGGAACATCACGGATTCATTTAGGTTGAAAAAGACCTTTAACATCAAGTCCAACCCTTAATTTAGCACTGCCAAGTTACCACTAAACCACATCCTTAAGTGCTACATCTACATGTCTTTTAAATACCTCCAGGAACAGTGACTCAACCCATCCCTGGGTGGCCTGTTCCAATGCTTGACAATCCTTTCAGTGAAGAATTTTTTCCCAATATCCAATCTAAACTTCCCCTGGCACAACTTGAGGGCAAAAAAGAGAACCAAGGGAAAACTGGCTGCTGACAGGAAGGGTAAGGTAGCCTGTCCTGGGTGGGATTCTATCTGATACACAGCCCTAGAGTGAGAAGATTTGTTTAAAAAGTGTGACAGAGAAAGAACAGAGAAATATTCAGTGCATACTGAGAGCAGAGATAGTTGTGCAGAAGAAGCACAGGAGGATGGAGGAGAACAGGGCAAAAGAAAGGAACTCCAGGGAAGAGATAAACACAGGCCTAGAGTAGACCTAGACAATGCAGCTGCAATGTCTTTGTGTTAGGGAGTTCACAGTGCTTTGTATGAATAGCTCTCCAAAGAGTCATGCATTTAGCACGTACTTTCCCATGGGTGTTTGCTGACTCTCCTTCAACTCATTGGAACAATTAACCTATACTAAAACATAACTAGCTAGGGAGAAACAAAAACATCGGGCATTACAATAAAGGTGAAGGAGGATCAGTTAAGGCAGAAGACCATTCTCCCCTGTGGATTCACTCCCTGTCAGGGGAAGGGTTAGCCTGGGGAGAAGAAGGGGGGAGACAGTTTAATCCTGTTCTCAGTGTCTTTGCGATTTATGTCTTGTCTATGCATTAGTTAGGTTAGTCCTCCAGCTTTCAAAGACAGGGGCTGATCTGTTTGCTGCACTTTTAGTTAATGACTCATCTTGGCTAAGGAATGGAGGAGAATGAGGTCACCTGCAGATGACCTGCAAACCCCAATTTTAATTAGGTTTGGCAAGATAACAAACAGAGCAGGTTTCATCTCTGAAGGCTGAGCAATCCACAGAAGCAGTGCTGGAGAGTACGGTTCCCTGGAATCAGGAGGAACAAACATGGTTCTGCTGTTGAAACTTCAAGCAAATCTTTTGCACGAGGCAATTTTCTTCCAATGGGTAACACTGGGAATAGAGTGGTCAACAGCATTCCATGGTGTCACTTGGGAAAGTGACACCACAAATGAGCATCCCTAGCTGGCAGTCCTGTCCATGTCTCCTCTGCCATTGCTTTTATCAAATAAACTGTTACGTAAATGCTGACAGTAAGTGCTGAGATTATCTTACACAAATTAAACTTCCAGTTTTCATTTACAAATAGTCAATAAATAATTAAATAGGATACCATAGACATGCTTCAACCATTCTCTTGATGTCTGCAGGTAGATTAGTAGGAGGTTTTTAGATGCACGGATGTACACTTAACCGGGAAGGTAAATGCACATTGATCATAATTTTGACATTCCATAATGATTTTTTTTTTCTGATTGTCACTGTTAAGAAGGTATCTCTAAATGCTTTGTGTTCTCATCTGTAGCACAACCCACCTACCAGGCTCTTGGCTTCGTGTGGACTGCTAAGGGATCAAACAGGTGAACCTGCCCACTTTCTAGTGGCACTCAACAGAATCTAACTACCTTCATGGAAGGCCACAAGCAGATCAAATCACATTTCTACAAGAAAGAGTCCTTCAGACCATTTCCATTCCATTCTATGATCCATCAGACTTCCTACTAGGAGATTAAATAAACGTCTTAAAATATCTTCAAATCACTTATATTTATGTTCCTTTGCAAATGATGTTTTAATACAAATGTGATTTCAAGATATTTAGCCTTGGTTTCCCAAGGAGCTTTACAGAAGTAAACACAGAATATTAATGAAATCTGGGTCTTCCAAAGCCATGGTGTCCTTAGAAGCTAATCCTGAGCTGGTAAAATCCTCTAAAGCTTCTTGCTTTGATATAACTTAATAAGAGCAAGTCTTCTGTTCTGATTCAGGTGCAATGGAATTGTAGTCTCTAGATCCAGAGGGGAGTAAAACAATTTTGATCCTAAAAAAAGAATACCTGAATCTGATCTTAAATTACTGAGGAGTCATTTGTTTTGGTGATAACATGTAGTGATTCAGAACTAACTTATGCAGAGGTTTGCAACAAATTCTGGTTTTGCATCTTGTCATTTTCAGCATTTCCTGATTTCATCTGAGAAGGGAAGTAAAAGTCATATTATAAGTAGAAGCTGGAAAAACCCAGAATTCACTATAGAGGCTCATCTAACATGAGTTAAGCTTCAAGAATCCCAAAACAATGAAGAGGTATTACCACTCACAAATTATCTGATACACACTGCTTAACCCATGCTCTCCTATCTCCCCTGGGGGAGCTCCTCAGATCCAAACTCAAGCTGTGTAATTTGAGGATTTGTGTAATGGGACCAGGATGGGGTTTACCCAGAGAATGAGTCCAGCTGTAAGAGCTACACCAACTTTTAGAAATTTTCTGATCTCTAAAGAAAGAATTTGAAGGAAATACAGCAAAGCATAGCATCCACATTGTTGCAAATCCAAGGCACAATGAAATTAGTTCTGAGCTTTTACTATAGATGGTCCCATCAGCAGCCTGACATTATTCTGGCAAGCAAAAAACAGGGCACGAAATCTTGGCAATTTCTGATCCCAGCTGGTAACGCACGCTCTGACAAACCTGTGCTGGTTCTGCAGAAAGAGCTGATCTATTGACAGTTCCTACAGGGAATGGAACATATCCAGAAATCAAGGATTTCTGTTTTCCCTCAAAAGGGCAAACGTGAACAGTGGAACAATTCTGCAAGGCTATCGGCACATCAGAGACACAATTGCTTTCTTGAAGGAAATAAACCAAAGGCAATGCAGTAGCTGCGTAAATCCTGTTGATTCAGTACCTATATCCTCCCCCAAATTATAGTCAGATGATTTCAAATGCCATAATCAAATGGGAGACTATTTGGTAGCCTACATACCCACTGCCAGGATTTGTCTGGTAAAATGCCTTTGAGCTTCATAGTAAAATTGATTTCTTTCTGCTTCCTCCACCTGCAGTGTGCTCCCATACCCTCCTGCTAGAAACTGTGTCATCTCACACATATGCGAGTAAGCAACAAACACCGATCTAAATTCTATAACATGTTGAGGAGAGCTTGTTTTCCAACACAGTCTTTCCCTCTCACTTGTTGCGTATTTCTAAGGATAGCACTCCTTTTAACCCCAGACATGGATCATTCTATTTCCTTTTCTTTTCATTGTTGAAAGCCTGTAATCCCTAAAATTATGAGCATCGCAGATTCATTCACAGAAAATTGATAACTTTTATCTTCAGCTTTATTGAATGGAAAATATTGAGCAAAGCTCTCTGAAGCCAGAGGGTGGGGTTTGCAAGCACCTACTGCCTTGCACTTTTGGCAGCTGTGGAATTACAAGTGTAGCAGATCCAAAATACTTGCAGAAGAAAATTTTTTCTGTTTTGGCATAAGAATTTCTTTGTTTTTAAAGACATTTAAAGATTTCAATGGCTTTTCTTGCCTGTGGAAATTCCAAATTTTCATCAGCTCTAAGTAAAATTAGAAGCATGGCATTGCTAATGTTTATAAACATCTTTGGCTGGCTGATAACTGGATTCCCCCCTGTTCATTACCTACTTGTTATATATGTTTGAACAGCACCTTGCACAATGAGACCTTAATCCTTGGCTCATGCCTCCACGTACCAATGCAATAATAAGAACAATTGGAAGTGAATTTACTGAGCTTACTCCAGAAAATAAGTGCTACTCAGTAAATACAAAGGTATAAAACACATTTATGTTCTGAGATTATTTTCCTTGAAGTCACATTTAACATTCTCCACAGCTGCTCTTTATTAAAGATGAGAAGGTAAACCAAGACCCATTTATGTTCACAAATTCCCAAACCCAATTTCTATTAAATTACTACTAGAAATCTTTTCAGCAACAGACAATGTAACCACTGGTGTATGTATGTGGTGTGAAGATTATCTGTTTGGTTAGAACAGAGCATGGGTAGCCTTTTCACTTCCATATCATCACCCAGAGAAAGAAACCTACTGAAAGCTGTATTTGACAATGCATGTCCACTCTTGTTACTGACTTTCTGAATTTTAACCCTTTTTGGAGAATTTAGGTTTTTATTATCTGCTTTTACCTTTTTATTATCAACTGCTGAGTAATATGGTATTGCAAAATAAATAAATTCAATTATGAACATCGATAAAATAAAAATAGTATGTATTATGTGAGAAATGCTTTACATTTCTAGACCATTTCAAAGCAGATATCAAAGCACTTCACAAAGAAAAATCAAGATCTGGGTTACATGCAAACGTGGTTTAGTTATCTGGACATTCTTGCTGTCTAGTCAAATTGGAACAACTATGTGCATATGGAAATTCTGCAGAGGTTTAAACTCATTTGATATCATTTCAGCTTATTCATACAAATGCCATGTGAATTGCTATCAAACAAAGCTCATGACAATAACAAACACTGTCAGACAGATACTCACCCTAGAAACCTTTTTGCCAGTTGAAAAACTTCATTGCTTCTGCATGTTTTCAATAGCACTCTGCCAGAGAGAGCAGCCTGTTGGTCTGCCAGCAGGGCAGTTTATGTAACTCTGCCTATACGGCTACAGGCAAAATCAGCTGGTGTGGCTTAAACTGATTCATTTGAAGATCAGAGCTCACACAGCTGATTTCTTCTGAAGCAGGTTAGGGAGTACTTGCATAGACCACTATGCCCACAGATCTGAAGGACTTTCTGTCTGACACAGGGCTGTTACTAGGTGTCTGCTGTGGCAACATGCTTACTGGCAGAGATGGATGTTTCTGAAGAAGTTTGATTGTAGCCTTGGTTGGTGAAATAATATAAGCCAAGCTGAAACCAACAACAATGCTGTGCACAACGTGAGTTTGTTTAACTGAACCGGTGCAATAGTTTATGTTTAGTTAAAGAAGTGCAGCTGCCATATGACAGCAAATCCCCCATCTCACAACATCCCTGGGAACTGGACTAAGTAGATGAAATTGTCTTTGTGACAGAGAGACAGTACATGCATTTATTTTTAAATGAGTCTTCAGTTTTGTGCTAGCCCCTCTATAAAGAAGTGAGCCGTATCCAGAATTATTACCCTTTTTTTAGCAAATGTGAAAACAGGGAGATAGTGACTTGTCTATTATTACTTAATCTGTCAGTGGCAAAAATGGAGCCAAGACTCCCTTAGTCTCTCTGATCTGACCAGACATTCTTCCTTACCATGTTTCTGCTGACTTAACTGAAACAAACATCTCTGACCAACACATCACCTTTGACTCCGTGGCAATTTGATCCAAAAGAAACATGAATCCTGCTATATATTGATCCCAAAACTGAGCAGGAAATGTTCCACGTCTTATCAGAAAGCATGGGATAATAAAAGAAGATAATGGCAAAGTCCTTAAGTGATCACGCTGAAGATTATTTCGCTGAACCAATTAAGCATACAAATTAATTTCCTGAGAGGATAATGTTTTATTAGAAAACAGCTTTCATAGAGACCCTGGAGTTTGCCTTGTTTGTGATTTATTTATTATTATTTTTTTAAAAATTTCTTGTGGATGATGCCATCACACTAGGGAGAACATTTGCTTAGTCAGACTGTATTTTTCTGGAGTAGCTCTTCAGTAATTTTGCTAGAAATAGATGGAATCTAATCTAAAGTTATCTGAAAGGGAGGATTCACAGCCAAAACTTAACAACTGACTCCTAGTACAAGAATGATCTGGTATTTGTATTTCAGTTCTGTATTAATACTTGACTCTATTAGAACATGTTTTACAAGGACATCTTAGGTGCTTTGCAAAGTGTGTTAATGATGTTTTCATCTTACAGAGGAACAAATATAGTCATGGAGAAGAAAAAGAAGCTCCTTGGTGAAAATAACTTAGCTGTCTAGGAGCATGCAGGATGTCCATTGGTCTCTAACAAGCACCTAACACCAGATTCTGTGGCTTGTAAGCCTGACATCAGGGCTGAGTGAGTACAAAGCCATGAAAATGCTGGAGTTATGCACACAGTAGTTGCAGAGTCTATTTCCTATTTACTGCAAAGATATGCAGAGTATCAGGAGTGATGCTAGTGGTCCTGCATCTTGCATCCTCTTTGACATTCACGCAAGGTTTGGGGAGCACAATCACATTTGACTCTATCTTTAGCACCCAGTCCTCAAGAAAACCTGCAGGAACTGTAGGATGGTGGTGAATCCATCCTGGAGGATCAGAGTGCAGGTACTTAAAAGTATTTTTGTGCTCGTGATAAATGCTTTGTGCAGTAAAATCAGGGGAGCCATGCCCAAAGCTCACAGTTCCTATTATTGCTATTCCTGCTTGACTTAACTCACCTTTTAACAGTAACAGTGAAAAAAGGTAAAAAAATGTTACATACATACATATGTAAATTTAAAGTGTCAGTGCACCCTGAATTTATGAGCACTTTCCTTCCTTCAGATTTCCAAGATGCTGGCTCCTCTCTGGAAACACTCATCTGAACAACCCACCGCTCCACTCAGCACTCCCTTCCTCACAGAGGAGAATCAATACAGCTGGAAAAAATAAAAAGGACAAAAATAAAAAATGTGACATGAATGTGTAATGTGGTATGGAGGAACTGGAGTCACTGCTAGCCTATCAGCATCTAAACCTATAAGTTGTCCAGAAAAACTGAAAGAAAGGCCTCATCTGGGGAACCTAAGCCAATTCTTCTGGCTTCTAGCCAATGCTCTCTTTCAACTGGACACCTTGCCTCCCTATGCTCCTGGAGGCAAGCCACAGTTTTCTAGGCTTAATCCACAGCTAGATGCCCCATTTCCTCTGTTGCTAAAGATAGAAACCATAGAAACAGTAATAGGAGTTTCAGGTAGTGTGTCTTTTCCTAAGAGAAAGTTATCTGTCTCAGATCCATGGGCTCCTATGTTCCAAGCCTATTTTTGATTCTAGCCTTGGGAGAAATTTACTTTTTACGTGCCAGAGCTTCGACCTAGGTCAAATCAGTAGGATAAATAATCTGCAGACTGCAGAAGGGTCAGGAAGACAAGCTGAGTTTCCTGTCAACGACATAGGAAATATCAAGAGCTAGATTTGCTTTATTCTTTAGACCAAAAACATTTGTCTTAGCAGACTGTAGACTATCTCCTGTAAATTCTGTAAGAGGCAAGAATGTTAATAAGCCTAACTTATATTTGTTTTTATTTCTTTTCCTCTATCCTGCATCTCAAGCATAAAATTAACCTCTGCCTGTATTCATTGGTAGGTCCTTTCCAAGAGGATGTGAACTATCATAAGATTCCCTGAAAAGCTATTACTCCTAAACTCTGTATTAAGAGCCACAGGCTGAGCCCATAAAAGAACAGGAAAAATACCTCCTTGCTTCATGGAGGCTGCGTCTCTAAGACCATATATAGGAGTAGCATGAGATGATTACAGTTTTAGTTTATGAGATGGTATTTAGCCAAAGTGACCTTTTTGAGTCATTTCTATGAATGACTGTCTCCAGCAGTGCTTTTCTGGAAAGCTCTTTCCCCAGTGGGAATATGCTTATCAACAGACTGATCTGTTACAGATGAACAAGCACTCAGTCAAACAGCTTGAGTTGAACTGTGAACTCTAATTGGAAAGTTACCAATAAAATAACAGATAAAAAAGTTCTCCTCTTGATTTTAGCCTGACTGATGTTTTTCTGTAAATTGGACTAAATGAGGAATTGATAACAAGATTCTGCAGCCTTAATGAAATGACAATGAGTGATCTATACATGTGTCTCCAAGCATAACAGCCAAGGTCGTCTCTGAAGCAGAGTGAGAAGGTGACTTAGCGTATTTTCAGACCACAAGTTTATTTTTACGAAATGGTTAGCGTGGGTCAGCAGCATGCATGCAGACTATAATAACAACAGGAATAATAGGAAAACTTGCTTCTATTTTGAAGGAGAACTTCTGGATAAATATGTCCTTCTTTCCAGTATTGTCTCCTGCATGCTAATCTTTCTATGCAGCAGGGACAGATGCATGTTGCTCATCAGCTCAATAAAACTTCTCCATTCTACTAACTTTCCATAAGCCATTATATGTGCAGAGGCATTATTTCTGCAACTTATTTGTAGCTTCAACAGCACAAAAGAAAAGACAAGCTTTTATGACAAGAGATGAGAGAAAGAATCCAGCATTTAAGGTCTGGTTAGAGTGGCTTTGTTGTTTTGACAGTGAGATACAACCAGGAGTGTTGATGCGAGTGGGCTTGAGAGCAAAATCTTCCATCGTCAGCAGCTCTTAGACAGCAGCCTTAGGCCACCTGCTGCAGACAACCATGGGATGGAATTTAAGAGATATAGAGGTGTTGGATTTTATTCTAAAGGTCAATGACTTCTCCCTCCAAAATTTATTACTGGATTCAATCAGTTACTGTATAATCGCTATGAGGTCTGTATTTGCAAAAGAATCAGTCTTACCTATTTAGAATCTGATAAAGATTTATTAATAGTTTTATGAAATAAATGTTTTACATTATACGGGAT
>JAOXJM010000010.1:6151986-6183518 GCA_026413425.1 Tringa solitaria | reverse complement strand
CATAAACTTTCCTGAGTACTTCAGGCACTGCAAAGAAAACTGCAGATGTTTTGAAATTATTTCCTTGCATTTGTTTCAAGGCAGTTACACACAGGAATATATCCTTTGGTTTACAAGGCACTGGAATGGTTAGCAGAAAGGGCTCTATAATAGGGTTAAGATGTGTAATAATAACTGAAAGGTACAGGTATAATTACAGGAAGAAAGGAAAGATTTCTGAAAGGAACTGCAAAATCTTAGGATCTATAGACCATTCACTTTGGAATGCAACTTTGCATATTTCGGATATAATTCGCTGTAGCTTATGATATAGCTGCAGCGTTTCATTGCTATCTTTTTTCCAAATAGCTGTAATAGAGTGCAGAAAGTACACATTTCTTGTTAGTCATCTTGCTATCTAAAGTTTTAGAGGTCAGAACATATGGGCATGGAAAGAAATATTAGATTAATTTAATATTTTGAGAGATGGCTCTATACAGGTAAGTCCTAACAGGGTGGACCACAGTTTTGCAGCCCTTGGCAAATGGAGCAGAAAATATTGCACAGCTCTTAGCCTACAAACACTTGTGAACTCTAAAGCAATATATGATTTTATAACTCCGTTTGGACAAGCCCATTTGAACATGTATATTGGTTTTGAAAGGAAAAAACTGAGAATAAGAGAAAAGTAGCAAACCATGGGCAAGAATGAAAGACGGCAAAAAGAGAGAACAACTCTTTTTACTACTTACTCATGTAAGGTCCCAACTAGACATAAGCTATAAGCTTAATGTAAACATATAGACAGAGCATGAGGGAGTTACAATATTATAATGTTTACAGGCCTTTTCTCCAGTGAATCAAAACAGTACCTTAACAGAACACACACTGGAAGAGAAATAACAGTGCAGGGGGAGATGGAAAGGGGAAAACAGAAGAGTCCTGAGCTCTTCAGTGTCTAAATACTCTCATGAGTATCTTACAGAAAAATCAAATACATTGAAGGGAGGTATTGTCTGTTTAACAACACATGTAAGTAAACCAGATATGTTCTTGGCCAAAACTCAAAGTGTAGGCAAGAAGCACAGTCTGTTTCTTCTCCCTCCCCCTTCCCCCCAGCCTTACAGTCCAGATATTACTGTAAATCTAGGCAGGCAGAATTGGTTCCAGCAAACCTTCTGGAGTGGCCACTAAATGTATGTTAGTTCCTGTGGAACATTTAGATGAAAATTAACATTTTAAATTGTCATCTTTTTTCTTTTTATTTTTTCAAATGTGGCCTGTTCAGTGAAAACATCCTATGATCAAATCAAAACAAAGCAGGTTTTGACTAACAAAATTAAATATGTTTATATGTGGTGGGGATGAAGGTTGTTTCCCTCTTGGATAGATCTAACTACCCATCAACAATGCTGGCCAAGCTCTGATGTTCCACCCTCACTTGCTCCCCTGTCTTCATTCATGTCTTCTGTAGGTTGTTTCACTTGTTGTATTTCCAGGCTCTCTTTGGCTCACTGGGGCTTCCTGAGGATGTCCGCACTTTTCTTCCAGAGTATGCTGGGAGATACCTTACAGCAACATAGCTATTCTTAGGCAGACAGCTGCAACATTTATTTAGGTACTGGTTCATGAAAGTGAACTGGCCAGCCCACAGCACTTGGATGAAATAAGCTTCTTATTAGCAGTGAATAAACCAAGAACAAGACCTTGGAAAGGAAGTCACTGCTGCAGTACTTCTCTGGGTACTGTAGCATCTCCATTAGCTAAAGTGAGGCCAAGTGCTCCTCCTTGTGACCGAGACAGATGTTACCTTGGTTAACTTGTGTTTGTGAGCAAGTTCATGTTTAATTAGGCAGCTCTCTGGGGTATCGGGGATTCCTAGGTGCTGAAAATGCACATGGTTGCTTAGCACAAATCCTAAAGAAACCTGCATTTTCCCTCTGAACATGAGAAGGGAGAAAAGGGTTGACCTCAAAAAAGACCGAGTATTAAAGATTCCCTTGCAGAGGAGTACAAGAAAAGTAGGGACATACTTCCAGTTTGGCTTCAGATAACAGCACAAACAATGTGCATGAATCGATCTTCATAAATGCCCCCACCCTGAGAAGCAAAATGCTCCAGAAAAGAAGTAATAAATTACAACTTTGACTGAGCAAAGTTAGCCTTGATTATAAGCAAGTGTGTTCTAGTCAGCCCTGAAAAGTTAGAGGCTGAAAAACTAGACTCCTTAGTTCTGTTCCTTGGTCCAGCAGGGCAGTACAGTTGCCAACTGAAACAACGCCTGTAAGTGTTTTAATCTTGATTATGCTACAGAGTCTCAGCAAAGCCCTGAGGGAGTCCCTGAAAGGTCTCATTCTATCCTACCCATCTGCAAAACAGAGATAAATGAGAGGTGCCTAGAGCCCTCATTGATATTTGCAGAAGTACATTGAAGCACATGGTACACTGTACTCCAGAGCGGTTAACGCTACAAGAAAGCCATTTGTGGCCCCAGATGCAAGCAACAAACCTTTCACTGCAGAGCCCATTGCACTGGTTATAGCCCAGTTTTCTGTCTGCTGTTTGTGGGCCTGTCATCCAGCTGTAAAGCCTGTCAGCAGCAGAAGACTCGTGCTGGGCTTTCATCTCTGCCTTAAACATTCATTTTGCACCTTTTCTAGGCAATCAGAATTCATTCTACAGAAAGGTGTTAAATCAGTTTTGATGCTGCTGGCTTTTGTTGCTCCTGGACGCTCAGCTAGAGATTGGGATTTAAATTTGCAAAAAGCAAGTGCTGTAGCCTCACCATGAGAGTCTTTGGTGATGGGAATAAGCCCAACAGCAAAGAAAACTGATAAATCCAGTGAGCCAGCTGCTATGGCTGCAGTCGTTTGCACCTGGCTGCTATGCCCCTGCACAGTATCTCTTGCATAGAATTGAAGGCAGCCAGATGGGTAAAGGACCAAAGCACTGAGAAGTCAGGAGACATTGGGATGCAGCAGACATAGAACAATAAAATCTGGATTCCCAGGTTTGTGATGAAAAACAGAGGGAAGGAATAAAGGCTATTAGCAGAACTGCAAATTCTAATGGTAGCTTCAACTGAGATTTTAAACAGATTCCAGGCTTCTAAAGGAGCATATGAAGTAGCTGTAGACACAGCACAAATCTGCGTGAAAGAAATCTCAGAGCAGAATTTGGCTGTATCTCATCCTGGGGTACTGGATCATCTATATACTTTAGGTTTCAATGCTATCAGTAAATCTCTTGGTTATATTTGACTCAGATAAAATAGTCTAGAGCTCAGCACTGCTAGTCCTATGTTACGGGGGTCATTCTACCAGTTACTGATGAATATGCAGCTCTAAAGATATTCTTGAGTGTTTTTAAATGCAATGCAAAAGGAACAGAGCTGAAGTTAAACAAAGCAATTATTTCCAAACTTGAGCTTTCACAATAGAGACAAACCATAATCACACCCTTGAAACCTGCAATTACAAGCAGCTCCCACTAACCTTTTGCCCTGCTCTTTTGTGATAGATGGAAAAGGAGCTACAAGGCTTAGCCAGTGCTTCTCTTTTGTTTCTTGATGCTCAGCAGAACTTCCCTGAACTTGCCAAGAGCATTGCTTTTTTTTTTCATTCCCCAAAGTGTTTAGAGACCCTTTACAGGACTAGGTAAAACTTCCCTGGCTGTTTCAGCACTTCCATGGCTAAAACAGATTCTCCAGGAAAAGGCAACACTGAGAAGTAGATAGTACTAGCAAAACCTCACTCTAAGAAAAGGAGAAATGTCATCTTCTTCCAAGCGTCATCCAGACATAATAATACAGATAATAGTCCAATTCTGTTCCAAATCAGCCATCATACCCAATGCTCCTGACAGATTTTTTGTCTGAAGCTAGCAATTGACTTGACATTTAGATTTGGCTCTAACTGTCTTTTGCTGCAGGTACAAATGTTGTGCCATTGACTCATTGCAATTTCCCATGTGTTGGTTCTAATCACACCGGTAACTCGCATTCAGTCAACAGTGAAAGGGGTGTGGAGCTGGCAGGCGCCAGGTTAGCTGTAGATTATACTCTTGCCAGGAATGAACTATGTTATCGAGGATTGAGCAAAAATGCAGTTCAGATTCTCTGCCTGGCAAACAGCTATCAGCTGCTTCACATTCACTGAGGCTATAAAAACTCTTATGTTGGTTTATGCACATAAATTATGCCTCCACACTCTCAGTCTTGTACTACAATTTTGCTGCTGTCTCTTTAGTGGGTTTCCCCTGGCTGAGAGCTGATCGTGTAACTTCTTGAACCAGAATGAGAGAAAGGCTGTAAGAATGGTTCAGGCAGTTTCTAATTTGTATTGTGTGCTAATTGAACTGCTATAATCTGCAGCTATCAGATCTGCTAAAGCAAGCCTGAGTGCATGTGACAGTGGAGGAATCATGGACCAGGACCCAGGTTAGAGAGAGGGAGCCATTGAGGAGTGAATACGTGCTAACTGCAACCCAAACCTATTCTGCTTTGGTGTTTGAAAGCCTGTGTGTCTGACGCAAGGTGATTGCTTTTTGCAAACCCCAGAGGAAAGAGAGGAAGAAAAATTCTCTCCCTCTTACTTCAAGAAGCAATATTACATCAGTAATTATATCATGTAGCTTTCAAGCATAACTTGGTTAGAACCTTATCTTCTCTATAACAACTACAGTAACAGACTGCATCATGGACAGATTTGATTAAGAGATGATGTCAGTCCATTTCTAGGAACAACATGGATTTGAGGTGCAGACAAGAGGTTTTAAACCACCTGTGCTCGGCTGTAAGAATTAGATTTTCCAAAGCATAATTGCATCTGTCTCTCTTTGTGAGTTTTCAGTAAATTGCACTCTACTCCCACCCTCCTTCCTTTGCCTCCCTCTCCTACCTGGGTGATACTTTTAAAGTTGGGCATTTAACATCTGAAAGCTTCTGCCACTGCAGTTTTAGATGTTCAAGGCTAGGCTAGACAATAGGGTGCTTCAGTAGCACCCTCCAGCATCCTCCAGTAGCAAATGGAGGTTCAAGTCTGGATGAAGGATAGCTTTAAAATCCAGTGTGATGCTAAATGATTCAGTAGTGAAGCAGGATGTCAGCCAAGGGGTGCAGGGTAGGAAAATTAAGGTGCTGTCCTATTAGTCATTACCATTCTCTTTGCACATACCAAAGTCAGCAGGCTGAGGGAGTAGAGTAGTAAAACCTAAACATCTTTAAAAACTATGAGTTTGGGGAATAATACTAGAGTTTTAATCCAAACCAATTCTCTTTTTAACTGTTTTATGATCCAGTTTCTTCTTTATAAAAACAGCACGCAAAGAAAGAAAAGCAGGAATCCAGCCTGCAGAAAGAATTTACCAAATAGTGGATTATCTCCCAAAGATATTTCTAGAATCCTTTTAACTCTAAAGTAAAAAAAAATAGGCCTTTCAGTAAACCTGTTAGGAAGACCCTAGTTGAGAATGTGTTTCTGCATGAAAGTGGACCAGTATTTCGTCCTTGAGTGAGAATGACACCAAGGCTTCATCTCAACTTCATCTGCAGACGACTGATATGAACTGCAGAAAACATATTAAGGATGCCACCTGGCTCTTAGTTTGAAGTATTTATCAAGGCATTAGACTGTGATTTGGACATTCTGTGGACATATTGAGCAAATCCTTCCATCTTCTTTAGTTTCCAGTTCTTTTTTTTCCTATATTAAGATTGCAAGTCAACTATATCAGCTATATTAAGATTATAAGTCAGCTGCTATATGTATGAACAGAAACTCAGTAGGGAACAGGATTACCCTCCCATCACTAAAGGTATGCAGACCCAGAAAATAAACATTAGCAAAAGACTGGTTTGATCTTTGCAGGATGATGTTTACTTTTATAGTCAGGCTGTGCACTGAACTTAGGGTTTAGGCCTTACAGTGTTGTCTTGTTAAAATATAAATGTCTTCAAGTTTTGCACTAGGTACATAGATTAACTGAAAGCAATTACTGAAAGCCATTCCAAAGCAGTTGTTCAACTTCCCTACAGCTCTCCTTTTCCTCAATAATCCTCCCCCACCTCCCAACTGTCCTTCATCATCTTGCTGTTACTCCAGACCAGCAGCTACAGTCTTTTGGAAATACTCTTCCTGAAAAATCAGTCTAACAATCCAGTCTTGTGAACAGATGATAAAAACGGAATTCTTCTACATTTGCTTTCCAGCAATTAACTAACAAACCATTGCTACAAGCAATAAATTTCTTAGGGATTACTGTTTAATAAAAGTATAACACAGTGGGAAAATGATCCACTAGAAGAAATATAAATTGCAGAAGATGTAATATGATCTCTTTGTGCAGCTACCCTTAAAGTAAAAGTAATTAAAGAAAACAGGGGGAGCTGAAATTTATTTTGTTTTTCAAGTTGTTGAAAAAGGTGTTATTATAAAAATACAGACTAGTGTAAAGCACCTTAACAATTTAAGCAGAAAACTAAATGTGAAAGTAGGAAACAGAACAACTTGTTTGCTCTAATTTGGAACTGATTTTCAGAAAGATTTCAACAAGTTTGCATTGAATATATGACTGAGAGGTGGGGGTTTGCACACTGGGCTCCTGAGCACCAGATTAGTACCTGCAATCACAAAAGCCTTCCCTTGCTCCACCTGGAATGCTTCTGGATTTTTAGACACCTGAACATTATTCCAAGGAGTTTACTTGTTGTATCATGACAAGAAGTATCATGACATTGCTGCCTAGCTTAGAGAAAGAGACAAACCTAGGAAGATTGGGCTGCCATGCTAGGTCAAAACAAAGGTTCCTCTTGTCTCAACTGTCTGGACAGCAAACTCTTATATAAAATTTTCATGTGTATATTCCAGAAGGAAAACCTTGTTTTTCAGATATTGGGGAAGACTGGAAATATCTCTTGTCTATTAGTGGGATTTTTTTTTTCCTTTTGCTTTGAAATCAATGCCTCAAATGGAGAAGAAAACCCAGAAGAGATGAAATTCAGGGGTAGTATAATTTCTGATACTCTCCTGATCCAACACAGAAACGTGCCATCAAAATCCATCCCCCTACTACTTGCAACACTTAAGTTTTTACTTCTTTAAATATCACTTCAAGAGCATAAACTGTGCAATGTCCTCAACCATCAAAAAACCTGCAAATGTGACTAACTTGTGAGAAAGCTTCTACTGGGCATGAATAGAAAAGAATATTTCACTTATTTTTGTTTCTACCCTCATATGTTATTTATTATCAGTTGCTTCCAGGTATACTTGCAGCCTCCCTAGGGGCCATTGCTGGAGCGACATTAAATGAGTTTACTCAGATGCTGCTGTCTGTGATGCACTCTAATTTTAGACTTTGTCTCCCTGAATTCTGTATTTGGATGCAAAGAAGTGACAAGTGTTTCTCTCTCTTTTCTGTATAATCTACATTTAGAGGGTGGGAGCAGCTCAGGCTTTTGACAGAAATGAGAGGAAGACAGGAGAAAAAAATGCATCCTAGGCTCACAGTTTCCAGCTCAACCAGCAGCAGCAACAGCAGCAGCAGGGGCTGCTCTAGGCTGTCGCTGACATGGGCTTTCAGCCAGACCCTGTTTCCAGGTGCTAAATCAGGATGCCAGTAGAACTACTCCCATTCACTCTCAGGAAACTGAGCCACCATCAGGCTGTTGCCAAGGGAGAGAATAATAATAAACAGAGGTATTATAAAAAGGCTGGGCACAGGAGGAGGGTGAAAACATGCTGGTGAGGAAAGATAAATGGAACAGCAGCATGAATTGCTGTCAGGGGAAGAGTGTGGAGGGAGCACAGATGGATAGAGAAGAGAGTGCTTGGTGGCTGGAAGCCGTATGGGTGCATTCAGGTGGCATCGTGCATTTCTGCAGAGAGACACCAAGGCCCAGGTACATTTTGTCTCCATCAATTACAGACATGCCTTGGTTTTCCTCAACCCATCTGGGCCCAAATAATGCTCCTGATGAACCCATCAGAGTCTGAAGCAAGGACACTCCTCACAGCAGTACTTTTCCTGAATGCATGAGTTTGGGAGCCTAGGCCAGAGGCCAGTCAGAGGGAGATTCATGCCAGGAGTTATATGGGAACATTTTGGAGACTGACAGCTGTTGAGACCCTGAAGACATGTTCATGGCAGGCTTTCATCTTTGCCACTGGCTCTCCCTATGCTTCAGCTGTGATAATAAGGAGCTGATTTTTTTACAGTCAGAGGCATGTATTTTAGTTTCATAGCAATTTTTCATTTAGGGAAAAGACAGACCTACCAGGGATTTCCTTTAATGGCCTTTTCCTGGGGAAGGGATCATAGTGGGAAAGATAAGTCTGTGATTGCCTCCTCTTGCGGCAATCCATGCTGGGCTGCATCTATAGCAAGTGCTGCCAGATAACTGTATATTTGCTCAATGTTCTTGTGCTAATGGCTAAGCCCACGTCTTCAGTAGATGGCTGCTTGTTAAATATCTAGCCATGATGACAAACAGCCCAGCTGACAGGGATAGTCATAGTAGCTGTTTTTCCGTAAAGACCGACAACTTCCTATTATCACCTTTCTGCTGAGCGGTGCTCAGAAGAATACAGAATCACCTGTTAGTTTCCCACTGTATATATAGGGTTTTTTCCTCATTTCCTTCCAGAAGGCTGCATAAAGCTTGGGAAATAGCTAATATCATTAGGAATAATTACACCAGGTGCAAATTCCTATTAGCTTTATTGCAAAATAACTGGGTTGGACCCTATGTGAATTAGAGCTGGGAAGCTGAGCCTTTTCTCCAGGTCTGTCTGTTCCACTTAATGTGTGTTTCCAATAATGTTATTCCATTACAGGAAACTAGAGTTAGAAGCCCTTTTGTTTACTGTGTTATACAAATTCAATTTGTCATAGAGCTGGGTGTATAAATTAGAAATGAGGGATGTTAGCAAAATTAAATGATAAGGCTTTTGCCAGTTCCCATTGCAGCTAAGATTGGTCTGATAAATTGGAGCTGCCACGCAGTATTTGGTAAACTAAAATAAAGCCACAATGTAAATATGTAAGTCAATAATAGACAGTGTGCAGATAGACACGAATATTTTGGATCTCCTTCTTCCCTGCTCATGTGTTATAGAAAACTGGGAGGAAAGTATTAAAAAAAGCAGGGGTTTGTCCTTTGATGTATGCTTTTCCCAGCCTGATCAGCTGCAGCAGAAGGCAGTAAAGCAACCTCATCTGACAGTTACCTGTTTAGTCTTGTCTGACTCCACAGACTTATTGCATAAGCACCATGACTTTACTAACCCGTGGCACAGAGAATGCAAACTTAGCTATATGCTAAATTATTGAATCCTAGTTCTTCATTCCCAAATCTGAAACTGTCCCTAATAAGCACAGGTATGGAAAAGGTGTTTCTCCAGCTGCTACATTTTTAAAAGTACTCCTAGCCCTTAAAATTTGCAGTTTCTTTCCTTACAAGACTTTGTTACACTGTAGCTGTGACATCCTGTATAATATAGCACTGTAACTAGGAGGGAAAGACAGACTTTTGTACTTACCCTACATTACTCCAGCTACTTACTGCAATTTTAGAACATCAGTAAATTGAAACTCCTTCAGAATAACAATAGAAGGACTGTTGAGAAAGGTGGTTGATTTTCTGCTGAAGATCAAATTTTTTGCATTCCAGGATGCTAATAGTTCTCTGCTCCAAAAGCATTCGCCATTGGAAACAAAGCATCACAAAAAGGGTGATTAAACAGTTGATGTGGCTGTGATGGGGAAGTAAGTCACGTTGGCTGGGAACCTTGAACTTGATTTATTTTTAGGAGGGAAGGGGCAACAGAAACATGCCTCATCATTTCCAGGGTGAAAGAAATCAGTCTGGTGCTTTCTCTCATTGAAAGTTTATTGCTCAGGAGAGTACCACAACAGTAAGGGGAGGGGGGAAGGACTCTTATCCCTTTGTATTACATGGGATTATCAAAGGATACCCAAGATATTTCAGATATTCTGCAGCTAATAAAGTTTTCTCCTATTCGTCTCTTTGAAGCAATATCCACCAGGAAGACTTGGGGGCGATTCTCTGTGGCTTCAGCCTATGTTTTGGGAGCAGACTAGCACAACTATTACAGGACAATACCTGAGCATCAACTTCTTTTCTAGGAAAATTTTGCTGAGCTCTGAAATGCTGCATGTTCTGGTACAATGGTTAATCCCCACTGGGGAGGGGCTGTTCAGACCGCAGGGAATATGAAGAAATAAACTTAGGTCTGTAACACAAGAAGCCATGTAGAATGAATTCCTTATAACAAGAGGGGGTGGGGAAGAACTTGCAAGCAGGACTTACGTCCTGAAGCTCTCTGTCATGTACACTAATGATTCCCAGACGCAGTCTATAATGCAAAGCAGCAGCTGCCTCATGGAGCTGTACATTTTGCCTTTGCATGTTGCAATTCTGTTCCAGGAAAAAAGTCAAGCTAAGAACTTCATTGGCAGGACTGTAATCCCTTTTTCCATAAAAGGCTTTAGCCCCTTCCATACCAAGTTCTCAGACTGTAGGTGAACGTGGGCAGAAAAGAGCAATGCTCTGTTCAGCTTTCTGTGACAGATGAATGGAAATTGCAGAAGCATTTACATGTCTCTGACTACTGTGTCCTGTATAGACTCGATCTTTCACATGTCAGTGCTTTGCTGACCCAGAAATTTATGAAGGTAGAGGTCCCTGGTTCTTGAAGAATTGTTCCTTGTATGAGCAAAATTTCTTGCTTTACAATAATATTTTACAAGAGCAAAACTTACTTTCTTACTTTGGCCTTCCTTGGAAAAACTGAGATATTTTCTTGTTTTAACTCTGTTCCCAACTATTTTCATCACAAAAAGGAACAAATCCTGTCTTCAATATGGGGGCACTAAGAGAGGAGGAAAAACAAACTAGGGAAAGAATTGTTACGAAAGGCACACCAAATCATTCAGCTGCTGTGACATGACCAGAGGGGAAAGTGGAAGGTTCCTTACCTAACTGGGACTGAAAACTTCATATATGTCATTCTGCAGAGAAAACTATCAGATAATTTACGTAACCTGTCAATTAGGAAAATTTCATACTTGCTAGAAGTAAAGTAGCCCTGCAAATGCCTCACGCTTACTTACGCTGACTTAGTAAAATTTCACATTTAATAAGAACGTCTGCCACCTGAACCTGGCTTTAAAACAGATCCCTTTTTTGTACATATGATTAAAAGATATCTAGAGAAATAATTTTTCTTTTTCTCCTCTCCCTCTTCTTGTTTATAAATCTCTACAGGTTCGATAGCTATTACAGAGATTCTGGCAGACAGATGTACGGGAGGAATCAAAAAATGCCAGGGAGGAATGAAAGAATAATACAAAGGAAAGAGGTCGAAACTATGTAGGTGAGAAATGAGCTTTTCTTTGGCCTTTCCAAAGCCCAGCTTTGTAACTTAGAAGCCCAGAAGCCCTGTAACTTAGAAGCTATTGTGGTTGCTTAACATGAAAACGGTCCCAAATTTGAAACTGTGCAGAAAGATCACACTGGGATCCTGGGTTCTTTTTCCTACAGGGCTGAAAACCAGGTTATCAATGGGTTTGTTTTGGAACTAAAGTCTACCAGTACATGACCAGCATTTCTACTTCTTACACTAGAGAACAAAGGGAGTAGAATAGGCCCCTTGGGGATCAAAGAGCTGTGTCATTCAAACAAAGGCTGTGACAACATTTCCAGTTAATGGCATATATCCATTTGCCTCTTTCACTGTTTGTTGGTTTTGGGGTGTGTTTGTTGTTGTTGTTTATTTTTTAATTTAAAAAAACTACACCACCGCCAGCAGCTATGAATAAAAGATCTTCGAGTATGCAGTGCAGTTTGTTTACAGCTCCTTTATTACACACCTTGTTTTAAAGCAGTCTCTTCAAATCTCTTGAAGTCAGACCCAAGTTAAAACACCTTTGTTGAGCTGAGGCCCTAATGACCTCAGGTTCCTTGGGTTCTCACAAGATAAGTAATGTAAATTTTACCTTGCTTAGGTGATGCTGGAATAAGCTCCTTAAATTAATAGTTACAAAGTGCCATCTATCTCCCTGCAAATCATGGATGTGCTTCAGAGGGGAAACTCTAGATGAGCAGCTGGAGCAATCCTCATTCAAAGGAATAAAGTACTTCTCTGCTTAATAGGCTAGATGTGCCAGCTGCATAACTAAGAGGGTAAGGTAAGCATGGGGGCTTGTGAAGTGACTGGTTGGAATGGAACTGGAGAGGGCAGGACTCTGGTACATGGATAGAGTACTTACCTGGCAGGTCTGCAGATTTTATTAATCAGTCTACTTTCAAAGTGATTACCCTTTACCCCTCTCATTGCACTTGGGGTTCAATGTGATTCCACTGGCACTGCATTCTGAGATTAATATACTGAAACTGTGTCTTTCCAAAGAGCCCAAGACATAAGCAGAGTTCCTTATTCTGCTTGCTTCCAATACTAACGGAGTTTGTAACTCCTTAAAGATACTCAGATGTTCCAGCCAAAACAGCACAGAATTTTGCTATATGCTTATACTTCATGCATCAAAAAAGGCCCTGGGAATT
This sequence comes from Tringa solitaria, assembly GCA_026413425.1. Classification (NCBI taxonomy): domain Eukaryota; kingdom Metazoa; phylum Chordata; class Aves; order Charadriiformes; family Scolopacidae; genus Tringa; species Tringa solitaria. Next base: position 6,170,956 of record JAOXJM010000010.1, on the reverse strand, counting down.
TTCCCCCGTTGTAGCTGTACCACAACCATGCTTTTTAGGGAACAGAGTAGCTCTGTATTTCTTGTGCACGCAAAATGAGAAGAACTGGCTCTTAGAAGTTAGAGGCATCTAGCATTTCTGTAATGTGTTTTATCCATAGGGATGCAAAGGCTGATGGTTTATCTATATCCAGTGCAGCAACCCGATAAGATTTCGGTCTTGCTCGTTATGTGACAATGGTGTCTGGAGGCTACAGAGCCACCAGCACTGTCTGAGACTATGTCTCTGGCCCTCAGGGAACTGCAGTTATATACATGGTCACGTGTGCCTGCAGTTTTAAAAGAAATGTGCAGATTATATTTATTATTCAACATCCGCAGACAGCAGTGGCCAGATGGCCAGGAAGCTGAGTGTATTCCACTTACAAAGGGGCCCTGTACAGAGTGGTATTTCATAAAGAATTAGAACTCCCCATGGTGACATGAAGTGTGTCGCATTTAATTCTGGGTGTAGCTGTTGACCTGGCTTGAACTCCATTAGGGAGCATAAAACAAATGAGGTATAGCACAGAACTTGAAGAGTTAGGCCCACTGAATCATGGAGCAACTCAGACAGCAGACAGGCAAGCCTGGAACCTTATGTTATTTGTTTAAACAAACACTGGTGGGAAGATCAATAAGACCAAGACTGAAGACAGGCAAGGGATTTAAGAATTGGAGAAGAGCATGGTAAGAAGATGGTAGATCTTTCTTGGCCATCAGCTGTATCACCTATCTCCTCTGCTTGCCTCCACACCCAGAGCAATGGAACCCAGCTCAGCAATCTAGCTCAGTCCAAATCATTTTTACAATCATAGGTCTGCTAATGTCTAATACACTTACAGATTCAGATTACTTACAGATAACTTTTGAGGCCTCTATCAACATATCTAAACAAACAGACAAGAAGCCTGCAAAACAGTTGTTATGGAAGTATCTTTGGATATACCTATGACATTTTAGTCTCTATATGCAGGCAGGAACTGCATGTATTTTCCTTCTGTGTTTATGCAGCTCCTCATACTCTCAGGTCAGAGTTGTTGGTGTGAGGTCATACCGCATAGTAAATAGGATACAAAATGCTTTCCTCAACTTTGGTGTCTTCCATTCTTTCTAAACACAGGAAATTTTGAGGATTGCAATGTCTGTCTGTTATCAAACTCTCTGTAAATAGTATGAACCTCTTTAGTCTTAGTAGAAGTCCCTAGGAAAAAGTCTAGTAAAAAAAATATGATTTTTTAAAAACAATACATTTCCATGATCTAAAATGGAAAAAAAGTGCAGTGGTATTCAGTATAGAAAAGTTATTTTGATGTAGAAACTGACATTAAACTACCTTAACAATGCAGTTCCAGACACATAATTAAAATCAAAAAGAAGGAACATGCTGATCTAATTACATTTCTAAGTAGAAAGACATTGAGAGAGAGGCAGAGAATGAATGATTTATAATTTTTTCTGGTGATGACTCTGCAGTTAAAGCAGAGCTATTCCCTGAGGAATCCCATATGACTTAATATTTTGCTTTTTCTCCTAGGCTGCTTTCTATTATGTATTCTCTGTAGAGGGTATATGTGGAAGAGTGAAGAGGAGAGCAGGTCCTGGACAAAACATCAAGTAGAAGAAAATTAGACAGTCTGTGTAATTCCCAAATTCCTTCCTATAAGAAAGAAACCATGGTATCTTCAGAAAACCAGGAGAGGCATTGCCTCCATGTCCTCACATAGCCCTACTTGAATGGCTGTAAAGATGAGACACACTTGCTTATCTCTGTTCTTTAGGAAGAGGACATCATCATTCTCAAACGGTCATATACGCTGGAGTATCAGATTTTGATACAGCAGACATTGGAACTAGGGTTATCCTGACAGTTACAAAGCCAGCTGATAAGAGGGGAGAAATACTGGATAGAAATTGTGTTAAAACAAGAAATATTCTTATCAGGATTTGAACCTGGCTAAATGGGATGGAACGCAGCATTTGCTCCAGTTGACACTCTCTGAAACACAAGACAGAAAGCAAAAAGACCTTATTGGGGCATGAAAGCAGGCAGAGTGGCAATCTTATTCCAGATATTTTAAGTTCCAAAGACAGCTATAAGCCAGCCAAGGCCAAAACCATGCACCGGCTCAGCTGGAGTAAGTAGATTTCTCTCCACACAGTCTAAGGACAGAGTGGTTTGCATAAAATGTTTCCCTGTTTCAAAGGCTATTACAAGGTCTATTCGTCACATTTAGGCTGCCACCTTTGCTTACGTGTGTCACCACTGCAGTCCGAGCTGCTATGCTGCTCTACGAACAACAGCTTTGCCAGAAACTTTCCTCTGTAGGAAGAAATGGGAATGGAGAGATATTATGGCCAAACTAGAATAAAACCCCCTAATGCTTTTTCTGGTTATCTTCATACAAATTAAATATTATAAAGGATGGTCTACAAATGCAATATGTCACTATTTTGTGAGCCCCATAAGGCCAAAAACATCAAGCAGCTTGCTTCGTTTTGAAAACAGGGAAAAGACTGGCTGCAAATTTCTATTCTAGGCTCTACCCTTGGACTTCTAACTCCCCGATAGCTCCAGGACACCTCTCCAATTGCTACAGCAGACCCTAAATGACTGACATCCAAAGCAGAAAGGTGCTGCGTCTCTCGTCTTCAAAACCACATTGCATGAGCTTGTGATCTCCAGCAATGCACAATGAGAGTAATTTCAGATCCTGCTGGATCCAAAAATGAAGAGGTTTGCCTGAAAAGCAGGAATGAACGGAATTCAGTTGGCCAGTGAATTTTTCAGAGGAAAGTCCTCCCTCAGTACTTCCCAAGTTACCCAGTGTAGCAAACAACATTGTTTCATTTGTTTATGACTTAATTCTGGCTTGCCAAGGAATGTGCGACTGATTAATATTGCCAGCAGAAAGATGTTTTTCATCATGACAGCACATTGCAAGCTGCTTTCCTACTTGGTGCCATATTTCTCTGGGGCAGGAAGGATCTGTAGTATTGCATTTGTTTTACGCTCCGTTTAGTGTTCCCATGCATGGATTTCCCACTCAACAGAAACCAACAAGCAGGTCAAAGAGGAGCTGGGAAAGAGCCTTTTTGTGCCAGCCGGCACAGTAAACAATTCAAGTTGGCTGCTATTCATTTTCCACCCTGAGCATTCTGAAGCTCTGGAGATATTTCCCTAAAAGAATTCAGCTGCTGAGGAGAAGGTGGCTTTGGCGTATTTTGCAGTGCTTTTCTCAGATACAAAAGCTTTTGGAAATTCAAGCAACCATGTTTCCAATACAAAGCTAAGGACTCAACCCTTTCTGTCCTCTGCACCCAGCATTGACTACTGCTTCAGACCTTAACTGGGTGCTTGCTGAAGTTATCTGGTTGCTAGTACCAGGTGACCGACCTACACACAGCAGAAAGCATCAAGGAGACATGAAGGCTAGAAGGGAGATCTTAGGGAATGAAATGCCAGTTTCTTTTTTTCCAGGTAAGAATAGGGCTGATACTAAATTCTGGAGAAGGGAAGACTTTGGTAGGCACTCTACAGTTGTGAGCGCTCTTTCCCTTTTCCATATGTTTCACAGCATGTTCTGCCTAGAACGAGGAAGTATTAGCACTTAAAATATTTTTCTGAGCCCCCTGGTGGTGCTCAACATGGTCACTGTCTGAGCTGCTAGGCAGAGAAGCACAAAAAGCAAGTCTTGCATGTCTTGGTAGCCTTATTCACTACATAAAATAAATAAATGCTATGTGGAATCCAACTATGCCTGGCTGAGGGCTTCCTATTACTCTGTGTGTGCGCACTGTGCGTGTGTGTGTAAAAGGCAAAATATACAGCTGTATTTCAAAAGAGCTGACTATTCTGATGACTGCATACGACGTGCTGAGCAGGAGAGTCTGAGGTGTCTAATGGCCCTGCAACACGGCAGCGGCTGTTCGTTGACAGTGGCAGGTTGGCAGACAGCAGATAAATCTGTGGTACACGTGTCTGCGCATAATGAGCACTGTCTTTATGTACTGCCTCTGCTGTGTAATCATCTATTAGTGCTAATTGCTAAAGCCTGGGGCTGAAGTGGCCTTTCACATTAAATAATATGATAATAAATAATATAGATAAAAGAGCTTCTAAAAGAGCAGCTGTAAGAGAACACTCCTGTCTGGCTTAAAATATTACTCTTTCTCCCCCAGAGTGGAGTTCCCTGCTGCACTTTTGGTGCAAATAGACATTCGGTGTGAGGAGAAAGAGGTGGCGGATGTCTGGAGGGCCACCCTACAGATAGCGTAGCCTGACACTTCAGCATTTACCTCTCTTCCTTGCTCTGATGTCAGCTATGTCTGAACCTGCAGTTCAGGGCTTGCCAGGTATTGAAGCCCCTCCTATGCTGTGCAGTGACATACAGTTCACCAATGCCCATTGCACAGGGCTAGCTGGTCCCTCTGCAGCCAGATAGTGTAATAAATATGAGGGATAGGAATTCGTCATAAACAGCTCTTAAATGTACCTTGCACTGCAGGATGTGATGCAATAAATTAGTATCATTCTGGGTTGTTTTATGAGGCTTTGATGAGGAAGGAGGGACCTTATCCAATGTGTTTATCACTGAGTGCTTAACCATGGTAATGTGATTGAAACATGATGGCTTGTGTTGTATTGTAGGAGCCATATCTGACCAGAGCTTATTTAAAAGATACTGACACTATCCCTAAACCAACAGTTGCCTGGGCCTCCTGTTAGCCCAGCAACCAGACTGCTCAAAACTGATGGCAACAGGGTGCCAGTGAACAAACTGCAGGCATGCGACCTTTGGATTACAGCTCCTCCAGCTATTTTCTACTCACAACCTCTGCAGACCCAACAGCTGATTACAATGGAGATTAATGTAAGTATGGAGCCAGCTTAGATCCTGCTCGGCATTAAAAAATGAAGAGAAGGAGGAATGTAAACTGAGCTGCAGGTGGCCTAAAGGGTTCCTGTGTTAAGAAGGAAGGTGTTTTTGTAGGTCTGCTCATAGCACTGGTTTGAACTGCAGCTGAGACATGACACTCTGAGAATATCAAGGACAGATCAAAATTAAACTGGAAACAATCGAGACTGTGAAACTTCTATTAAGCCCAAGTCTGCAACAGGTAAGAGTTCAGTGCTTTGAAAAAAAGAAAAATAACTAATTAGAGATGATCCCTCTAACATCACAGATTGCAACTTCCTTTGAGTGAAAAAAGGTTTTATAGCACCTAGACACCAGCATGTTTTAAACATGTATTTTATAAAATTACAAGAGCCTTGCCCCATCATGGATGTGTGTATGTACTGAAGAAGCCTTTCAGTCCTTAGGTTTAAGTCCTTCACTTAGCCAAGAAATCTCAGTGGAGAAGCTTTAGGAGTCCTTACCTTACAGCTGCAGTTGTTTAATGGATTCTGCTGCCAGAAGGGATGGTAGCAATGAATAGCACAGGCCAAAGAATATTACCTTCTTGGTACTGTTTTGATTACAGCAGAGGTAAGATTTGAACCCACATCTTTCTCTGGGGAGAAAAACTAATAGGTGTATGTTTAATGCCTCAGCCCACCAAGCCTTCTTGACAGTTGTGCAGTTTATTTCATTATAATAAAAATGACAGTACAGGAAAAAAAAACCATAAATTGGTGCTGCACCACTTCCAAGTGGTCAATTTTTGATCAAATTTGTATTCCCTACCATCAGAACAGAGGCCCCACTTTGTAAGGCTCTCAGAATTTTTAAAGGTCTTATCAATATATACATTAATTTTGTTTCTAAAGACCCGGTCACTCTTTACAGGTCCCTCAGTGAGACCTGAACTTATGTTCTAATCCAGCTTCAAATACCACTCTTCTTTTTTTCCCCTCCTTTCAGACATGTTCTGAAGTCCTTTCTCTCATGCACAAACAGTGTGCTTACTTCTAATCACCACCTTTCAACAGAGGGATTTGTTTGCAGAGTTCTGTGGATTGGTTTTTGATGACAGCTTCAAAAAACCTGACCTTACTGGAAATATTTAGCCTTCAGCGCTTGACTGCAGGACACTCTGCCACACCATGAGAAGGACACACAGAAAGCAGCTGGTCTGTTGCTGAGTCTATTTCCTCTCATAAGAGACCTCTCATGAGCACAGCAAAACAGGGTGGATCCTGTAAGCTGGCATTCTATGAAAGCCTCAGGGACAGAAATGAAACATGCTAAATTCTTGCCAGGATAGGCAAGATAAGCTGCTGCTGTCAGGTTTGATCTCATTCATTTCTCCTGTATATGCTTCATATTTTCCTTTATTTTTTTTTAAAGCTTTTTAGCAAGATGAATAGAGAAAGGCTTGCATGGCTGACAGAAGATTACTTTGCTCACCTCCAAGAAAAAGCTCCAGAACCAAAGATCTAGGACCTGGGAAAAGAGCAGCTTTTGCAATCAAGACATTGCAAAGCTGGCACAAAACACAAACCACTGACTCCACCCTTGGACTCATTCCTGATAGGGAAACAAGTGCTGATTCTAATTTAAGATGTTCACAAAAGCCAATAGGAGAAGGAAAAGCCCTGTGTAGATTTGTCTGGGGTGTCAGAATTCATCTCTATTCCTCCACCGAAAAGATTCTTCAAGGCACTGCCATTGCAGAGACATCTGCTGTTGTAAAGGATATTGTAGTTCTGCCAGCCCTCATGATTAAACCATGAGGCACCTGATTTATGCTTTTAATTTGACTTTTTCATGATCTCAATACTTTGTATGCAAATTGCTGAGTTTCTGCCTACCCTTCACCACCTTGTTAAAATAACTTGTCAATTGTATAGTTTTCCTGTATGCCTGGTGGGAGCAGAGCAGGATGTTAACTGCAGTCGGATGCCCACATCTGTTTACAGCTCTCTGGCTCACTCACAAAGCAGAGATTGCACGCTGTCTTCCTTCATAGTTTTCTCTAAGAGACTTCAGCTGGACAGCGCAACTGCAATCATTTTATTCTGATCTCTTGACCTGCAGTGGCTCAGGCTAGAAAATTTTACCCAATGATTTTTCCAGATGGAGTTCAGCAACATGTTGTTAAATGAAGTTATGAAGTTGCTCCTCATCAGGGACTCTTTCTAACCCTGAGGTGTGCAGTAGCTTCCCTCAATCCTGCTGTCTTTCTCTTGCAAAGATTTGTGATGTCAGATTATTTTTTTTTCCAAGTGCAAGAGTTTAAGCATGTACCAAGGGTACCTTGCATCATAGAATAGCCTGAAGAATTGCATCATAGAACAGCCCCTGGTAACAGCAAGAGTGTACCCAGGGCACTCTCCTTCTCCAGCCCATTTTGACCATCACAGGTTGGGGAGCACTCACACTGCTGGTCCTTTGACAGAGGAACAGGAGGTAAGATAAGCAACAAGCTAGTGCTTTGGAAAACATTTAATTGCCACAGTTGTTTGCAGATTGCTTGGTTACCTTGTCCTGAACTATAGTCAGGTAAAGCATGAACGTACAGTTCCAGTTTGCACTAATTTATCTGTCTTGCTACAAAGCCCACACAAAGACTGTAGATGGGACTCAGGGATTGAGTCAGAAAAGATCCTGATTCAGTGGCAGAGCTGAAAGGCACAGCTACAACTGTAACAATTAAGAGCTACCTTAGTAGACATGACAAAAGTACTAGAGATATAAAATATTACTCTCTTTCCCTCTTGACTGTTGTGCTTAAGGGCTGCTCCTACCTGTTGATATCATGATATATCATTAGAGATTAGAATAAGGCTTTTTGAGCCGTGCTTGTGTCTTGTTAACTGTGCTTAACTGTGCCCTGTTAAGCACTTGATGGGGAAGGGAATTTTATTTACCAGGCTAATTCCTCTCCCCCCCCCATTTTTTTTTGTCTGTGTGTGCATTTTCAGAAAAGTTTAAACCCTGTAAGCTGACCCAGATCAACAAGGTATACACTAAAACTAAGAAGTCTCTTGTCCCCTGGGTCAACCAGTCTGTCCACTGTCAGAGGAAATTAAATGGCTCTGAAAGGGCTTTTCATTGAGACTCTGGGAAAGGCCAGCGTCTTGCTGCCCTGCACTAATTCCTCTCCACATTGTTTTCTTAACCCACTGAAGCCTCTGCTGAGCTTAGCTACAGCGTTGTCCCATATATGAGGCAGTTCCCATTCATATTAGTATCCCAGGAATGGCAAGGGAGGTGGCGCTGTAGCTAATAAGAGCTGACCCAAAGACAAGGGAGGCAAAAGCAGATTAAACCTGATGGCCAGGCACAGGCTTAATGACAGAGGAGTGAAGGAAATAAGAGAGAGAAATGGAGAGAAGCTGGCCATAAAGGGTGGTTCAGGGAACTGTGACTAGATCCAATAGGGCAAATTATATGCTTATAATAATATATTTGAATAAAGCCCTGTCCCCAAAGGAGACAAACTCTTCTGTTTAACAACAAAGTGTAAGGACATGGGGTTGTGATGCTCTTCATTTGTGGGGTTTTTCCAGAAAAACAAAACACTTTAATGAAATTTATTGAGCCACATAAAAATGCGTTGTTACCTATGTTTTCCTTTGATTCTAGGGAAGGCTAAGGTAGTAATAGAGGGAAAGTAAAGGAGGACCAGAGCTCCTAGCTTGAATACTTGGGATACAGCAGAGAGCAGAGTCTTGGTTGTTGCCAGGGTCCCGCAGCCAGTCAGCAGGAATAGGCTGTATCTGCAGCTATATAAATGAAGATGGCAAGGCAGGGGCTTCATGGTTATAGCAGTTTACTATGAAGTGGGCTCTGGTAGGGTACCAAATGAACCAGGCAACTCCTAGCCCTTCCTTCAGGAACCCCTGACAGAGGAGGCGAACACAAGCAATAGCAAGGAGGCACATGCAGGCATGCGGATCAGCAGCAAGGAGCAACAGAATCATTTAGGGATTCACCAGGGAAGACTGCAAATTGTAAGATAGGGATGTATACTTTCAGGATACATCTACAGGGTCATTTATTTGTTTATCAAGGAAAAGTATCTTCAATGCTCCCAAAAACACAAAAACCTTCTCCAAAGAGTTTAGTCTGATTAGTCTGAATAGATAAATAGTACCAGAACAGTCATAGAAGTGGCTTTAGCCTGATGGAAAAGATACTTGCAGGGTCTTACTGTAGGCTCTGCATGTATACATATTCCAGCTCCTAGACAACAAACTTGCTTTTCCTTTTCCCCAATTCCTAGTAAGAGGGGTTCAAAAGGGATTAGACGTCTTCGTTCCAACTTGTGTAAGAAGGGGAAAGCTAAGGGCCAACAATGGAAAAGGTACTCACTGAGATGTTTTCTGTATGTGTCTCAACTCTTATATGGAACATAATACGTCATGAAGACCATACAGAATGCAGTCATGCAGACAATTTACACCCATTCAAGAAAAATACGACTCCTGGCCATTCCCTTCTGTTTCCTGACTAAGCAGCAAGAAAAGTGGTGGTAAGTCTGCAGTTCTTTGCAGATGAAAAGCACCATACATACCGTTTAGTGTCACAATATTCTGGCACAAAATGCACCTAGTGGGGGACAAGTCTGTTGCACTCCTCAGGTCTTTTAGACAGACACATAGTGATCATTCATTCCATTCATAAGCATTATCAGCTTACTTGGAGTTTATGGAGTAAAACCAATTGCAGTGGGATGTCTGTCACTTCATTGGGTTTTATGCAGTTTCATCAAATCCATTTAGCCACCCTGTTTTATTTCTGCTTGTACTGGGCATTCTAAGACTGCTGGTCCCTGTGCCTCACCATGACCAGAGTACTTAAATGGGACCCCTCATCCATCAGTGTCAGAATATAGCCACTGCTGATCCTGGCTGCTCTCACAGAAGTCAAGCTCAGAAGCCATTCATGGAATCGCTGCATGTCGCACGGCGTGCACTTTTGCCTGCACAACACTTGGCGATAACGGCAAGTTTTTCGCAGCTTTTCTGTTTTTCCCAGCTTTGAGGAATGCAAGATTCCCAGCTGCCCTTCCTAAGGAAAGGGTCACAGAAAAAACAAGCCTAAGACAAGCATCAGAGCACTAGCAACTTTTACACTCAGTATCATGAGAAACCGAAAGGGTTAGAAACCAGGTTTGCTCTTTGCATGACAGTGCTTCACACCTCTGCTGTCAGACTCCCAGTTTTATGGGCTCTGGTTTATCGATGTTTATCACATTTATATATATAGCTTTTCACCTAAATTTAAAGACAAGGGTATTTTTCACAGCAGCCAGACTCCCATTTCTTATATTTTTGCAGGAGCCGCAAGGAAGGAGAACCTTTAAATCACTAGGAAGCTCTGACAATGCAGACCCTACTGTGCAAAACTGCTTTTAAAAAGCACTTACTTTTTATGGTCTAATTTAGGGTGACATTGAATGTTCTCAAGAATACTTTCCAGTTCCTTCAAGTGTTCTGCCCTGTTAAAATGTCTGGAAGTCCTTTCCTGCATTAATTCCAAGCCAAATGTACTATGTGCCTCTTGGAACTGTATCAAATGGCCAAACTTTAAGTCATCATTTCTAGGATGAATTACCTGTCCATCAGGCTGTGTATGAAAAGAATTCTGTAGGGACATAGGGACCAGGACTGCTTATATTTCACCTATATTAATAATGCACTTATTGTTTGACCTGTAACTGCTACAGGAAGAGTTGTTGTGGTGGAGGAACGATGGGGAAATAAATGCTTTTAAGATCCAAAATTCAGCCAAAAAGCCACAACAGATAGTATCTGTTGATGCCAAAATCTGCCCTGGACTCAATACTATGAGTGCTCCAGTTTTCATCCTGTAAGCCGCTTACAGTATAGGTTTGACATACAGTAAATAGACTTCCCTGTAGGAGGTCTTTGGAGACAGTTTCCTCTCCTCTCTCCCCTAAAACAAACATACACACTCTGAAGGTCACAGCTTGGGTTGATACCACATTCTCACCTATAAGTACTGCAGTAACTGACAACATTTAAAGAGCAGACTATGAGTAGACTTTCCTCCAGAAACCCTTCCTCACAGCACTGCTTTTGCACTATTTTTCTGTGATAGTTCAAGTACATTAAATCCTCCTTTTTCTTTCTCAGAGAATTTCCCTTCCTCTGATTTATTTCTCTGGCAATCCACTTAGCAGTGGAGACTGATAGGGGATTTGGGAGCTGACAGCCTCTATTTACCCACTGGCCAAAGCACCACCTCTTTGGCATCTCTCCAGCAGCACTTTTCAGCTCCTGCTGGCAGAGCCATCCCTGGAGGCCAGCGGCTGGAAGATCCCCAGTCTGCTTGAGGGCAAGAAGCCTTCCAGTCATAGATGAGGATTCCTTTCCTTTTAGCAATTCCTCTTCTGTTTTCTGTGAGTCCTGTCCCATCCCCCAATAATAATCATGTGCCGAATAGGAAATACAGTCCTCCTCACTTCTTCATAGCACACACACACAGCTGCTACTTAGCAGAAAAAGAAAAATTCCCAACAAACAAAAAGTCTACAGGCTGTCATCACTTTTAAATAAAAATTCATGAAGACTTTCCAATGAGGCCATAAGTTTCAGGTATAAGGATATTTCTGACTCTGCTACTCTTTTTGGTTTTTTGGTGGTAAGGAAAGGACAATGCATAATTTGGAGGTAAAAGGTCTTCAACAATGCTTCTTTCCTAACTTGCTCCAGGCATCCTAGACGGAGCTTGAATAGGAACACTGAAGACCTGGATTCTCTACAAGGGGTGGAGGGAAGGGAAATGAGGAGTTAATCACCTTGTTGCTCTGTGCCTAATCGCACCATTGGAAAAGAGCTACTCATCTTTTTCACAAAGTGCATTGAAATCTGTGACACATATGAGAGATGTAGTCTGTGACATCAGCCTTCACTGAAGATTGCAAAAAGAGGAAAAGTTACATCTGGGGAAAAGTTAAATTGAAGCGTGCAGTATGAAAACACATTGGCTGAGAAAGCAACCTCTCAAATTCTTTTGTGAAAAATTCTCATGAGTTCCCTAGGACATAAAAAACAACACAGGACAGAGCTGATAAATAAAACTCTTCCACATCTCAGAGACGAGGTATGGTTAAACTCCACAGTTCTCACCAGAGCAAGAGAAAACAGGTGCTGTCCTGGTGAGAAGACAGTTACAGTAGCACAGCCTGCCCTTCCCAGCAGAGAAGGCTGCAGACACATTGTCAGCTAACCAGAGCAAGCATTTACAAAGTCAGAAATAAGTAGTGATATACATTCCCAAGGCTAGTGATCTGAAGCACCCAAAAGCAAACAGTTTTCTCCTGAGGCCATCCCCACAGCTATGAAAAGCAACTCTAAGGCATTTGTAGGCTGCTGAAGACTAGCACTAAGCAGGACATAGAAAGAAGGCTTTTGCTTGCCTTTGCAAAAATAGGCTATCTCTAGGAAAGAAGAAAGAAGAGCTAGCTATTGTTTAACATCTGGACTATGATAAAACCTGCATTACAGGCCACTGCTTGATTGTCCTGACTGCTGTACAAATGCAGAACAGAAAGAAAGTTTCACATGGAAAAAGAAAACAAAATAGCAGAAAGAGAGCATCACAGCAAGCTATTTCTGAAATAGAGCCACTAGGGCCCCTAAGACCTCCTTTGTGGTCATTATAAGGGGTTGGCTGCAGAAGGGTATGCTGGCAGAAAACCTTCATGAGGGAAATATTTGATAATAAGACTAATTAGCAGAACCTGTGTGGGAGGTATGATAGGGTAATTGGGAGCACTGCTAACATTGAAGCTGGCTTACATGTGTTGGAAGTGTAATGGCAAATAATGAAAGCAGCAGCAGGCCTTAACAGTATCTCTAATCAGTAGGAGCGTATGGTCTCGGGAGAAGCCTTTGGCACACTGGACAAACTGGGTTACCAGCTGCATCTTCTTTCACATCCAAGGCAGACAGCAAGCTCTACGAGCTCTGCCTTCTAAGCACAAGCAGATAGCTACGTCATCTCCTGGAGCAGCAGTTTCTGCCATGCTAACTTCATGGAAAAATCGGAAGTGGCAACAGCCAATTTTCTGCACGCACTGTTCCCTCTGAGTCACGTTCCTGGCAGGCGTCAGTTTGGGTTTAAGGATTTAGTGTGGTACATGTGGTAGGGAGCGTAGCGGAAGTACTAAGATGGGTATGAACTAAGTCCAAGTTGAGGTGTATGCGTGAGGGCCCAAAGAATGGCCTGTATTAATAAACAAGGATGCTGTTTCCATTCAGACAAAAAGCCCCAAAAATCTTTCCCCTGCTAAGGCAACAGCACAGATCACTGCCAGCAGCAGACCCTGCACTTGGATCACAGAAAGAAGGCAAAAAAGGCTGCAACATACCACAAATGCTGCCGCTTTTTCACATTAGCCCAATGTGAAGACAGACTATTGCAAAAGGCTATAAAACCCATCCAAAAATTAGTCTGCTGTCACCAGCCAAGAGAAACACTGGACACACAGCAGGCATTTAGCAGCCTGCCTCCCAACCTCTATGCTACACACAAGCGATTCTTCCCAGACCACTTGGACACATATATTTTGCTTTACAAGTATGGGGTTGTGCAAGCGAGTGGATCAATGTGCTTAGAGATTTTGTATAAAAATTAAATCACCTTCCTCTTCCATCTTGAACTGAGTTTTCTTACGCTATTTTCCAACATACAGGAGCATGATGTCGACACATTTACCCTCTTAGCTTTGCTTTGGGAGCAGAGGTAGAGGATTCTAAACACAACCATGAATTGAAGGTAATCCATCAGACAGGCAGGGGCACCTTCAGAGGCATGATTGTGAGCCAATACCCTTGATGAAGCCACTGGCTGCTCTTTTGGATGCCAGAGTTTCTAGTAGCAACTGGCAGAGTCTGTTTCTGCTCTGTGAGCTATATTTAGCTATTTTTAGGCACAAGGCAAAGAGGAAGGGAAGTTCCTAGAATCTAAAAGACAGAGTTGCAGAGAAAAAAACCCCTCTAGGTAAGCAGGCCAGACTGCTGTTATCAGACCATGTTGGATAAACACTCCCCAAGAGGATAAAGGTGGGAATTTAATATCTACGGAAAATTAACAATACCAGGGAAAGGCATCAATGTGGAAAAAAATGCATTAATAAGAAAACCTCCCAGTGAGTTGAAGGGAAGCAAGAGGTCTGTAGCCACGCTACTTCTGGGGAGGCAGCTCATTAGGCATGAGCAGCACTGAGCCTAGAAAGAGAACATGATAGAAACGTGGTTCTGCAGCTCCAGAAAGAGGTATAATTTGTTCTCATTATTCATACTGTCTTTGTGCTACTAATGATATTTCTCAGTGCTTGGTTCTTGTAAGCACCATTTCTCCTCCAAGAGACCTAAGTCACTGGTGGTTGGTCAGGATGGTTAGCGCAGTATCTCTGTCTAAAGTACCAGAAAGAACTGTAGCTGGAACATGACAAGCTGTGGTGTAAAGGGAGGCTGTACCACACAATGAAGCTGATAAAGAAGCTTCTCTTCACCTTGGCTGCAGTCCTGCATGAATACTCATGTGGCCTTGTCTGCCTGATCTCAGTTGGGATTTCTGGCACTTATGTGACATAAACGGTGTTATCAGACTCTCTCCTGTAGGTTTCCTTACCTTGTAAACAAGAGTAAGAAAATATTACTGTACCAATAATCCCTCTCCCACAGCAATGTAATCAATCCCAGTACCTCAGACTTTGCGTGCAACCCTACAGTAGCAATCCAGCAATACCAAGTCAGCTCCTTGCACGGTGAAGGGTGAGAGGAAGCAACGAGGAACCAGATCTCATTTTTTAACTTTTAAGAGAGTTTTATAAACTGTAGTTAGGAATAAATGGTTTGAAAATGCATGAAGAGTCTGTAGCTAGTGAACCCATAGCAACATCTTGCCTCTAAGGCATTTAGAAATGTATAAAAAGTGTTATTCAAATGAATAAATAATAGCTTTCAGGCTGTTTTGCCTGAAGAACTGCATACACTTTGCATAAGCCCTTGCATTCACAGCTCTGTGTTCCAAGCCCCTCCTCGGCAAGCGAGGAAGGGAAGAGCGGGAGGGAAAGGGCTGGACTCATTAGCAATGCTTCGAGCCAGAAGTCCAGATGGGATCTGAAGCTAAGCAATGTGGGAGATGTGGCTTAAGGTTCAGTCTGCATGAAGGGTGCATCTGTTTTTGTCTTGAAAGTATACCTTGACTTCACCTGCCATCTATATGCATCTCAAACTAAATGAACTTCCCCTTATTAAAGTGCAATGTATCCCAGTTTTCGGTCAAAGTAAGGCTTCACACAGGGAAGCAGACATCTGCTGAGCATTTGCACATGCGTTAAAAAGGGAAGGCAGCACTTTTCTGCCCTCCAAAAGCAAATTCAGTACTGTTGAAGGGTAGAGCACACAGTGAAATAGGAGGGAAGCAGCAACACTGGGCAGGGATATATCTTTGCTGTGAATACAGCTGCAGCTAGGAAAGAAGCCATAGCTTTCTAGCACTGACAGCTATAAATCAGCTTAAGGGAGACTGCAGAAACTCCAGCCCTGCAGAAACTCCAGCCCTTTCTGCCCTGTAAAAAAACCTACTTCAGTTCAGGCTGATGCAGAGCTCTCCAAGACAAAATCCTTCCGTGTTATACAGAAGATCATGGTCATCACAAGTCCTTCCAGTATTTAAGAGGCTTCTCCCCTCAAATTTGCAGAATGTTCTCTTGGTTTCTCTATTAGATGAAGTTGAAGGGGAAGTGGTTAGTGGCCATGACAGCAAAAATGGTTATGTAAAGCTTGAACTTTCCCCTCCTATTTTCTCCTGCACAGACAGTGACAGCGCATGACAGATGTCACATGGTTTTTGGGGTGCTGCATTTGCATATTTTACAAATGTACAAAGCTGTAATACTAAACAGTACATTATTTATCAAAAGGAATAGTCCAACACAACCAGACCTCTTTCAGACAAAACTAAGAAAATTACCTTTTCTTGTCTGTAATACAATATGTAACGTATACAACATATAATGCAATAGAATACAAAAGGTATGATACGGTGTCTCTACAAGCCATTCCCCTGCAAAAGCTGAGACTGATTGCTGGAAGGACGGTCTCTCACCTTTTTCTCTCACAGTCCCTGTCCAGGTCAAACATTTGGTAACTATTTTCTAGATTGCCCTTGCAGCCTCACTGCAGGAGCAGGTCTTTCAAGCCCCCAGGAGCGAAGTAATATAATGCCAGACTACATACACAGTAAGACCCAACATCTGATTACATTTATGCAAATGCCTGTGTTTATTAGCATAACAGGAAGACTGTTCTACTGCCTGCAAAGAAATAAGCCCCTTTATTCTAATAGATGTGTCAGTTCTGAGCAGTTAATAAGACCTATTTGTAATCCAGACATATGCATGATAAAATCGTGATACTTGGCACTTCTGTTGCAAAGGAACTGCTAGGAATATCAGTAGCAGGGAACTTAGTGCAATTATTAAGAGAGATATTTAAGTACTCTTCAGGGTAATTCTTGATAGTGGCAAGGGAACCCAAACATACTCAAAATCTTATTCTAGTTTCACATGCCAATGCTGTTGATCATAGAACCTAGTGGGAAGTCATCCAGCCAGAGTAAACCTACCACACCAGATAAGATCCATAAGGAAGGGAAAGCTTGGCAGAAGAGAAAGGACTATCATTTGTCTTCTCCACTAGGAACAGAGCCTTGAGGACCTTTTAAGGCTAAATGCGTCTGTCTTCTTGTTTTAAGAACTTGAGGGCATTATAAACCTGCATAAAAGTATGCGTAGACACAAGATCAGCTGCAGCCTCCCATTTGCAGCCACTCTCTCAAAGCTTCAGGTTTATTTAACTTGGTTCTTATTGGCCTGACAGAACTCTAGACTGCATTGCACTGAGACAAGGAAATCTCACTCTCATTTACTTTGTGGGAGAGAGCGAGCTGGGCAGTCACATGCATCAGCTTAGCAAAATTCATGACAACTAGTCTAAGGAGGAACCAGGAATACCAAATGCAGACCCTAATATGTAATACTTCACTGCCTCCTGTCATGCTTAGGAAAATATCTGGGATCCTATGGTGGACACTAGAATTGCTGTTTTCATTTTTCCCTAATTAGCTATGAAATTATGTTTGTAACATGTTAAAATGCCCACTTAGACTGGTGGGTAGCAAACATTTGCCCATCTGCCAAGAGGTTTTCCAGCCGACATTTATCTAAATAGAGAAATCAGACTGCTATTCACATCTGATTAACAAACACAGGCTCTAATTAGCCCATGGGATTAAGATTCATTTGAGAAGTCACTTCAACACATACATAAAACCATCACTCCTTTACTCAGTGATGATGATGATGAGAAAAAAGAGCACTCCTATCTCACTCCAACTATGCAAAGGAAAAGTGTAAATGTTTAAAGGCACATTCAGAGCAAAGGGTCAAGCCACTGCTAAGGTAACTCCACTGATAATGCGAGATGTTTCCCACCAAGGAAATGATTCAGAAGGGCCATAATAGAGACAAGCAGGGTTGGGGTAAGAGAAGTCGCAATTTCTTACTAGCCCACCATCAGAATCTGTCAGTGTTAAGATTTGTAATTACAGCACAGGAAATGGGTCTCAAATACATAGACTTAGGGGTCTAGATTTTACTGCCTGAGAGAATAAAATCAAGATTCAGAATCTGGTTCCTCCTGCACAGAGACAGGAGCTAGGCTGCGAAATTCCTCACGATGTAGGAAAGCCTGTCACATTGAAAGCTGCTTGAATTTCACTATAATAGTACCTACTTATAGCAGTATGCTACAGATCCATGCAGTTCTCCCAGGAGATTTGAGTGTTGGGGAAAGTTGTTACTTCAGTGTTGTTAAATAACGTGTTGCCTGTTGTTCTTATGGTTCGATGCAACAATTACTATGATCAGTTTGATTTGCAACATGTCCTGTCTTACGAATCACTGAGTTATTAACCTTAACAATGTCAATGAGCTTCTAGGGTAATTGAGCTCTTGCAAATTAAGGTTTGGGGTAATTATTAAGAGCTGCTTTGTACACAGGAATATATTAATGCGTTATTGATGCCAAGTGATTATACTGTTGCAATGGGAGAAGAATTCAGAGCGACTCCAGCAAAAGACATAAACCCAGTCTGAGCAGCCTCAAATGTTATGTATGTTAGCATATTGATTACAATTTCCTTATATTTCCCTTGTCATATATATACAGCACTGAGCAATTTAACATGGTGATGCAGAACTCCCATTTATTGGCCTGTTTTCCTCCCAGATAACAGCATTTGACAACCAAAGTTTCTCTGTGAGCATAACATTCATTCTAGTCTATTCCAAGAGTGTGAATGACAGCCAGAACTGAAGAAATAAAAGAGGAGAACACCACATACAGCATATTTTAGTGTAAAACCTGCAACCTAATGCACTCAATTTCTTTAGGTGAGTCACCAGGAGAGTTATTGCTGTTGTCTGTATAAACATTTGTATGCCATTAACGTTTTCACTTTAATTAAAACCACATTGAAATTCAAAACAGAAATTTTGAAATGGCTAAAATCCCATCAAAAAAACCTTAGAAAGGAGAGAAGAACTGAAACTCCAACAAATATGTAATACGAATGACAAATTTCATAATGGCTCTTTCAAAAAACACTATTATCTGGAAGACTTTTAGAACTATACCTGTATCAAGAGGGCAATATACTCTGTCAGTTACACATGTAAAATACAAGTCTATAATTTCTTTTTTCTGCAAAAAATCATCTGCAGTCATCTAAGCTGTTTTCAAAGGATTAAAACTGAACTAAAGAAAAAAAAATAAAGTGGATAAAAGAATGTTCTGGAGAAAAATACAGTACTACAGTTTGTTGCATTAGTTGCTTCTGCTTAATATTATTCTGAGTTTAATGTTGTATTGCAGTCCTGTTCCATATGAGTTTCTAGGTCTGACGTTTCACAGAATCATAGAATGGTTTGGGTTGGAAGGGACCTTAAAGATCATCAAGTTC
>JAOXJM010000010.1:6116358-6151886 GCA_026413425.1 Tringa solitaria | reverse complement strand
TCCCATGGACTTATGCACCTTCAGGTTCCTTAAGAGGTCTCGAACCTGATCTTCTTGTACTGTGCGCAGTTCTTCATTTGCAGAGCCCCTGTTTTTTAAAGCAATGTCACACTTTTCTGGTGAGAGATATCATTTCTCTATAAAAACATACCCTCCCTGTTTAAGAATCGTGGCAGTGAAACTGGCTATAGGAGAGTCAGATGCAATTTTTCACCTGCTGAATACTATTCTACTATCTCTATTTAGAGCAGAAAATCTCCCATTACCTTGGCTGTGCATAGCATGCAAAAAAGCTCGTTTCATTTACCAGGCAGGGCTGGATTTGGGGAGATGTGATATCAGCTAGAAGTAAAATATTTATGCAAATGTTTCTTCCCAGGGCAATGTGTATTTTTAAAGCTTTCTCTTCACTGCAGTTACAGTGTCTGACTGTCAGCACTTAGTCTGCTGCCAGTCTTCCTAGAGGAGTCATCCTTTGGTAATAGTAAAGATTGTTAGTGTCACTTCCAGACACTAAAGATTCTTTTAAATCTGTTTGGTCTGTTGATGGTGATTATTCCTTTTTGCAGGCTGGGCCTGTAAGAACAAGAAAACCGGCCACATTGTCCTGAAGGTTTCTGTGTCACAAGCTAAAAGAGCAAAGATATAAAGGGAAGGGAAA
This sequence comes from Tringa solitaria, assembly GCA_026413425.1. Lineage (NCBI taxonomy): Eukaryota > Metazoa > Chordata > Aves > Charadriiformes > Scolopacidae > Tringa > Tringa solitaria. Next base: position 6,151,225 of record JAOXJM010000010.1, on the reverse strand, counting down.
GCAAAACCAGGTATCTCCATGATAGCTGTCTGTTGATAGTGCAAACATTTTCCAGCTGCCCCTTTGCTGAGGGTCTCTGCAGCCTTCATTGTCCTGCTGATCAGTGTTGTCTCTGTAGTCTGTGAACAGCTAAGAACAGAGGGGAGCAGATGCTTGTAAGGACTCCTGCACATTTGTCCCTTCCTGGCAATCATCCCAGCTCTTCACTTTTCTCCCTTGTCTGTGTACTATTGCCATACTGCCCTTCATGGAAGTTCTGGGTTTTTTTAAGTTAAAATGGCAATTAAACATCCCTGTTGATGGGATAAGGATGGCAAAGAAATTCCTGTCACAATGCTCCCAAACACATCAGCACCATGCCTCTAGTGCTGAGAAAGATCTTCCCTGGACAGCTAGAGGCAGCGTATGCTCCCTACCCAGTCTGCCTCTCCTCCCACTGCCAGCCTTGCACAGGGCCCTTCCTTCAAGCCCAGCTAGGGGTGACCAGTGTGTCTGGTGTGCTTCAGCACGTGGGGTTCTGCCACGCGTTCTGGTGCCTCACACCCAGGGTGAGAGAGGTTAGCCTTAGTCTGAAGAGTGGCCACAGCCAGCCCAACCACACACAGCTTGTAATGCAAGAGGGATCTTCGCCTTAGTAAGGAAACTAACTATGTAGGAGGGGATTAGGATGAGTTCTCAATTAGATTATTATGTTTTAATCTGTCACAGAAGCTGAGTCCTGGTTTCTGACAAATATATTTGCAAGTGAAGTGAGTGGGCCCTGGGAGCCGTGAAAACTAGGATAAATAGAAAATTTGGAAAATGCTCCTTTCCCTCTCTTTTGCCCCAGCGAGATTCTTGATCAGCATCATTGTTAAGAGCCTATGTAAGGGAGTTAAACTACTTTTGAAGAACAATGGACATTTCCAACAAAATTCAGCAGCAGGCATATTCCCTCTACCTCCTTAAACAACAGGAGCTATGGATGTTCAAGCACATAGCTGAGGTAAGACTGTTTACAGACAGTTTTGATGACAGAAGCTTTCTCTTTCTTAGGACAGATACTAACTTTGCCACAGGCTCCCAGGAAAACAATTAATATAAGTAAATAAGGTAATAAAAAACTGTCAAAATAGATTTCTGTTCCATGAGTAATCATTGTTGTAACTGCCTAGGGTACCAGTCAGGTGGAATATTAATATAATGTTATGGGAATGCTTCCTAGGCCTAATTGAGATGCAGACTTCAATGTGCTATATTCAACCCCTGCCCTCCCCCATCTTCAAAGTGCTTGATGTCTAATAAAGAAAAGAGATAGCATATAGATGCATTAGAAGTCTGAGGTAATGGAAGGAGGCAGTGGTGGGTGCACTGGACCTCATAAAGAGAGAGAATGCCCTCACAATCACTCAAAGAAAGTGGCAGAGAGTGCAATTGAAGCCAGCTTACCCTAGTCCTGTGTCTGTAAAAACAGGATTTTTGTAAGGGGCTTTGCAAGAACCAGCAAGTGTTTTTGAAGAGACCTAGAGAAATGTCTAGTTGGGGTGAGAGAGGGTGACACTTTCTGATTAGGAAGAAAAGGAATTGTTTTCTATGAGTTCCCTCTGTGATCTCATTCCTTGTGAAGCAGACAGAAATATTAAGGCATCCTCACTTAGAAAGGAGCACATTGTTCCTTGTGTCTCTTGGCAAAGAGAGAGGTGAAGAATAGGTCAAGCATGAAAACATGCCGTAATACCCCACATGCCCCAGTAGACTCCCCTGGGTGCAGAGCATATCTGTTCAAACATTCACCACTCAGCCCAGGGTGACCAGCTCCAGGTGAATCCCAGCTTCTCTGTTGATCAGCTAGGACTTTCTCAGGCTTAGTCTCAGTCTTCACTAGTAGTTAGGAAATATGCTGTCCCTAATAAGTGGTGACACGGCAATTTTCTCCATCATGTCAGTTGTCAAGAGGGCCAGCAGATTCCCCTCACAACCTAAGACTTCACTGTGAGCCTCCATGAGACACGCTGAGGAGAAATAAATCAATTATGGAGCCCAGCATCTGGGGTCTGCTTCATAGCAGCTGCCCAAAATGGATGACAGACTCTTATCCATACACTGAGTGGCAGGACAGCGCTGGGAGAGCTGCAAAGGGCAGGGAAAAGGTCTTGTGGAGTGATGTTGGTGATTACAAGGCCTTACTTACACTTCTAGCTCAGTGTTGACAGCTTTCCTTGCAATAAAAAGCTCCAGTGATGCACAGCTAAGCGATGTGGTGGTGTCATTCCACTACAAATGGCACCCGGTCCCCCAGCTGCCCCTCTCCCTGCTGAGGCTGGCTGCCGATGGAGATTATTTAAGATGGACTGCTGAACAAAGCTTGCAACGTAGGGGTTGTCCACTGTCAAAGTTGACAGCTTCTACCCAGGCCAAGCACTTGGTTTCTCTTCGTTACAGTATAGACATTCAGCATATGTTCCTGTTTAATTAAAGAAGAAAGACAAAGCTGATAGAAAGCATAAGAGGAATGGTCTTGTGGGGTATATAATCAGCTCAGGCACTGAGTGATGCTCTGTTCTGAGCACATGGGCCAAGTGATCCCACTCAGAAATTTGCTCTTAATTCTCTGAGGCCTACTTATAAAAACAGCTTTTTCCCTCCCTTTGTATTCTTCTCTTGCATCTGTTGTTTTCAGAGGAAAAAAAGCTTGTACAAAAATTTCATGGTTTAGAAGCCCCTCCTGAAATTAACCATCTAGAGGATTTGAATCTCTGGTGTCTGGGGACATGTGTTTTGGCCACATGCAGGGGGGCTGGTGCTGATGTCATAAGGGTTAGTGGCTATCATTGGAATTATGGACTTAAATTTTCTCTATTCCTCTTCACGTTCATTTACGGACACCACTAGCTGCTTGCTATCTTTATTAGTGCAGTTAGTGGGCAAGTTTCCAAATCAATTAATGTTATTGTTTCATTTCTTAGGGCTGTAAAATCACAAAATTTACAAGAAGTATGTAAGGCTATGAAGTATGCCATAGAAGTATGGCAGAGATGAAGAGTAATTAGATCAGCTAGAGCCATTGAAATCCCATCTGCTGAGCATGTTCCATTAAAATACCTTTCTCTTTGCTTTAAGAAATATTATTAGCTTAAATATCACAGGAAGGGGGGAGGAAAATACAACAGATTTTCATATTGAGTCTTCTCAGATACAGAAAAGCTGTGTGCAATTTCCCCTTCAAATGTATCGGAGTAGCTTTTCCCTTTTAAAGCCTATATCCTAAGCAGGGCTTGGCACTGAGGTAGGGAAAGCAGACCTGTTACAGGAAACAGTCTTGACATTGGTTTGGTGTTCTCTCCCTTCAAGGAACAGCTTTGCTCTTTTCAAAGAGGGCACCAACCAAGCAAAGCTATGGGACTGTGTCCCTGGAGGCTGCATCTCTTGTGAGCTAACAGCAAAGATCTGCAGGGATCTGAAAGGCCTCCTCTGCTTGCAGCGGGATGGAGGGGTTGTATCTGAGACCACCTACACACAACTGATGGTATGGGCCTGTGCAGAGATAAAAGAGAAGGCTTTCTCTGGTTCAGTTCCCTAGGCTAATGATCCCTAGGATCATAGCACAATTTAGGCTGGACACAATCTCTGGAGATCTTTAGTCCAAGCCCATGCTCAAAGCAGAACCAGATAGAACATTAGATGAGGTTGCTAAGGTTGACACGATGGATAAAGAACAGGTAGGATAAAAGGACAGCAGCAGAATGGACGGGTGCCTGAATGTCTATTCTCCCATCCAGTTGCTGGACTACCCTCCATCCTCTACTGGTACAGTCTCAAAATCTAGAGCAGTCTTTAACTTTGTTATACAGCAGCAAGAACAATAAGGAGTGTTCGCGAGCTGCCACAGCTCCAGCACGTTGCTTCCATTCATCTTTTATCCTCAAAGAATAAATAGCCTGAAGGGCCTATAATAATGGTTAATTTGTGCAATGTAAATTAAACCCAAAAAGAAAGAGCAGAAGCCACTGAGACAGTAGAAAGCATCTTTCTGCAGGCAGGATTAAAATCAGCCATCCCAGAATCCTCCACTGGCTTTTAAAGGTCCTTTTGCATCAGTGCACCCTATTTTCTCATTGGTAAGTTGAAGGAATGAGAAATTCTTTCTCTGACCTTTAGTCTTGTCTATCTAGATTATATTTTGCAGAAAAAGTCTACGATACATAGCATTTCAGTCCCATCTTATGTGTGTGATCTTGTAATCAATATACATGTGATCATGTGTGATCAATATACAACCCTGGCTATTGGGTGTCACATTAAGCCAGGTACACTTTCTGTGTGCAGGCAGCTCTGTGTGTATGCATTAATTCCAGAGCCAATTTGCTGTTCCTTATCAATGAGTTGTTTTGCCTGGCACTTCAGTTAGGTTACAAGTCAGAGGACTCTGTTATGCTCTTTGAAAACTCTTACTAATGGCTCCATTTGGAAAATACTCTTCTGTGCATGCCATGTACAGCAGCATGTCCGATATAGCTGCATGCTACTGAACAGCAGCAACACCTTGATTCTGAGGTGGCTGCTTTTCAACTTGTGTCAATGTCCTCTCTGCAAGTGGTGTATCTGACTATGACTTGCTCAGTCCTGGATCTTTTTCCCTACCACAAAAAAGTGAACCACTTAGGATTTTTTTCACTCATCATCTTTAATAGTGTAATTTTGACTGCAGAGGCAGATAGCAATTCAAAGATTATCAGAAGGAACAAAGAAGAGGTGTGGTGTGTTCAATAGCTTTTATTGTTGTTTTCTATCTTTCTCTACCTTCAGTGACATTGCTTTTCTTTCCCTTTCTTTCCTGAATCAACTTTAGCAGTGAATATTTAGATGAAACACCAAAAACTCCAGTTGCAGAGTTCATGGCATCATTAAGCCTCAACTTAGGGGGATTATTACTAGCAGGTGATTTTCATTTGCTGCAGCAGTCAGCAAAGGTGAAAATGATATCAATATACTTGCAATCTTGTGTTGCTGCCTCAGTTATTTAATGTGTATGGAAGGAATAAACTGTGGAACAGACTCTTACAGTGTTGAAGGACAAAGATTAAGCAAAAGAAATGCCTGAGAATTTTAAAATGTTTGTATCTAAATGTTTAACATTTAAATTTAACAATAAAGTGATGCTTGAAGGAGTTACATGCCAATTTGTGACAGGAACATTAGGTTCATCTGAGCTAAGTGTTGGAGCTTAGCAGTGATTCAAAGACATCTTTGTGCTGTATTGCTAAGCAACGCCATCCTCAGCTTTGTGGCTTGTTAATATCACTTAGCCCCATTTCAGAAGTAAGCTGCAAAAATGAAACTCCTGATTTAGGGAAAAGAACCAAGGAAGCACAAATGTTACTTTTGTAGTCTGTTGTAACCCCCCCTTTAAAAGCAGACAAGTGGCAGCTGGTGGGATGGATCAGGATAGTCTTTTGCAGTCAGTAAGTTTTCTACCTCAGGATTCAGTACTTGAAGCTTTTGCGATTGTCAGATTCCAATAAAAAAAAAAAAGATTGATTTTACTTAATAAGTGGAGAAACTAATGCTGCTGTTTCTGCTGGCATGGGAGCCCAGTCTCTGAGCACAGGGGAATCTCCTCTGTGACAGCTCTGCTCAGGGCAGCATCAGCCTTCCCTCCTGCAGTTCATATGCACCTTCATCCCTGCACTTGGCTTCTCCTGTGCTTCTTCCTGTACCATTTGTGAGGTCTGATGAGGAGACTGAATCTCAGACTAACTTAGAGTCAAATGGGGCCTTTGGGCTTTGCACCAGACACAGAGCTAATCGGGAGATTATCACAGGAGGTGAGGTTCTGGCTTTTGGAAACTCTCAGTCCACAGAGGCAGAAGTGAGGGGGTGAGACACATAGGAGAGTGGAGCCACTCTCACAAGAGAACACAAGAGAAATGCATAACACAGTAGGAAAGGAGATAAGAGGGATCTGAAGGCTCTGAAGAGCACACACATGGTGTCACTTGCTACACACTAATAACAGTACACTGAAATTCAGTTTAGCTTAAATCAGTATTCATGCTGATTCAGAGTGCATCAGTGACAGACAGGATCCACAGGATGGAAGAGTGACTGAAAAGTTGGGATACTCTTTGTTTGGTTCATAAGAGGTATAAGTGTTACATTAGCAAGGTCAGAAAGGGTAAGCTCCATTTACTATGGTTACGCTTGTCTTTACAACAGGGCAACTCAGCTTAACATTTTTCTTAAATTGATTCCCAGCTGACTTAGTTTGAATTGGAGGTATAAAATGAAACAAGAGAACCCACACTCTGCTGAGCACCAATGAAGCAACACTGTTTTAAAAATTTACCTTTAAATAAATCATGCTGACTTTCTCATCTACAAAAAATCAATCACTCTGATAATCTTTCTTCCCTTACTCCTGGCATGACACTTCTTATGGAACACACAGCAGGCAAAGGGTTAAGGAGAGAGGAGCAGTAGTAAATAGCAAATTCCGGGTTAGCTCTTTGGGCTGGGTAAGTCCAAAAAGGAAAAATACATCACTGTATACAGGCATCCAGGGTACTATATTGGAAACCAAACCACAGTTATATCAGCAATTAATTTAATTCTCAAGTTATCGTATTTTTTTTCAGAAGGAAAACAAGGGGGAGAGAAAAATGACATGAACATTTTCCTCTTAATATTGTGAGACAACTATAGTAACCATGGCAACAGGAGGAGCAACGTCTCAGAGATTGTATATCTGGTAAACATATTCTCTAGAAATTCATTTATTATAGTATTAAATAGCATGTTTGCTCTCAGTCCTACCACAATACCTATTATTACGTTGTTATCACTGAGGGCCAAATCTACTGGTTGAGCATTCAGGAGAGTTACTGGTCCTAAATAGAGAAATAATAGCCAGTGGTCCAAAGCCTCCTCGTGGGAAAACAAACATAGCAGCTTCCACAAATATTCCTGTCTCCCTGGGAGGTTTGTTTGGTGAGGTCTGTTCTCCCTCTAGTGTCCTGACAACTGGGGTTGCTGCCAGAGCTGCTCCTCTAGCTCCAGCAAGAAAGGTGAAGGGCCCTTCACAGGCAAGATTTAGGTTTAGTCCTTGTCCATGTGTAGTTGTGGCTGGCGGGTTTTGTTTGAGCTTTTCTCCCAGGCACTTGTAAGAGCCAGTGTCTGACTTCTGAGCTGGAAGACCATTTTGATCCCTACTATTCATCTGCGCATAGACAGAAGCCCCTGCCCCCTCCCTGCCTGCTGCCCAGATGTGCAGCCAACCATTAGCAGAAAAAACAAGAGTTCACACTTCTATGAAGTATTGGCTCCAGCTGTTATAACATAGTGCTCTACATATTTTTTTGGTATAAATGCTGAAAAATATATTTTAGTATTTTACTACTTCAGCCCTGGTTGTATTACAAAGCTAAAAACAGAAAAGTCGTAAATCTGATACGTTGTGTAGAATGAATGAGCAACTGGGCAGTTCAGGGGCAGGAGGTTGAATCCTGGTAACTACTGCTCAGTGCTGAAAGTACTTGAGTAGATGAAAGGAAACTTTTTCCTGTATGGCCCCACTGTGTCTATTTTCCTAAGGAACACATAAGTCAATGTGGCCTACATCCTACTCGACTTCATGTGAGTGGACAGCCTGACCAGACAGCAGTGTCTGAGTTTCTGTCTGCTTGATGGAAGCCTCCTACGATTAATGCCAGTGCCACCCATCAACAGGAGTGACCAACACAGGTTCATCTGGCTCAGTCCCTGATGCAGAGCCAGAAGCAGCCATACGCTTCCTCCATCTCACCCTGCCTTTTCACAGGGCTGTATGTGACCACCTCAGAAGCAATGCTGAGCTGAGCTGGACTGACAGAAGCCCTCAGCTCAGTAACTCCAGCCAATCAGGCATTAGCTCGGTCCAGGTCCCTGTCCTCCTTGCCCCTATGATAACCCCTGCTCTTTGACCTCTATCAAACATCAGCATCATCTGCTTAAAAATCAACAGTGAAGCCTTGCTCTTCCACTGGATTCTCAGCACTACAGCAGTTCTACTGAACATTATTACCAGTGTGGTAAGTTACTTGAATGTAAACCCTCTCAAGAACTGAAGGCCTGGTCATTTCATTTCTGCTCTAATAAGCTTTGTTCAGAAGTTTTTTACTCAACTTCAGAAGTTTCCACTCTAATCTCCTAAGCAGACCTGTCAGGTTTCATGGGGGGTCAAGAAGGGAATGAAGAAGAAATTCAAGCAACATGCAGTCTGCCTGAAAATCCAACTTGACCAGTTCCCAAATAGAGTCTTTGTCCAAGTTTATTTCCCTTCAGCCATTGGGTGCAATCAACAGATGTGGCTTCATTTCAAAGACGGCTTTTCCTGGAAGAGCGAGGAATTGCATGTTGTTCTACCTTCACTTTGCCTTTGTTTTTCTCAGCAAGTCTGTTTTATTGTTGGCTAGCTACTGAAGGAAACCTAAAAAGCTCTTGCACTGCTCTTGGAAGTATGCTCCGTTTTAAAAGCAGAACCTTGAAGCTTAGCAAAAGTTCATCAAATGCAGTTTCTTGAATGCAGTAGTAAAATATTCATGCACGACTGTTTTTAAAGGGCGAAGAAAACACTAAGACATTTGCATGCTCATCTAATAATCAAATTTACTGTAACTTGGCCTGCTACCCTTGTCTTCATAATTCTGACAAGTAACTTTTGGGAATCAGACAATCTAACCTGAGGAGCAAGTAGTCAGCATTTAGGCTTGGAATATGCTTCTCATTTTAAAAAATAGATTTTCAAGGGAGCCTGATTGGGTACAAAGCGGAAGCGTACATTTTTCTCCTTTTTTTTTTTTTGTTTTTTTCTTTAAGAACACACATTTTTTATCTTGGGAAACCCATTGAGAAAAAGTAAATCTGGGGCATGAATAACAGTAGGATGCAAAAAGTCTCTGGATAGCCATTCTAGAGAGCAGGGCTGTCAGCATTGTACAGCACTACAGCAGCAAGGTTTACCAGAAGTTTCTATTCGATGTTTTGTTCCTCAATTTCCTATTAAAAAAATCAAACCTCTTGCTGAACAAATTGCCCCAGAGGCAAGATCCTCTGAAGGTTTCTTGCCCATCCAATGAAATGCCTGCCTATCTCAGAGCTGGGGCTCAGGTTTCCTCATTACTGAACTACGGAGGAAGGGAAGAAACTTTCTGCCTTTCTGCTTATCCCTGTACGAATTCACAGGAACACAGCTGCCAAAATTGCAGGCAAAGAACCATGGCTGAGCTGTCATCAAAAGGAGTGTGAGTATGCTTCTGTATTATTTACATTTTGCGGCTTTTTTGGTATTTGTTTCTCTCATTTTCCAATTCTCTCCACTAGATTTAAAATCTGTTAGTGACCTCATGAAAGGTTAAAGTAGCAGGGAAATCCGACAATAATTTTTGCTCTCTATGGCTTTTCTGAACCATCCTTCTCCCTCCCATTTCGTTCTCTGCCTAGAAACAAAGGGATTTTTCTCCTTCCTTAGACTTTTCCCAAGTCTTTCTCATTCCCATCTGATTCTAAATTGGGACCACACCAAGATGCTTTACACGGTGAGCATTGACTCAGCATTCAATAGCAAACATGTCCTGATTTTCTCCCCTTGATTAATTTTGTTAGAGAGGTGATGAACTCCACCTCTGACCTCCCCTCCCAGCCTGTCAGTCAGCTTTCACTGATGCAGGCAGCCTTTAAGCAACTCTCGTAACTCAATCATCCCTGCAGACTTTTTGTGGCTGGGAATAGAACATCTTTTGTCCACAAGGGGGAAGTCAGATTAATGACTCTGAGTCGCCCCAGTGATTTCAATATTCATGTTGTGGGTAGATGTGCTAATACTGATAAAAAGACCTACAGTATCACACTGCAACATTGCTAATTAACTTCACCTGTGATCTTGAAGCCTACACTGAGTAAGCTCAATCATGTGGGATGGGTAAAATTGCTTGGCTCTTTTTTTGTCCCCTCCATTTCACTCCATATCACTCTACTGTTCCAGTGTCTACAGCAATGCTTTTGAATACTGCTGTGGTTTTGCAGTCTAGTTTCTGGAAGCATCACACTGTCTGCCTGTTTGAGACCTGGTCCTCTTCTTTTGACCTCAGGCTTTGCTTGCACCTCTCAGCCATGCCTCAAAGTTCAAGCTTTTAGTGCTCCAAGGACAACACTCATAATTACATAATCTCTCAAGGTGAACTGCGTACCACCCTGCAGGTCAGATTAGAGGGCCTTGCAGAGAGCGAGCTGTGGGGAAATACAGGTCAGGTGGCTGGCAGAGCACACTTTAGAAACCAGACAAGTCCCCATGGAGCAAAACATAGATAAGTATCATGAAGCCATGGGGACTGGGGCTGGCTATGAAGCAGTCACATGCAAAGCTCTGAGATGGTGTTGGTACATACATTTCCTCTCCTAGTGCTTAAGAAACCCCATAAAGACTACCTTTCTGAGGTACTGAAGGCCAGAGGAACACAAGTGGACATGACTTCAAGAAGCCCCATGTAAGTTCAGGTAGGATTTTTTTCTCATGTATTCTGAGAGTAACAGGCCCTCCCCACATACCCTTCCCATCTATTCCTATCCAGATCTCAGTCATAGTCAGCGTGGGCAGAGCTGAGCATTTCTCTAGCTTTAGCAGTTTTGCTGCCAAGGCTGCAAACCCTCCAGGCACCAATAAATGAATAGAGCTCCACTCCCATCTTTTCTAATCCATGTCCTTCCTACTCAGTCACCTGCCAGTATTTTTTTTCTACCTTTCCTCTAGCTCCCTGTTGATAATTCTGTAATGTCTTCCTCAGCAGATTAACTCTTTACTATGTGAACATTAGAATTAATTCATTCATGTGTCTAGTGGCAGCACCTGGAAGTCCTCAATGGGCCTAGAAACCCATCTGTAAAGGACTGTACAAATATGGACTAAAAGAAGCAGGGTTTGTTCAAAGAGCTGGCAAAGAACTTAACTCTGTCCAGAGCTTGATACAAGAAGTTGGGACTTTAAAAAGGATACCAACCAAAGTTTTGGTTTTACTTATAATTTTAAAGGACAGGAATAAACAGAATTGTGGAGAAATTTACACTTTTTTTTCCCCCTCTATTAATAGCAGAGGGTGTTTAGATAGAGAAACAGAAAGAGCCCTAGATAGGACTCTGCTGTGGGAGCTGACAGTCATATAATTTATTTGATCAGAGAAGCTATTTACCGAAAGGGACCACTATTAAAGATTATGACAGTGTTTGGAAGAGCATACCTTGCTGTGCAAGGATAGCTTGGCAAACCCTTACCCCTGAGAGGAGGCTTGCTGGCACTGACAAGTTGTCAGGTCTAGAGAAGTGGAGCTAAAGAAAACCTCAGCCCCTGCTGCATTCTGACAACCTGTCTGCCAGCAGGACACTTCCTGCACCCTCACAGCTGCCTGCCCTGCACATCACTTCAACTCCTGGAGGTCTTGCCTGAGCAAACCATGTAACCAAGTCTTCCTAAGCATATTTACAAGAGCTGCTTTACAAACTTAACAAGTGAGATGCACTGAGGCCACCTGGCCCCCTCTATATGCTGCCTGATCAAGGCCAGTTTGGTCTCACCCCCAAGCAGAGCTGACAGCATCTGGATTCAAAGTGAATTGCAAGGCAGCTTCCTCACTTGAGCAGACTGTGGCTCATGAGGAAGACTGATTCCCAATGGGCTGACTGGTTGACTAAGCTTGGGCAGAGCAGATTTGGACACAGAGAGCGTAGGGGCCATTATTATTTTTAGTTCAACTAGACACCTAAGCTCCAAGTTATACAACATTGCCTTTTCTTCCTACCTGTCTTGGCTGCTTGAAAGCACTGGCAGGTATTTTAGTTCATGAGTCCCTAACGTTGTGCATACATATCCTAATAAAGAGTAGCTCAGTAAAATAAACTGCTTGTATGGGATACAATGTCACTGAGTAATTGCCCTCACTTTGCTCTGAGACATGCCAATAGCAGCTTTCTTTCCATTCCTGGCGGAGAAATACACAGTTCAGCATGCTCTTTGGAGTCCTCTAAGGCTAGCTGGAGCCTTGGAAAGGGAGCAGCACTGGCTGCATTCGATTTTGTGCTGAAGGGAAATGGGGACAAACTCCCTACACTTTATCCCAGAGGTATTTTGCCTTTGTCTTCCTGGTTTGTTGTGGAGATCTGAAAGCGAAACAAATCTTTGTTTCGAATCCCCCCGCCCTCCTCCACTCTCCTCTCCCAGAAGTTTTGTAGGAAAGCTGGGGAGCGGCTGAGCCAGAGCATGGCGCGTTGCAGTTCTACGGGTTGCCACTAACTGCCTGTAACACCTCGCTGAAATATTTAGCAGCACGTTCAAGAGCGACTGTGTCGGTGCACTGGGGAAGGTGAGAACAGGCATAATGTAGATACCCTATCAGAGAAATAACGAGGGCATGGTGATCAGTGAGGAATGTCACTCCTGCAAGAACCTGATTCAGGTGTATCCATGCTGGTGAGAGGAGATAATAGGGGAGGGAGGGGAAATAAAAGCTAAAGCAGCTTTATAGGCCTGTGTACTTGTACATACGCAAATCAAGCAAGGGCTTTACTCATGATACAAACTGCAAAGGGGGCACAGCATACCCGATCCAGGTAGTGCAGAAAGGAGGAGCTGAGGGCTGTATGTAGGAAATGGGGAAGGATCTGGGTCTGTGAAGAGATGCATCAAAGCAAAACTGGAATAAGTAAGAAAGGAGCAAAGGTAGTTGAGTGGAAAGTAGGTCAAATTACCAAGCACAGAGAAGACTCCAGCAATCAGCAGATGTCCCAGGGCAAAGTCAAAGGTCCCTTGACATGCCATTTTCTTTAGAAGAATAATGTTCCAACAATCATCTCGAAAAACCCACCCAAAATCATTACTACTCTGCCAATAGCTTAACGGCTACTCCTTGCCTCATCTGTGCTGCATTAAAATGGACGATCTCTTAACAAGAGATTAAAAAAAGAAAAAAGGCATTACATCCAGAACAAGATAACCTGGCTAGATGGTAAGGCAATCAATTAACAGATAAAAGTGACAGTTCATTACAGCAAGTAGGTGCACTAAACACTAACTGGAAGGAGCTGAGTAATAGAGTGTTCATTTAGGCTGAAGTCAGGGTACACAGGGAAGCCGCAGTTTGGGATTCAAGTACTCCTGCACCTGCAGCACAACAGCAGCATAAACTTTTGAAGATCCCTGAAATGTTAGTGCAAGTAGTCTTCTATGGGGAATTTAAAAAAAAAAAAAAAAGGGTTTCTCCTGAAAGAAAATTAATTCTAGGGAAACATGGACTCTGATTAAGAAACAATTTCTCTGCAGTAAGGTTGAGATAAAACTTTTAGATTTAAATCACTCTTTGGAAACTTGCTGACAAACATCCCTTTCTTTTGGCTCAAGTCGATACATTTGTTGCATTTGTTCTTCCACTACACTACAAAACAAACATCCTTATGTAAACAGAGCCAAAGAGCCTTTCAGTTCAGACTTTCTCCTGCACCATTCCTGCCTGTCCCCGATCAACGCAAACTTTTTCAGGAAACAATTTTTAATTAGGCTTTATGATTAGTGACTAAGAGTTGTAACGAGGATTTGTAGCATCTCTGCCTCTATCTCCAGGCTGGAGTGGTGCCTGCAGGCAGGCTATTGGACAGTGGTGTCAAAAAGGGCTGAATATTTCTATTCAATAAGCAACCCCAGTTACTATCTCTCTAATTGGCTAATAGACAGGTACAAATGAGGCAGGTTGCTTTGAGGAGAGGCACCAAAAAAACCTCAAGAGCTTTAAAGGAAAAAAAAAAATCCTTGTCACCCTGAGGTCTGACTTTGGAACCTTTTGCCAAGAAGCTAAAGCACAAACACCTGCAATCCTGGAAATAGCAGTAGAGGAGGCAGTGCACAACCTGTGGGGACAGAGCTGTTTTAGGGGTGCTTATTTATCAGTACTCCTCCCTCCATTTCTATACAGACAGGGAGTAGTAGTGTAACAGCTTGCCTGTCCTGTATCATGCAGCCAGCAGGCTGCTGGCTACTGCTAAAAACATTTATAGTTTGATGTCTTCAGATCTTGTTCAAGTAAAGGTAATACTATTAAAGCCACAAGTGACAAGTTTTTTTCCCCCCCAAACTTAAAGCAATGTATCTGTGGGAATGAAAGGAAAGATTCTTCTGCACCAACCCAGAGATCTGAGCTACTGATCTCTCCTATCCACTAAGGAAAGGACAAGCTCTCCCCATATAAAAAGTTTGCCTGCCAACAAAACATCACTGGAGGAAGAAAGAAAGCACTTCAGAGACTTACACGTATCCTGAGATGTTCCCTATCAGGTTTTATGAATGTGGCTGAGGACATAAGGAGTGATGGGGAAGCATTGATTTGGGACAGACTTGACTCATCCTTACGTGTCTGCATTCAGAATGCCTGAGTACGTCAGCAACAAAGTCCTGCAAGTTTTTGTGCTACAGAAGCCGACTGTCATAGACGGAAAGGCTGTTGAATCTCCTCAGTAGCATTCTCTTTTGATGGTTCTGTATGCAGAGGTATTTCCTAAGCAACGGGACGCGCACACACACAAAAAGAGAGCAGCCCTCAGAGACTTACTCTGGAGAGAACAGAGAGCACTTTTCAAAGCTCCTAGGCACTTGGATTAGCAATGTTCACCTGAAATACATGTGAAATTCTGCACATAATGAACTATATTTTTGTCTATCATACTGGATTTGATATATATTTATGACGTATATACATGCATATACACACATGCTCACTCATGCCATACTGCACTGTGGTAATTTAATTAGAAAGGGCTTGCATATGAATGGCTTCCTGAATTTCCCATTGGAAATGAGTGTCAGAGGAGGGATAGAGGCCACTAACTGCAGGGCATGTCAGTACTGTATCCCTTTTGAGTATGGGTACACCAGGGGCCTGCAGACATGGTCATGGCAACTGAGGGAACCACATTGCAGGATGAAAGTAGAAAACCCTGCACTTGGCCCCCAAGAATTACTGTTTGGAACACAGACATAACAGAGAACAAAAATCTGATGTTTACAGTATCAAAAACCTCAGTGGGATCAGATTTATTTTCCTTCTCTGCAGATGTAGTGGTTATTAATAGAAACACAGTCAGGGTACTCTAGGAGCTGCTCTTACAGCGATTATGCCTTTGACTTTTGATTTTTAGTACTTGCTTAAGACCTCAGATTCTCTCCTGCCACATTCTTCCCACTCGTTTGCCTCCCTGAGCTGACACAGTGCCAGCTCAGCCTTGTATCCTCACTGGAACTTGAGCACACAGGGGGCCTTGGCAGAGAATAGTCCCAAAGACAGTAACATTTCTGCAGAGAAAATACCCCAAACATTTCAGAGCCCAGTCCTTCCAGATGCCCATACCACAGCTATCCTCTCTGCAGTCATCTTACATTTAACAAGAGTGCTAAATGGATGATGGGAACAAAATGCCCTTCTCCTAGGAAGGTCAAGGGGCACCAGATGCTGATATAAGGAGTCCCGGGTCCTGCATTTCCCTGCAGAGCTCTCCACTGCAACGGTGTTTCACTGTGAAATACTGGACACAAGAAACAGATTAGTAAGGATGGAGAACTGGCACTTCCCACCTAATTACAAAATTAGCACATAACCCCAAAGACAATCTCTTCCTCTGTTTTAATAAGAAACAGTATTATTTGATAATGAAACAGTAAACCATCTTTTCTTGGTTCTTTGGATGTTTCTCTCTCTCCCCCCTTTAACAGCTGAAGAAGTCTTACAGATCATACAACAACCCTTTCAATTTATTATCATTCTGATTTAATCAGGACAGTTCTAGAGAAATTACAACCTGATCAAAGCAAAGGAAAGGCAGTGTGTACTGTCCTAATTTATTTTGGGGTTTTTTTTTATACATATATACGCACAAAGCAAAACAACTTTGCATCAACAGCAGGAAAGCAAAAAGTAAGAAAAATAGCACAGTAGTCAATGCTGACAACCTGCTAAAATTCCCACTATCTCTGTGTGCAGTCCTGTTTTTTACTGGAAATGGGTAACCAGAGCTGGTGGGCTACTGGGAGACCATATCCCTTCTAGGAAGCAGCAGCTGCCAACATTGATTTTTGCCCACTTCTGGCACTACAGCAGGGATCCAGTTTCATTCATCACAAAGGTTTGAACATTTCCTCGTATCTACTGAGGACAGGGGAAGTAAACTTACTTTGCATAGTTGTGGGAATTAGATTCGATTCCTTTTTTCAGGTAAAAATCAGGTATCAGGGCTCAATTCTATTTTCACAGTGGACTTAGGTTTCGGATCCTTAGATCCAGCAACGTTAATACTCTCTTCTTTACAAAACAGATCAAGCAAGCAAAAATTCCCCTGGCAGCTCTTCCACAGGACATCAGTTACTCTTAGAAGAGTTTGTTAGAACAGCAATGAACACCCTCTTGTCATGGCAGAGCACAAGCACCCAATTACCTTAGTTACGAATAGGAAACAGTAATGTGGGCTGCATATCGAGAAACTGCTTTAGAAGTCCTCCTTGCTCACATCGTACCTGAAGGTCCTACCAATTTCCAGCCTTCTTGTGTTATAGCAGCTATGCTGGGCTAGCACAGAAAAGGTTTTCTAGACTTAATTTGCTGAATGCATCTGCCAGAGCAACACAGTTCCTGGAATAAATGTTCAATTACTTGTAGATCAACAGACTGATCTACAACAATCAGGCGAGGAAAAAAAGTAAGCAGGAGACTAGAAGACCTGAAGAACCTTGATGTATTCCTTGTATTCCTCTTCCAAGTACTGCAAAGTGCACAGAGAAAACCTTCAAAATGGCCCACAGCTCTCAGATGCATAAAAAGGCTCCTCAGGAGAGGCTCCAGCAGTAAAGATCACCTAGGAAATAGCAGGAAAAAACCCAAGGGGAGTAAGAGACATTAGAGTGGTACTACTTCTGCAAAGGTGATAGAAGAAACACAGAAAAGATTCTCTCTTTAGACTTAGTTTTTGTTCCGGCATTGTGAGCCTGCAGAGGGGTGGTGTAGATCTAATTGTCTGTGCTTGTCCTCCTCTCAGCTGGGAAAACATGAAAACAGAGCTACCAGCAATTCCCCTCCGGGACAGGCAGAACAACTTGAGATAGATTCATTGAGAGGAGTCATCTGAATGACTTCCCTCCTTCAAATGAAGGGGTGACTTGCACTTGTGTTTATTTCAAAGCTGCATTAGCTGTCATTGCCTGTCTGGCATGCAGGAATCAACAAAATGCAGCTAACCTCACATTTTGGAATCCAAGTTTCAGAAGACAAAGAGTAAGCATCAAGGATTTTGCAGCAGGATCAAACCAATCCAATTACCAAATTTGGCAAAGCAAAAATAACTGTCCAAATATGCCTCCTGCCTCTATGGCACCTAAAATTGCTATCATCATGGAACTGTTTTTCCTGGGTGTGACCCAATGCCTTCTATGTGAGGGAACACTATTTATCAAGGTTCAGAACCAGATTTTTCAGTTTACATACATAACTGAGAAAATTCAACAAATTCATAGGAACTAGGGCAAGAAGGAGCTGCAAGAGGTTATCTAGTCTCTTTGCTGCCCCAATGCAGGATCAACCTTTCCTGAACCATTTCGGAGAAAGCCTGTTACCTCATGTGATAAAGATCCTACCAATTCCTCAAACAATTTATTCCTTGAACAATCCTGCAGCTAGAAACCTTTTTCTAATGTCTGACTTGAAACCAAACACTTCTGAATTTGCGCAGTGTGCTATTAAAAAAAAGCAGTAGTCAAAAAACTGACAAGCTCTGGGACTTGTACTAAGCAGCAAGGGAAGAGGAATGGTCACTGGTGCAGGGGTGGCTAATGGACACAAGAAGGGTGTGTACACAACAAGGGGTGGCTAATCCACTCACAAGAAGAACAGATGTGCATAAATAAATATTTATGTAATAATTTCAAGTTACATCAAGCTTTGTGTATAACCTTTCAGCTTTCTATCTGCCACACAGTTTTCAATAGATCACATAAAATCTCACAGCTGACATTACAGTAAATAGCTGCCTCTAGCTTTCAGATGTCATTGCTGCTTTATCCCCCAACTCCCAGTTGCTGTTTGTACTTATGGATATGCTAATGAACAGGAAACCTATAGCTGGCAAAGTGAGAATAGAGATCTATAGCTTAGCCTCCTAGCAACTATTATTCATGCAAGAGTTGAAATAATTACAATTTTTGGCATCTTAGCTGAGCTTCATGTCCTTCCTAGGCATTATAGCAGTTTTTATCAAGGATTTAACAGGAATGTCATGCAGTGATTCATCATTAATTATTTGGCCATTAAACAGAGAAAATAATTTTTAAATCCAAACCACAACCAAACCAAGCAGAGTTGTGGTCCAGTTCCATCATTCATTAAAGGATCACAAATTGACGTAGGGGATCATTAATATGTTGTGTTTCATTACATCATGTACCGGTCACTTAATGGTTCCTGTAGTTACAGAAAACAGATTGCTGATTAAAAGAAATAAATTAAGAAATCAATGAGATTAGTCATATTATTGATTTTCATAGCATCTGACCATCTTTAAGCAAGTAAAAAAACCTCAGCATCTAAAGTGCTGGGACAGGTTGTATTGTTCTACATCTTGCACTGTTTTATACTGGTGTCGAAAATGAAAATAAACAATGCTGCAATGTCTGAAACCTTGTCTACCCTAAGGAAACTGTTTAGGGCTCATGAAACACAGGCTTGCAGCTCAACTCTTCCTGACAGTCATAGGGTTGAGCAGTCCAGACTACCCTTGTTTTCAGGTGTGGGGTTTCACGATTCACACCCTGGCTTTTAAAATAAAACAATGAAACTATCTTCTTACGAAGAGGATGGTTTACAAAGATGTTGCAACAATGCTAACAATTGCCCTGGGGGTTCAGACCAAATGCCTACTGCTCTCTCTCTACTCTTCCCTTCCACAGCCAATTCCTCCTACCATGTTGCATCCATATTGTGACATGCTTGACTGCCAAATCCTCAGGAGAAAAAAACATCAAAAACTACTAGCCCCAACTAAAGAAACACTAATGACTCACATGATAATGAAGTTGGTGTTAAAGTCAGCACTTTGCAGTCACAATATTTCCTATTATCTGCAGCTGCTAGGCATAGTACGGAACTGTTCTTGAAAAGCATTAATCATGGGCTAATACAACATCTGCTAAACCCTCACCTACCTTCCTTGCACTAGCTCCCTGTAAAGCTGGGCTGAGCAGATCTCAAGGCAACTCAAATTACCTACTCACTCACATCATTTCAGTGGCAACTGACTGAATCAAACCACAGCTACAGGACCAGTTTATTTTAAACACTTAAAACATGCAGTCAGGTGAAGCAACGGTTTGAAGTACAGAAGGCACAATGTATTCAGTTGTTTTTTAAATAATCCCAGCCCACCATGTTTTTCTGCACTTCCTACTGCAGAGCTTTCAGCATTTTGCAAGTGACTTGCCAGAGAAGAATCAAGGGCCTCAATAACAATCTCACCATTGACTTTAACAGGCTTTGGATCTGTGTCTCCTCGTGACTCTCTTCCACACAATCCTCCCCACTGTAGTATCAGAGCTCCTTAAAAAACTCATTAAGCTACACAAGTAGATTCCTCCTTTCTCTCTTCTTTCCCTGAAAGCAATAATGCAGTCTATTATTTTCACTGCTGTCTTCCTTCACTTTATTTTTTTTTTATTTCCTTTGTTAGACACATGGTGCTATGCTTGAAATGACAATGATGCAGTTAAGAAGTGTGCTTTGCAATAGGAGTGGAAAGCTGTGATGCGATCCCATTGTAGATTTCTGTGTCACAGCCCTCTTGGGTTTAGAAATGCCATAGTAGGTGACGGGACAATTCCAGATATTTAAAATGATCTGTTCGCTATCCTTCTAGACCACACAGCGCCTGCAGAATAAAAACTGAGACCATGATGAGCACCTCTGTGTTCTAGTGGAGAACCAGAGAAAGGTCTGACATGGTCACGATAGGCTGAGTCTTCAGTAAGACTCAAATCCATTTTGTGACATCATCAGTCATCGCAGCAAGGTTGTTTTACCCTATCAGTCCCTGGTGTGGCTCAGCCCTTTCGTGTGCTGTCAGAATTCTCAGGAGCAGATTTAAAGCAATCAAAAAGGTTTTGCCTTAAGAATTTAAAATAAAAGTGTTCCAACCAAACAAAATAACTGAGATATAATAAAGTGAAATATATAGAATCAAGAGATATGTTTTCCTGAACTATCATGCTTATGCAAAGCAGGGAAAATTTTAAATATTAACTTCTCAACCTAAAGATATCTTTAAAGTTCATGTTAGTTTTACATATACCATTCAAATAACTATCTTGATCTCCATCTGTCTTGGGGACTGATCATGGCCAGCTTTCCTCTGCAAACTATTCTTTCAGCTGAGATTTTCTCAAAATCCTTCTGTTCATGCTCATGCTCCTAGCATGGAATATGGGCAGACATTCAGAGGGGCTAAGAGGGGCAAGGTATTGCTTCCATCAAGTTACTCTGAAGCATTTTAAAAAAATCAGAACTTTTCACTTAACTTTAATTGGCTATAGAATGTGACTATTTGAACCACTATCTGGACAGCTAAGCTTCAGTTTGGTGTAGAGGGGAAGGCACAGTATCAGACACGACTGAGACTGAGTATTGGATATATAAATAAAGCATGGATGAGACTAATTATGTAAGGAACCCCCAGACTGAACAACCATTCACACTGCCTGGCCACACCAGCACCTGGCACTAAATTCACCTCTGTCTGTACAAAGCTCTGGCTGAAGGTCTCCTTTGCAGAACAAGCACAAGATGAGCAGCTGCTTGCAAAGCAGAGGAAGACAGCTGAAGCTGAGGAGGCTTGCACTGGGCATGATAAGTCTTCAAACTGTTTGTATGGATAGCATCTACTATAGTCAGGAAAAAGTTATCTGCTCTCCAGCAGGTTGAATCCTCCAATATGCACAAAGTACATGCATGGATGATCTCTGACTCTAGAAGCCAGTGGCAGATTGACTCTCAACAGCTCATGCTGCTTATTCTGTTCAGCTTTTCAATAGGTGTAGGCACGTTCACAGTGATGCATGGTTCACCCTTGCCTCATCTAATGTGAAACATCCACTTGAGATCTGGCTAACAACAGACAGGGAGAACATAACCTGTGGGTAGAATGATGGCTTTGAGCATGATCATCATCTGATATTTAAAAAAAGATAATTCCTAGTCTCAGCATAGAAGATGTCATTACAACTGTTTTAAATGTGGTCATAAAACACAGACAAGCTTTGAAGGCTCATAATTCTTTCATAGATATATTGTTTAAATATTTAATGGCCACATTAATGATATTCTAATCCTTGTGGAATATGTGAATTTGCACTCATTTGCATAAATTTTGACTTGCTGACAGTTTTGTTAAATCTCATTAAAAAGATGCCCTAGACGCTGACTTGTTGTCACCGGGGTGTTTGCTAATTCTCACCACATTGCCTACGCCAACAACACTAGCACTTTAAAAGCAGCAGTGAGATAAAGTCCATAAGAGAGGCTGATGTTGCCTTTTTAATAGGGAACAGGAATGCTTTCCTTTCCTTTTTTTTTTAAATTATAAAATGCTGATCAAGATTCAACTCATTAGCCATGTCAGCTCCTGGGCACTTGGCTGACAAGAAAACATTGCAAGAACCGAGACCCTAAATCTGACTGAAGGCAATAGCTGGGCTGGGCCTCTCTGCTTAGAGTCATCTCAGCCCCTTCCCAGAGGTGGGCCATTGCCTACTGTGTTGTGCAGGCAGGCTGTTGCTCTCCAGCAGCATGCCACTCAGCCACATTTCCACCCTAAAACACACAGGTATCAATGCCAGAGAAAAACTGGAATGCAAGTTAGGGAAAATCCCTCAGGATTCTCGCTGGATTGTGTTTCATTTTGTTTTAATCTCATTTCCTGAACAGCCGATATATTTAGTGTAATGCCTTTTAACTTGAAAAGCCAGATGCTCCACAATTCCCAAAGCCTCAGAAGAATTAATGAGATGTACTTTTGAGGTCCTCTTTACTACTCTAGAATACTGGTTAGAACTAGATGACTGAAAGGTCCTTTCCAACCTAGGTGATGCTATGATTCTGTGCTTGTCACCTAAAAGGAATTACAAGCACACACTATGACTATGTTTTTACTCTGAAACTTCTTGAATCAAACAGGAAGTCCTGAGACTCAGCAAAGCCACCTTCTCTAATATAAGCATGCTAAAATGTGGACAGGATATGCTGCCTCTGGCCAACACAAGTAGTTTTAATTCTGAAACATTGATTAGCTCCTTCTTATGCTTTGAGGTTTTGGCAATTTACACCACTGAATGCTTAAGTCTAATCCATTCAGTGAATGGGAACTAGGAAGAGGCAATAATATACAGAAAAAAAAATATCCACATTTATTCACTGAGAATATGATTTAGTTTATGCTACTAGATGAACAAGAAATACTCGTACACTTATGCAGCTGGACAGATACAATGGTTACTCTGTTAGAAGGCAACGGGCAAATGACAACCATTCCTGGATTTTCCCACCTTTGTTTTTTAAAAGCCTAATTGATCTGCTTCCTGAGCTTCTAGGCAAGGTAAATAGTTTTACTAAAAAACCTGACCTGTTATTAACATGTTCAAAACAGAAGTAGCATCAGGGTGGTCAGCTGAATGACATGATTGTCATTGGAAAGCACATTTCAATCTGATGCTGCTCTAAGATATGGTAAAATAAGCTGTGTGTGAACTCTCCCTGTTACATCCACAAGAGGGGGAGGGAATATGCCCACTTAACCTTTGTAAAGGGAGCAGTTCACCATGCGCAATGTGTTTTAGTTTGCTGTCAGATGTCATTATCCAGATACAAAAGTGAAGGGAGGATTAGGGATGAACATTTTGGGGTCCAATAAGTTATCTACAGAAAGCTGGAACAAGAAATGGACTGTTCCCACAGCTTAGCAGGGAGCTGGCAGAGGACCACACCACCCAGCAGACAGAGGTACTGAGGAATTATTTTTTATATTTTTGTAGAATCTATTTTGACTCCCGATCTTGGGAAATCCTTAAGCCACAGCATATGGAGTATGTTTCCATTCTTGAAATATAGGCCATCCTTTACCAATCACCCATTATATGCCACTGCATGTTTAGATGCAATAGTCTATAGACAACTATTTTCAGGACCCGAGCAACAGAAAAACATCACATAACAGATGCAGGAGGAGGTGCTTATCAGGGAGGAAATCTACTTGCATGTGTGCATAAATCTGTTGCTTATCTCTAAATAACCTTGATTTCCTCTTCAGATTTCTCCTATAGATTTCCATATTAACTAAGCATGTTCATCACCGTGACAAATGCATATGCCTAGCTATTCACTGGGACTTTATTATCTATGGTTATTCTTGTTCTAGGGATATGTTCCAACTAAACAAGCATCAATGAATCAATAACTTGGTTTTTCAACTCCTCAACCTTGGCTAGGAAGCAGTCTTCTGGGTGTGATTAGAAGCAACAAAGCAGGTCTAAGCTCAGGCAGGGGTTAAGAGATGTCTCCAAAGATTGCTAGATAGAGCTCTTTGTAAGTGGCTTTTGCTGAAGGCAGAGGGAGCTGGGGGTGAGGAGAGGGGAGCAAATTTCCAACTCCTGAATCTGAGCAAGATTCCAGCATGTGGGAAGGAAAAGCATGAGTGCATCCAGCATTTTGGTCTGGAGATACTTCAAGTCTGCAATTGCCTTGTGGATGCCAGAGAGCCCTTCTGGTAGACCACGGAAAGAGGACTCGCACAAGGACTTTTTTTTTTTTCCTCTATACAGAACACGGTGTGATCAGGAGCCCAGTGTACACAGACATGAATCCGGAGTTCTTGCCCAAAGGTGGTGGCATAGACAGGATCAAGACTCAGCCTTTGATGATTACACAAGGAGCATATCCAAGAAAGTTTTCTCAATCCCAGGTGCATTCTAAAGTTTTGCTAAGGTCTTCAAGATGCTTTCAAGGTGAAGACGCTAGAGGTAAACACTGTTGTTATTGTGGCAGATCCAGGGTTTTCAAACATTTGAATCATCCAGAAAGAAATCCCATTAAGATCTCACTGAAGTCAAGATGTGGCTGTCTGAATCATTAATCTGCTGTATGAGGCATCTAATACTGAACAAAGTTAGCCATAAAATGTAGCTGTTCAGTGAATCTCTTACTGATTCACTAATAGACTCTCAAGCACTGCGTACAAGCAAAGCAATCAAGTCCAGCTTTGATACCAGACTGGCACAAGGCAGCCCCGACAAAGACCTTCCCACAGCAGTGATCAAACATTTGTTTCCAAACACAACAGAGTCTGTGCTACGTTAGAGAGCTTTAAGTGTTTTTCTTTTAATAACTGTAAAATACACATAGAATCCCTAAACTTTTTGCAAGTTCAGGAAAAATAATATGCACCTAAAGCTGTTTCTGGTTACTAATTTATTTTTTTTCCTATGACTTTTAGCTTCAATATTAATATTTCTTTTTACACATAAAGTGCTTTACATTTCCTGCTCTACAGGAAGGCACAAAACCTTTGATAGAATGTACTGGCTTCAGCACAAGTATTGTCTAATCAATGTCAGACAGCATGTCTGGGAGACAACTCGTTTCACCACTGAAAAAATAAACCCCTTTCAGCTGAGGTCCTTTAGCTAAGCACCAAAAGCTGCAGTCCTATGTTTCTGTAGTGCAGTAAGAGAAAAGATCTTCAGCAGATAGAAGTTAATAGATTCTGTCCCAGCTCTGAATCAGACTACTAGGATCTATACTGACTTGACTCTTATTTGGAAGGGTGGGAAAATTTCCACTTCTGTTTGGTATCTGGAATGAAGCCATATCTGGAAGCCATTGATTTAGTTCGTGACAGCTAAAAGCTATCTTTCCTCATGAGGGGGGAAAAAAAAAAGGCACTTTTATCTCATTTTTGTGGAAGAGGATCTTTTTTTTTTTAACTACCTGTTTTCCAGACAAAGACAGCTGTTTATATAGAAACATACAAATTATATACAGAAGTCCTAACTAAGAGAGTAGACTTGTTCAGAGATTAAACAACTTTCCTACAATAAGCCAGTGACTTTCTATCAGCATCAGGAATGAGAATGGAGTCACCATGAGAGGCTTAATACTACAACCATCCTTCTCATCTTTAAATTTGGTCTTTTGGAGACAACATTTCTCTTTCTACAGCACAAAAGTCTCATTGCAAGTATGAAACATGTGCTAGACTTACAGCCATCATCTCTGGCTCTCAGCCTGCAAGACAGAAAGAGGGAGAAGCCAGACTCACTTCTGGAAGTAAACATAGTTTCCTCAATCCAGATATCAGATCACCCCTGAAGACTGAAATACATTATTTAATCACAGTAGCTTCAAATAACTTCTGCACAGAGGATCTCCAGTTAAATACACATCTAATGTCCTCAATTGAATTGCCCTATCTGTCTGGACAGACCTTATAGTGGCCTTCCAGTACCTAAAGGGGACCTACAGGAAAGATGGGGAGGGACACTAAAACTGGATGGGGCTTTGAGCAAACTGATCTAGTGAAACGTGTCCCTACCCATTGCAATGGGGGTGAAACTAGATGAATGTCAAGGTCCCTTCCATCCTAAACCATTCTATGATTCTACGATTTTGATTCTATACCAAGTAGTAGCACAATGCTTCAAATAAATTATTGTCAAGAGCAAACTAAGGAAAAAAGTCAGAACTTTTAGTGCGACAGAAGTGTTCAGAACTTGTCTAAATAGTGAGTGCTTCTGACAAACAGAAAGGGCTCAATATTGAACAAACATGATGCATTGCTACCTTATGGAAGGCTCAGCAGAGTCCCTCTGTTATCCTTGGAGGTACATGCTGAATTTTATCTTGAGTCTGTAGTTTCTTTCCCTACATAGGAAATTATCTTATGGTACACACGCAAACAATCACTGCTTAGGGTATGAGGCTTCCTGCCCTTTCTGTGGAATAAGACAGCACTGCATTTTTTATTTTTTTTTAATCTCTGTAGTGCTTATTTCAAAGAAAATAAATCAGTTTGAAATATAGTTCTCAAACTTATGCATAATCACTTCCAGTTTCTTATGGTTGTGACCGAGATACAAATTTCCCTAAGCCAAATTTCTAACGTACATAAAACATTCAGTCCTGTCAGGCTACTTCAGGTCTTTTAATTTCCTAGGCACAATATAGTGATAAGTATTAATAATACCTAACATAAAGGGAACAAGAAGAGATTAGTTATTACAATTCTGTGACAGTAGTCCATTCCCTGTCTTTAAAGAAGACAGAAAATGCAGAGAAAATTACAAATTTTTTTTCCAACAAAAGATTAAAAAACCCCTTCTGATAGATTAGATCAACTGGTTGGGAGAGAAGGATGTGTAGCCATTGTAAAAATATCTCCCTGACACTGTAAAGATAATGTCATAGAAACTCCTAGGAAAGAATGAACAAGCCCTGGCTTTGAACAATGTTTTGAACAATACCAGAAAACATTGCTGTTCCTTACATAATTCCAAAAGGGAAAGTCAGGTAGGTAGATGGAGCAAAGCAGAAAAAAGCATTGGGAAAAAAGTGGCCAGGACAAAAAAGCCCTTCTAAAATATCAGGAGTGAGCCTGAGGGCTTCTGTTTTTCTGCGCTGCTGTAAATTCGTAGACTTTTAAGGCCAGAAAAGATGATTCCGATCACTTGTTCTGATCTGCTGCATAATTCAAGCTGCTTAAATCTATCCTGCAAATCCAGCATCAACAAAGGAGAGGTAGCTACAGCAGAAAATCAGTTACTAATATAGGACTAGTACTAGTGCAATGAATGCTGCAATATGTGCAGTTCAGAACATCACATGGGCAAGGGGACCAAATGACAGAAAAACAGCAGAAGCCTGAAACTGTGCAGAGATAGTGATGACTTTGGAGATGCAGCTCAAACTGTAGCTTGGCAAAAACCACACAAATGTGTTTCACGTTCCAGAGACTGAACAGATGCCTTGTATCAAGGTCAGTGCCAAAGATAGAGAGAGGAATGACATGACAGATGTAGGCCTGTAAGGACTACTGAGGATGGGTAAAGGCAACTCATAGAGTCAAGGGAATAATTATTGTGTATAGTTTTTGAACTACTTAGGCCTTCTGGTTGTTCAATTCACCATGTTTGTTTGAAGGGCAAGAACAACTCCTCCAAAAAAAGGACCTCTCTCTGCAATGGCATCCAGACCATCTTTGTGTTCTGTTCCTTCTGCCATCAGACAGCCAGATGCCTCATCATAGCACTCAAATATGAGCACAATCACAAATTTTCACACTCTCACCTTCCCAATTCTCTCCTCCATCCCACTGGGGGTGAAGTAAGTGAGCAGTTGTGTAGGGCTTAGCTCTCCACCAGGGTTAAACCATGACAATACTTCAGCCATAGACCACACATAAACACAGAAAAATAGGCTGCTATATATAACGGTAGGATATAGAATCTTTCCTTTCTCTCAGCTTTTATCCTTCGTGCATACTTCTACTACCAGATTTTGGCTTAGTCTCCTATTTATTGTGACAGTAACTAATCCATGGAGAAACATCAATTTTGGTCATTTTTTCCAGACTATACAATTGGACACAATGTTTATGTAATCCAGAATAGGGTCTTCAATCATCCCGTATTTCAGGTGAGTGCCTTAATTTCACAGCAATAGACATCTCAAGGTCTCCCCTATTTCTTTCACCTCACCACTTTTTCCCCTCAAAACTGGGATTTTTCATATGAAATGACTGAAACTGATGCAAAACTCACAGCTAGCCAAGTCTTTGTGATTTGTGTCTTGTCTAGTAAATAAACTACAGAAGAAAGCATTATCTAGAGCTACCCTTGTGTTTAGCACGCTCCAGTTTCCTTCCTGGAGTTTCAAAGCCATGTGTTCCTTACTAAGTGCCAGCAATCAGTGAGTTAATGTAAATAGAAAGAGTTCTCTGCAGACTCACTCACAATTGCATCAGAGAAATACACTCTAGGAATTACAGACTGAGCTGCATGAATTATGTCTGACTACAAAAATAACACAAGTATTCTTGGCACACAGGGAGCTGGAGTAAGGGCTCAGAACGATGCTCTAATACCATTAACTAGGAGCCAGAAGACTTCCCTCGGGGGATCTTTGCTGGATCTTTCTGCTTGTATCTTTCCTTTCCTGGCAACAGCAGAACTTTACCAATCCAAACGGTGAAAGATGTTGATCGGGAGGTAAGGAGTTAAACAGGCCACGAATACCTCCAAATTTATGCTGCAGCTGAAACACATTTTCCCAGAACGAGGAAATTGAGCACATTTACACAGTTGAGTTTGTTTAATGTTTTTTAGAGGAATCACAACTAGTTAAATACCCTGGGCATTAATGATTTTAAAATGATTGAATATAAATAAAACAGGAGATAAAATCCAGTTGGTCTGCAGGGCTATGAAGTTAGAGATTATGGAGCCTCATGTGAACAGAACAGCTCCTTACTGATGTTTACTTTGACAACACATTTGGGGGAAGATTAAAAATATAATGGAACTTCATGGGCCAGATCCTGAAGAGGCATACAGTGACCCAGATCTACTAAAGGCCATAGTGTTACATTCATTTACAGCACTTAGACCTTCCACTCATTATCTTCATGAGAATGAACTGATCTTATACAGTTAGCTGTTTTCCCATAAAATCAAATTTTTCCCTCAAAACAAGCTGAGATACAGGAAGTTCTGATAACCCTTCCGGACAGTTGATCTTCTGTTCTAAGAAACACAGGCTATGTGCTAGATATGAAGCAAAACTCCCCATGCCTTGAAATCATCCCTTACTTAGCATTCTCAGTTTCACCTAAATACAGAAAAGAGAAAACAAAAAAATTTTGGTCAGGAGAACCTACCAATTATTCCCATGACTACATACCTGGCACAGACTTGATTTATACTTTTAGTCAAATCTCATTCAGACCTCTTCTACTGGAGTCACACCAGAGCCACAGCATTATCTTTCCTAGCCTCAGAAAATAATTTGTTTTATGAGCTCAGATGATTAAGATATATTTTTTTACTAGACTGTCATAGCTTGGTCTATGCTGATTAATTTTAAGTATCTGGTTAGCTTCAGAGCCAATACCCTTTTTACTAGTTTTCCTCAGCAGGTTTGTTCTTATTCTTCTTCCAGGGCTTTCCCTCAGCAGACAGTGTTTGTTGACTACTTTATTACAAGAAAAAATGTGAATAAGAGAGGATGCAGGTGAATACAGATTATTTCTATTTAGCTCAGCTTTATGCTTTAAAGCTAGTGATGTATCACTGGCACCCTGAATGATATATGACCATCCTGCTGTATCTTGCAAGTGTCTCAGGCTAACAGAAAATGGGTTTGCCTTCTCATTTATCAGCTTAGTGTGGAGGTGAGACGTACAAACCCGAGTCCTCTTAACTATGCCAGCACTTGGCATCATCTGCTTTAATATCTGTACTTTGAATTCTCTCTTTTTTTGGGGGGTGGGGGGTATGGGAGGTTGTACTTTTCTAGGAAGCTGCTGGATTCTGTCTTGCAGATGGGCCTTCTTTTCAGTAAATATCAGGTTATTGTAGTCTGTGTCCTACCCATGACATGCAATTTAACCAGGACTGCTTTCAGACTTGTTAGCAACGTGTCATGGCTACATTCACCTTCCCCAGTGCCCCAGACACTTGTCTAAATAGAAATAATTCACCAGAACTCCATTCTGTTGATGCTCTGTGACATACATTGTGATAGGGACATACTGAATGTGCTTAACCAACAGATGCAATAATTATGCAACTACGAAAGAGAAGTGGCCTGTTCCTATTGCAGCACTGTGCTTCTAACTGGAAGCTGGTCCTCTGCCTTCATGGCACATTTCACCATATCTTTACACATAACATCAATGGGATTTCCTTATTCTTTTGCTTACAATCACTGGATGTTCATGGTCTGCCTTTTCACAGGGGAGGCAGCAACATCAAATATCTATGTGGGCTGTGTGATGAGGACCATGTGACTTGCAGTTTCCAAGGCAGTTAACTGAAATGAGTCCATCTCCTGAATAGTACACCTGATTCTGTTGTGGTGTTAAAACTGAAGCGAGTGCCTATGATAACAGAGAATGCATCCAGTTACCATAGGAACTACAGGAGGTTACTCAGCCTGATTCAGATAGCGTCTTCTGTGTTATGACAGCAACTAATGTTTCAAAGGAACTGCAGATGAAAGCCTTGGTAATGTGAGCCAAAGCTAGCAGAAGCCTCAAAAACAAACGCACATGCGTATTACATTATGCCACAGAGCTGTGTTACCGCATCCCTGGAGGATCTCTTCCAGACATTTCCAAGTGTTTCGTCCATTTTGCCTTTGAATAAGCCCAGCACATCATCTCTGTGTTTGATGGATGCAGGGGGAGCTTGCTTGCATGCAGCTATATTTATATAACTGGATGATGAGAGTGCATTCCAGACCCCACTGAAGCCAGACTAGACTTAAAATGTTAGGAACAAGGAAGTATAGCAAACTACCACATTGCAGGTGGTCTAACACTTCCCTGAGGGGTGAGAGCACATTTTGATAACAGAATGGAGTTGATGAGAAAAGCACCACCCTGCAGAAGCTACTCTGTGCCCTTTATAACAACATCCACCACTTCCCATGGGGCTTTAAAATATGCATCAAAGCTAGCAGATGCTTAAATAGCAATGGGCAACTCAGCAAAACACAATAGCTTAGGCTTTGCAAGGGAGTGCAGGCATAATTTTTCCTTTTTGCAAATACCTCTTGATGAAGTAAAAGGTGTTTAGAAATGCACATAGAATGGTTATGGTGCATCTTTGTGGTCTCCTTTGAACCAGCTTAGATCTAAGCTTTAGGAAAAAAAAAAAAGCCTTCATTTGCAGGTAAAGAATCCTACCCACTTTTGAAACTCAGTGTCTGACTGAGATTGCTCTGCAAAGCCCCTCTGAACAGCATCCTGGGAGACTTTGTATTTTTAAGACTATCTTAATGAATTTGGTAGAAGGAAGAGCAGTAATCGCACAGTGCTCTGGGGCAAAGACACCTTACACCAGAGTGACAGCGTGTGGTGCAGCCACTGAAACCAGAGGGTTCTTCTCACTGTGTAGCAAGAGAGCCAGGCTTTGACATGATCCAGGGTCCCACTTACCACAGTTAACAACATACAAAGCGTCATTTAGTCCTGCAAATCCACCTAATGTGCTGAAGAAATAATGGCATTGGACTAATTAAACGGATTCTTACCGTTGCTTCATTGTGGGTATTAATTATTTATGTGCAGGGACTGCAGGGAAAGAAGCCACACACTCAAATGGCATGTAGGGAGAGCAGGTGACATTAGAGAGTTTAAATACGTGCTTGCAATCTCTCCTATAGCAATACAGTGAAATCCACAACTGCTTAGATAAGACTAGAGAAATGCTGCTGCAGAGGTTGTTAGAGAAGTGCACAGGTAGTACAGTACTGCAGTAGCTTTACAGGGAGACTAGAGACCAAAAGGAACAGCCAACATAGGGACAAGGAAGAAAATCCCTCCTAATTCACCCTGAAAATAAGTACTGAGTTAAGGTAAAAGACTCGCAGTACAGGAATATCCATGCCATCTGCTTAGTTTGGGACAGATTTCACCCCACCTGCTGCTCACAAGCAAGACAGCACAGCAGAATACACAGGGAGAATAAGTGGGAGGGTGCTTTTGCCCAGTGCCTCAGCCTCAGAACACAGCTGCAGAAAGATCACCAAATATACTGAATATCAGTGAACAAGTCTGATGTGATCAATTTTATGTCCTGTTACACTGCTCCAGTAACAAAACATCATTTGCAGAGCTGGGCACTACGTGATTGAGCTTGGAGCTAAATCCTCACCTGAGGGTACATTTTGTTGCATAATTCTCACACGATTCAAACACCAGGGTTTATCTGCTCTGGCCTTTACACAGTACTTTTTATTAGTTACCAATATAGACTCAATTCTTTACAGTATTCATCACACAAGTCAAAATAAAAGTCAGAGACCCTAATCGGTTGCTAAACTTGCCAAACGGAACAGAAACTCAAAAAAGGTACAACATAGTGAGTGCAATTTTAAAATACAGCTTTTAGGTTTAAGTCTTAAAGGAAAGAGGCCCACAGGTTTGGAAGATCCTAGCTGCTGTGATTTCTTCCAAACATCTTAATTTCCTTTTCCTATCTGATTAAAACATTTATCTATATTGGTATTTATTACTGAGCACTAATACTATAACAGGACAAACATCTGTCTGGTGAGAGACCAAAGCAAAGGCTGTTTTGATGAGCAGAATACCCCATGGGTTTTAAGAGGTACCCAGCTCTGGGCTCTTGCTATGGATTCTTCCTTTGGATCCTCCTTTACTTGCTTTGCCAAGGAAGGCATCTGCCAAACACTAAGCTTTCCAAATTTGTTACATGGGAAAGGAAATCTTCTTTTCACCTTTTGAGTTTGGGAGATATTCTCACCAGTCTGCTTTTTTGCATACAAATAAAACATCCCATCATTCAGTCCTGTTGCAGTCTGTGTTTCACAAATGGCCCAGCTCTGGAGAACAGCTGGTACCTCGCATGAGGAATCAGGCCATCAGAACAGTGCTTGGCTCACATCTGGACAGCCCAGGAGGCTAGCAGCACAACTGATACAGACAGAGGCACAAGCAGGGGGACCAGCTCACTGACAAGAAATTAAGGGCATTGCACACACAGCATCACACTGTGCTCAGATCTAGCCAGTCAGTCCTGCATCCGCTTACATCAAGCTAAATCCTCTATCATTTAAGCATCCTGAGTACTCATAAGTTATAACCAACACTCACCTCTCTTCTCCTCATCTCCAACTTTGTTTGAAAGAAGCCACAAAACCAGAACACAACAATAGTAAAATCACTGAAATAACTCCCCGTTCTTTATAGTTAATGGGTAACACTGGGACTTTATTTGTTTCTGAATGAATATACCATTCCAAAACTCAGCTAGAAAATTGAAAGAGAAGCCTGGATTGGCATGCCTAGAGCAGAGTTGAATTTAACATGCTAGAGTAAGGGGAAGGCATAGATATAACATGAAAAATGTCATTTAGCCCCCCTTTTTTTTTTCCCCAGAAATATCATACTAAGTGGTAGGCTGGCCCCCTGCCAAAGCTTGATGCATCAAGGGTCATGATGGCTTCAGAACAGCCATAATTTTTTTATGCTGAGCTTCCCTAATTTGGTGGTTAAAATTTGTAGATTTACATCATGTCAGAGCAGGAGATGCTAAGCTGCTACCAGTCTGTAGGGCATAGCGATTCTATACACAGAGAGACCCTTTCAGGTGGAGGCTTGGAAATACTGAAGGTTTGCTTTTCCTTCTGGACCAACAAGTGTTATGGATGATGAGATATGGAACAAAGGAATAGAGATGCCTGTGTGAGATGTGACATTTTGGGAGGGCAGAGAATGAGGGATTGAGTGGTTGAATCTCTGGGAGGCTTTGAGAAACCCCAGTACCTGGTGGCTACACTATAAACACAGTGCTTGCCTTGAAAAAAGTAGAAACAATTTCTCTCTGACCACCCTGCTAGGCTCTCAGATGGCCTCAGATCCCTCTCACAGCTTGTCTCTTTCCTCTGAAACAGCAGGGTTCTCCATTTCAGAGTCACTCTTGCCTGGTCTTTGTCACACATGCTTCCTATTGCATGTCTGCACAACCAAATATAGGTAGCCAGAGCAGCAGAGCCAGAAGCATACCACCTGTCTCATGGTTAAAAGATGCTGCATCTTCTCTCTGCTACAGACACCACTGAACAGGTTAGAAGAAACATGCTAGGTTTTGCTGTGCTTGTGCCTCCATTATCCTGTGCTCAATCAGTTCATGCCACAAAACTAACCCTGCGTACACCAAGACAGTGAAGAATTAGGAGGCCTTCAGGCAGGCTACAAGACACAGAGGCTTTGGAGGAGGTCCAGAATAAGGGACTGGATGTGTCTGCAGGAAGCCATCTCAGTACCTTCCTTTTTAAATGGGTCTTCTATAGAATCTAAGACTTTGTGATGCTCCCTATTAGATACAATGGTCCCATCTTGATATGGGCATAATTTTTCCTACCCT
Organism: Tringa solitaria; assembly: GCA_026413425.1. Lineage (NCBI taxonomy): Eukaryota > Metazoa > Chordata > Aves > Charadriiformes > Scolopacidae > Tringa > Tringa solitaria. Next base: position 6,116,991 of record JAOXJM010000010.1, on the reverse strand, counting down.
TTGGATCAGAAAAGCATCTTGCTTGCTTTCTTCCAGATTCTCTTGGTAATTTTAAGTGACAAAAAAAAAAAGCCAACCATTAGGGATGAGCATGAGTGCGTATACAGGACATTGTGTAAATTTATGAGATCTGAGCAGGTCTGCATATACAAGAACAAACAATCATCATGATGGCCTCTTCTCCCCCTTCCAATTTGCTATCCTCTTTTCTGTCCTAGCTTTCTATCTCCTAGTGACCACAGTTAACAACTTGTATTTTGCATCCTGCATTACTTGATGGTACACTATCCTCAGGATGATTTAATTTGCTTGATTACCGCTCCTAACAGAAAGCCATAAAGGTCCATGACTTGTATGACTCTTTGGTTAAACTGGTATTAAACTGCCATTGCATATGTTAATTGACATTTGGGCACACTTCATGAGTGCTCCACATGAATTCTGAGTTTGGACCTCCAGCATCATTAGAAAGAGTATTGTCATCATCAGCAACTCACTGCTAGCTGCTTCCATGCTGGTTTTGTCATTTGGACACGGACACAGGATTTTTTAACATGTTGTGTTTGGGTATATACATTCACACACACACCTCCTGCCCTCCCGCACCCCCCCCCCCACACCCTCCCCACACCC
>JAOXJM010000010.1:6099720-6115881 GCA_026413425.1 Tringa solitaria | reverse complement strand
TCCCCACACCCTCCCCTAGAAGGACTTTTGTTCCTTTGGCTACTTCACAGAGCCTTGGAAGCAATTTGCAGTTTCACACATGGACAGATGAAGGGCATACGTGATTCTGACTGAAGATACTTAAAATCAGATTTTCTTTTTAATTTTTGAAACTGCTTTTCAAAGATGAAAATGTTACCTGCTTTTGGGGAAGAGTTGATCATAAGAGTTTTAAAAATATGGCTCCCTAGTGAAGAGGCCTGCCTACTAACGTGAATGAGCTTCTAGCAAAAGTCTAGCCAGAAAATCCCCATGTCCACAGGAGCTGCTTCTAAGCTCCTCTTTGGGGATACAAGCTAATAATTTGGATATTGGAATTCTGCAGCGTTCCTGTTGCTTTGAAGTACTTTCATAACTTTCTGAGGGGTCCTAATTCTGCAAACTGACAAACCTCAGTGATTTTCTTCTGTCTTAAGTAAAACCTGATTCTGCAAAATAGTGTGGAGTGCATCACCTTGGCTGAGAGCAGCTCTCAACAGCAGATGGTCAGGGAGATTTCCTGAGCTCTGCTATTTTTAGCATTCAGTATCTGGTTTCCTAGGTCATTTAAAAAAATAGCTTCTTGTAAAACTGCCTGTCTCTTGCCAGTGCTCAGGCTTTGGCTACCAAAAGCATCCTGGAGCTGAATCAAGGGAGGCTGCTCAGCAGCAGTACAGGTGCACTGGGGTTGCTCTATCCCCCACAGCTGTGTGAGCACCACATTAGGTTTCAAGCTCCAGCAGAAATGCTAATCCAGGTTTAAGTCACAGCTGTGGTCTATTCTTTAGTGTTTATGAACTACCTTTTCAACTGAGCACCTTGAAGCACTTTATTTAGTGCCAGGTTCTTCCATGTAAAAGTTGTTTCAGCAACAGAACTAAAGTCCCTTTATCTAAAATATCTGCCAAGTGGATGAGGCTGGATAAGGATTATGCAAAATGGACCATGTTTACAGAAGCACTTCAAAAAGGTTTCTGTGGATGTCAAATTAGGAATTACACAGCCTGGACCTCAGCCTGAGTAGAAGAAAAGTATTCAGAAAATAAAATTGATCTGTCTCCTCAAATGAAATGTTAGGAAGAACAGCTATTACCTGTGATGCAGAGAAAAGTTTACTCCATCCTCAGAGATATAAATAAATGGGCCTAACAACCCTTTCAGCTCTCATTTCTATGTTCAGTCCCCTGCTGACCTCTTCCTGCTCCACTATGATACCTTCAGTGTTAAAAAACTGCAAAAGAAGGAACACTGGAATTGAGTTTCCCTAGCACCACAGTCGGTGCTTTCCAGAGAAACACAGATCGTTTCATTTTTGGATGCCTCAGCACATTGACATTTGACATCAGGACAAATATAATTTTCCTAGGGAAGAGCAAGCTCTAAGATTAGATGTATCATAGAAAATCTACATACCCTCTTATAGGAAGGATGGAAATAAGCAATGCTGTAAATTAAGTTTCTCCAAATGGCTTCTAAGTGGTCATGTCTCAGCCAAAGCATCCAGCAGCTCTTTCAAAAAGCTTTAGGAAGCCTGAGTATTCTCCAACTCTGATGCACACTAAGACATTTTTCCCTATTTTGCTTAAGCTACATAATTGGTACACTGGCAGTTCTGCAGTTACAGTTCATACAGTTATGCTGACAAGCAAAGGGCCATTTACTTCATTCAAGGTCAGAAATGCTGGAGAATTTTTCTTAATGCTGAAACATTACCTCTTGCCCTGCTGATGCACTTAAAGTTGGACTTGTCAGATCTAATTGATTTGCCAGTCCTTTTGGTCAGAGGGTGAGCTAAACTTAAATACTAGAGGGGAAAGGTTAGTCCAATACCTTTGGACCTCTGTTAGCATGTCTTCTCTTTCACTGCTCTGAGAGAAAATGTGCTTCCTCAACTCATTTGCATTACACTGCCATTGCACTGCCATTCGTAATAAGTTTGAGTCAGTTTTCACTTCATTTACTATATTTGTGCCAGAATGAACATGTTTCTCATGACAATATGGGGATTACCCGACCTCTGATGAATGGATGAGCAGGAGCAGACTAGTAACTCCTGAAATCGGCTTCTGAATAGGCCCAGCCTCACTAATATCTACTTCTATAAGATTTCACCTTCTATTTTCAGCAGTTTTCATTCATTTAGTATTTCACTAAGCACACAGCTCAATTAACTATTGTCAGAAAAGTAAAATTGGCTAATGTGGGACAAAAGGAACAAGAAAATTAGCTGAAGGGGTTGCACAGCACTGTTGCCACCTAATGCTGCAACTCCCTCAACTAGAATTTCTCTAAACTTACTTGAGCTTTAAAACATGATATCTGAATTGTTGTAATTCTTTCAATTACACAACCATTTCTAGCTTCTTCCTAGGTAACTTTTGGTCTTACCTCAATGTTTCCAGATTCAAGTATTTGCAAGTGGCAAAAAACCAGACCACTGAAATAATAGTAATTTTTTTCCCCCTCACCTATTTTACAGTTCAGCATCCCTGACCCTCTTCAGTCTATTGGCCTTCACTCCATATTTGCTCCTTGTGGTCCTTCTCCCACTATTTGTTCTACTGTTTCTCTAGTTTATTCTTACCAATGTCAGCTTCTATTTTCCTTCTTTTAACCTTTCAGTCTCTTAGCTTTTAGATGGTATTACTGACACTGTCAGGTCTCCTTCTCAAGTTATTGCACAAGACTGTCTTTGGATGCAACAATCATAGGACTTGGAAGGACTTTGTCCTTTGCCCCAATTAGGGCAAGGCATAATATACTCTACAAAACCCCTTCCTAAGGCATGTCTGTGCTTCCTCTGCTAAAACCCAGTGCAAATCCATTAGTATGAGGCCAGTCCATGCAAGAATCACACAGCTCACCAGCTAGAGACTCGGCCCCATAACATTCATCCTTTTAGCTGAAAAATAGCTTAAAAAACTGACTGGGCTTCCCCTGTTTGTGCAAGTAGGACAAGTCTCCAGAGAAGGTGATGCTCTCAGATAACCCCTGCAAATTCCCATCATTGCCATAAAAACCGCACATCCATTCTATCTTGTCAAATGTTAATTGCTTTCTTAAAGCATTGCTTTTTTACCACCCCCACAGCTTTACACACTAAAACCTCTTTTATGTAAAAATAAGATTTGGTTTAGATTTGGTTTTGCTTTTGGGTGGGTTTTAATTGGGGGATGGGGGGGGGGGGGGGAGAGCACTTAATATTCAATGCTCTGCTCATGTTTCCCCAACCAGCTGAAAACCGGATGGAGTCCCCTGTGGTCACACAGAAAGTACCGCACAAGCAACTCCTGAAAACAGATCCAGCAGTCCTAAAATGACAATCTGTAAAATCAGCAGAGGGAATAGGACACACATACACAGAGCTCCAGAAACATATCTCCTCTCAAACATCAACCTTTTCTCCCGTCACATAAATGTATCTTAGTCTTGCTTCATTCTGCAAATACCCAGTATTTCCTCAAGCAACCCTGTCACTACAATCCTAATTTGCAGTCTTGCCTTCCATCACATTGCTATCCATAGCACCGTTCATCAATTTACATGAGCTGAAGTGGAGCTTGCAACATTTTGGTGGTTGGTTCTTCAGGAGAGAGTTGCTGATAAGCTGTGCTTTACAAATACCCTGGTTAAGAGTGATAACACTCAATCTGAAAGCATCTTGCTTGACTCACAATTCTTAAGCCTTGGAATATTACATTATTTTTATTCTAGGCTGAGGCAATAACACATCATCATTGATTTTTACAGTGAGTCAGCAAAATTATTTTTCAAGGCAACATAACTTTTGTATTTCCTAATAAGTCACATTAGATACTGCATTGATACCTGCCTCTATTGCATCCAAGGAATTTGCTCCTTCCATTTTTACTTTGAACAAAACCCTTTACCTGGAACTGTTTGTTTGAAAGACGGGTGCTTAGTAATGATGCAGGAGCAGTTTGCATTCTCTTTCCATCAGTGCAGTTAATGACAAAGGCTGTAAGAACAGTCAGAACTCGGCTTCTTTGTTTTCAAACAGTTGTTTTTTTCCTTGTGTACACTAGAAGATCTAAATTAATCTTTCCTCTTTAAGAATCAAAAATAGCTGTGATAGCCTTTCCCAGTTCTTGCCTCCTCCAAGTCTTTCAGTTACCCTTTTCTTATGTGACCTGATTACAGCCTACCTCCATCTGGCTCTTTGGCACGGGACAGAAGATGTTGGTACTGCTGGTAGGGCAATCTTTACTCGTTAGCACTTCCCAGAGGCCAAAAGGGGTAGTTTAGTTTGGGGAAATTATCCATGGAACAGCGGTCCTAACTGAAGCAAGTGATACTTGAAAAGGAGAGATAGAGAGGAAAACACCACCGAGTTTGCTCATCAGATCTTGCTTTGAAAGTTACAATGAATTTGCTTTTGGGAGCTTACTTGAGAAGAGGAAGCACAAGAAAATAGCTTCATCTTGTAAAAAAAGTCCCAAACTCTGTCCTCTCTGTGTCAGCCTTGTTGTCAGCTTTTCTCTTGGGCTCCATGTTTTCTGGTCAGCTTATTGCCTGTGCAGCCCATTACAAGCTCATTAGCACAAGACAGCAAGATGCTGCTAGTAGGCACAGAAAGGATGAACTGTCCTTGCTCTGGAAAACTACTGTCACCTCTTGTATCTTAATTATTAGTGGGCAAGGCTGGCAAATCCAAAAATAGTGATTTCTGTTGCTATCTCTACCGCTCCACTTCTGACCAGAAAGTTACTCCCAACAAAAAAAAGTGGGTTCATATTGTTTTGCTGCTGACCATTAATTGCCCTTCTCTTCTAAGCACAAGAATGACAACGGGGGCCTCTAAGCATTTCAGCTACTGCTTTCTTTTCCCAAAAAATTAGAGATAGATCCCGAAAGTTCTACCTCAGAGCTCATCCACAGCAGGGGGCTGAGAAAGAAATATACTCCTCTTGTACGCTCTCTCGGTGGTCACAGTCTGTGTTGAAGTCACGCCTGTCATGAGACAGAACAGAGCTGAGCACACAAAGGAAGGATGGTTTTGGTCACTGAATCTTTGAGCAGTTTGGACAAGAGGAGGTGGCTATGAAGTGCATCAACATCTACACAAGCCTGTTATGACACCCTGATCTCATGCTACCGATGGTGCCAGTCCCTCTCCTTTGCACTACAAATGTTTACATTGAACTGAAAGATTCAACTAAATTTTGAGCCTAGAAAACTAAAACATTATTCAGGCTGCAGAAATCAACAACCAAACCAGAGAAGCAGGAAGCCAAAACCAGAATTAATTCCAGGGATCAGGGGAGGCAAAACGCACATTTCACATTTTACTCTCATAGCTGCAGAAACTAATCTCTCTGCCTTTGAGGAATGTTTATATCCTTAAGTGACGGAATTGTTTGTTCTGGAAGCAGCACCAGAATGTTTTGAAGCGATGAAATGAAAAGACAACAAAAAAGTCCATTTGATTACAAAGCAAGACAGGGCTTGAGATGCTATGGAGACCAAAGGGCTTTAAAGGCACATGAATGGTCACCTGCCAAAGGCTGAAGCCATCACCTCATTCAGAGCACTGTGCATAGCACAGTATTTCCAAAAGCACTATTAGAGAGGACTCCCATTTGCAAAATTTGGACTTTTCATTTCCAGACCTAAGGGTGACATCTGCCTCTCCCTGTTGCTGGCCTGCAACACACCTTTGCTCCAACATTAGACATCTGAGTTAGACGCTTAAGAAAAACTATAGGAATAGAGCAAGGGAGGAAGCCTAGAGCAGAAAGTAATGCTTGAAACAGCCATCCCCTTGGACTGCTTATGTGCTGCATGCCATGCACCATCCTTGGGCTTTTGCCAAGGCACTGCTGCTTAGTCCTAAACATCCCTAGATACATCTAGCTTTGTAAGGAAAGACAGGTTCCAGCTCATCTTCTTTTCTTGGCAGCTTCTGTGTAATTTTACTGATACACAAAAATGAAAAGTACACTTTTAGTATCATCAAAAATATTTGCCTCTTTTGAATGTACTGGCTCAGTTACATTAATTGCTTCCTTCTCCATGCTTTAAGGTGAGCATTAATTGATTTCTAACTGTAATCACAATTATGGTGTGTTATTCTGATTAATGGAGGCCTTGATTAACACATAAGAAGGTGCTACTGTTTTCATTTTGGAAGAACAGATGAAATATGTTTTTATGCCATTGCTGAAGTGATAATTTCACTGAAGAATGCAGTGCTAATGCAAGGCAATTAATCATCTATTTTGGCAATTTACAGTAATAAATTATTACTTATGGCACAGTGTGCTTCTGTAGATTAAACTTCAGGCTGTAGGATATACTTGGCTTTACCTACTAGATGGTTTAGTGTTTTATACAACACTTTGAATTTCTAGCTTGCAAAGCATCTATGCTCCAGTGAAACAGAGGCAGCAGGAAACATTACTCATTTAAGGCAACAGGCAAAGAAGGAACACAGAAGCAGACACCTCAGTTCCCTCTCTAATGGCCCAGATGCTGTGCTAACTGAAAGTAGATAATCCTTGACCCACTTACTCCCGTTCCGTAGTCAAGCAATTCATCCTAGTGCTCAGCTCTAGTACTGGCAAAGAGTTTCCCAGTATCTGACATAAGTCTCAGCTGCTGCTGCCAAAGGCTCTTCCGGTACTCTAGCTAGCACAAATAGCAATGTATACTCCTCTTTTTCTACTGCCTTTTATTTATCTGAATACATCATCTTCTGCCCAGTCCCTATTCTAAGCAATTCCAATATCAGTGGTCCTACATGAAAATAGCATCAGTACTCTCTGCCACATAGAAAAAAGAACTTGTATTTATTGAGATTCTTTGGCTGCTGGATCCCTGCTTTGGCTTGAAGTAGAGCAACACAGTAACAAAATTTATCAGATCACAGCAATGCTGAAATGGCTTACAGTCACTGTTGCTTCTGTGGGTTTTGTGCCAGTGACCTTTGAGATAGAAGGGTCTAAAGCTCTGTCCCTGACCCTCACAGCTAAGTTGTCTGCAGTTGGAGGCAGGAAGTTTGATAGTAACAGGGAAGCACAAACAAGCATCAATAATGATGGCATTTAACGAGTACAACAGCGGGCAGAAAGAGGCATGTAACACTGAAGTCTCACTGCTATCTTGAAAAACCCTCAAGGGTCACAGGGTCAAGACAGAGGATTGGATCCGTTTTTCAGAGCTTATCCTACATGATAAAACCATGTTACTTGGAGATTCACCATTATTTATATTTATTTATAGTGCAGCTCTTAACTGAAATCAAGGCAGGGCCTTGGGAAGAGTTTCAGCACCACAGTAATTTTAAACCCAGCATTTTCTAAGGATACAATTTTAGAGTCGATCTTGGGAGTGTTCTTATTTATATTCTGGAAATGCAAACTAAAAACAGCTCAAAGCCTTAATTATAAGGCAGATGACTTTCAGAGGGCTAAAATCAAAATAGCTCTACACACCAAAAAGCCATGAAACATCGCTTGCTTTCACCTCAGCCCTGGTTACTTTGTCCCCTAAACTAGGGGTGAGAGAGAAAATAGCAAAGGGCATGCTTAGAGCCTGGTGTCTACTGATATTGATAGGCCTTGTTTACTAATTAACCTGCTTTGATTGTTGCTATAGTCAGGAAAGAGATAAAGCTTTGTCTTTTAGGGCAGATACTACAGCTAAGCCTGAAGTTCCCAATCTGTAGTTCCCGTGCATCCCCTTGTGCCCCAGCAGTAGTGGCTACCACTGGAGGGGTCCAACTTACCATGCTGACAACATTGCTCGCAGCACATTTTTTGCTTGGTATATCTACCTGGGAGCCCACTCTCAACCCTGTGCACAGTTCAGCTTTTGTCCCAGAAGGCCTGAAAAACTACTCCTACCATCAGCAGCCACATTCCTGAGTCAACATCAGAAGAGCCTTTTTGACATACTGCCAGAAGCAGAGCAATAATAAGGATAAATTATCTTTTCCCTGCTCCTATCATTCCATAGACAGCTTCATTAGCTCAGCTCACGAGTACAGCCTTGACAGGGGGACTTAGTATTGACTAGTGATTTTTAGGTTTTTCACTACAGTAGCATTTTGCAGTCCAAGCCGTAGTCCAGGCCTGCATGGTATGTATGTCTAGGCGACTCCTTTTCCTTTAACAAGTGGTATTTCTGCCAAGTGAGAGTTTTGGGACAACCAAAGCTATTCTCAAATTCAGATCTATTTCATAAACAAACAACAAAGATTGACATCATTGGCCAGATCACCACTAGCATATCAGTCCCATAAATGATAAAACTACTTTATTTCTCCTTATATTGCTTAGGGATTAAAACCACATCAGAGGCACCACAAAAAACACATGTAGCGTAAATCACCACAGCTTGTGAAATAAGTGGACCCATATTGATTTTCACTACCGGAAGACACAGTCCTTAGTGTTTGAATTGGTTTTCTTACTTATTCCTATTTGTGCAAAACATGACTGAGCCAGAGGGCAAAAAGGAATGCCTTCCACACAGGCTTTTCATGATGAGTAAGTCATGACATTCTGGGCCAGAAAAATAATCACTGGAAAGGGGCTGATAAGGATGCATGCAACTGCCATGCAGAATCAGAGACCTTTGTTACTAACACTCCACTCACAGTAATCATATTTACTTGGAGAAGAACAGCAGCTAAACAAAAAACCACGCAGCCGCGAGATACCAGAAAAGCAGATAAAATTGTTCTGGCTCCATTCTCTACCAGAAGAAAGGACTGATCAATTCTTTCTAGGTGTTTGAAGCACTGTCTGCTGTGCCATGCGCATGTTTGAATTGTGGTGATGGGCAATGGATATGCTTGAAAGGAAACAACAGACAGGGAATAAACAACAGAGATCTAATTTTACAATGGACACATCTGCTGAATAACAGCTTTGAAGCCAGACTTCCTAATCACACTTTTATGGATTGGTACTAGAGCAAAATAAAACCTCAATTCTGCCTGAGCATAGAAAATAGCACAGGGCCATAGCAGTTTCTTTTCAGCTGTAACGCCCATTATAACATGTAGTCCTGTCTTTTTTTAACTAATATCTCTTCTCAACCAATAATAAATAGTGCTTCAACAACATTTCAATGAGGTGTCTCAGAAGGGAAGTAACACAGACTTCAGTACTGCAGAACAATTTGATTCTTTTTCATTCTGAGCACACCGAGAAAGAAATTTTTAAACTTCTATTTCCCATGGAAAACATTCTTCTGGTTTGTGCATGAGTACTACCTTGGTGCCCCCAGAGAAGTTGGGAAGTCAGTGCTGCAGAGGGATGTGTAATCACAATGCTTGAGATATTGCTTATTACCACCAAGCTGGACACAGCGGAGAGCAGACGGCACAGCAGTAGGGTCATAAGATTTATAAAATGCCACTCAAAGCTCCACAATAAGGGGGTTTTTTAATTTCTTTCTGAAGCGGTATGGTTGTGGATAGATGGAAATCCCTACACAGGGAAACACAGAAGGGCAGTGCTAAAACAGGTGGGCTGTAAAAGCAGCGTTGAGGGCAGCTGAATGTTATTATTTGTATTTTAGAGGTACCTAGACAGACAGCTCTGAACCACAACTGCATCATTGTACATGCTGTACAAACACCAAAGAAAACAGACTTTACCCAAGGTTTTTACAGTCTCATCTTTCATTTCTTTACCTGTAGCCATCTTAGTTTCTGAAGGCCTATATTATGTAAACATCAAGTACTAAAACATTAGAAGAAAGTCCTTGGAAACAGGGACTTAACATTCATCAGGGTGGGGTTTTTTTAAAAAAACAGTCAGTAGGCAAACAGTTCTCCAATTCTGTAGTTCCCGAATCACACTTCTGATTCTTATTCTTTGGAGTCTTGCTTAAGTGTGTATTTGACATATTTTCCCTGAAATAACTACTCAAAATGTAATTTACTGCTTTTTAATGAAAACTAAAAATTTCAACTATTCAAAGAAGTGTGGAAGCTTGAGCTCAGGGACTGCTCACATCCCCCAAAACTAAATCAAAATAAAAAGCAGACTGAAATAGAAGGCATTTTTAGTGCCATCTTGACATCTTCAATGGGTCAGGTAGAAAATCCGTTTGTTCCCAGTCACAAACATAGTGGATTAAAAGTGCCTTCCCCCTGCCCCCCGCCCAAGAAATTATAATTGTTCAGCCTTTTCTACCATGGCCAGCAGGGGCTCCATCCTTCGCATTCTTAGCCTCTGACTTGGACTAGCGTCTTGGCACTGCTTTTTTGCTTAAGCTTACTTAAATGCTGAAGAACTGGCCTAAACTAGCACAGTAGATTATAATCAGAAAGTCTGGAGAGCATTTGGAACATTGCACAAAATTAATAATAAAGATGAGAGATAGCTGTGATAAGGAACAGGCATGTTTTGTACTCCAGCAAGCAGAGACCTTATCACAATACTGCCTAATAGAACATGAGAAGTTACAGCTTGAGACTTCCAGCTCCACAGAACAATGGATATGATTAGGAGAACTCATGCTTCATTCTTTCTTAGGGTTCTAAGTGAAAAGGCATTTTCTGTGTTCCTAAAAAACATAATTGGATTAAGAGAGCTCTGTGTAGATGCATAAGCTCTCCAGATGAAACTGTTTTCCACTAGGGCTATAAAGATGTCATTGGACTTTATTGGACTATCTACTGGAAGCAAAGTGATGGAGAGTCCTCAGGCCCCTCATTTTTGTGTTTTCTTTAGTTGCAGAGAGTTTTTTTCTATCTAGATATTTGCACATATTTTCTCTACTCTCCAAAATGAGTAATTTCTGAAAGCTGACTAGGATGTCTGATAGAAGGGCCACTTTTACTGCTTAAACAATTTACACTCTGCATCCCTAGTCCTCTGTTTTCCTCATTATAATCAAATCAGTGAGTTACAGGCTTCAGTGGCAGTGGAAGACATACCTCAGTGCATCAGAGGCTGCAGTGTCAATGGTCCTTAGTGAGCTCAAAAAAAATCACTTTCATTTTCTTGCTGGGGAACCTAGATACAAACACAGCTGATCTTTGTCCTAGCCACACCAGCACAAAGCAAGTCAAACTCCATTTTGAAAAAGTAAGGTCATATTGCAGAGAAAAAGAAAGAACTGCTGAAAACATTTCCAAATACTGCTTTTTAATTGCATCTGGTTTTGAGTACGTGTTTGCTGCTGCTGTGGGCTTTATGAACACAAGTCAGCAACTTTGAGGGAAAAGGGACTATCAGATCATTTAAGCTGACCTCCCATCTAACACAGGGCTCTAACACAGTACTCAAGGTGAGGCCTCACCAGTGCTGTTCCAGTGCTCGCTCACCCTCACAGTAAAAAGTGTTTCCTGATGTTCAGACATAACCACTTGTGTTTCAGTTTGTGGCCTCTGCCTCTTGTCCTGTCACTGGTTATAACTGAAAGGGCCTCTTTTTCTTTTTTTGCTCAGCAAGGAAGGAAACATAGACAAAGGCACCTCTAAGCTCTGAGTGGCAGATAAGAGATCACCAGAGATGCCTTTGAACCAGTTATCTGGTGCTCTGATCTTCTATCCTATCTGTTTTTATCCAATCTGTCATTAAATATATATACATAAGTATATACAATAGATGCTGTATACACACATGTATATATACACACAACATCTAGCACAGTGGGAGGGTAGTCTCAGAGTTTCTATACAGCTGTGGCAGCACAGGAAACATCCTAATAATTACTAAAACTATTTTCTGTCCTTAGACGTGCAATATGTAACACGTGTGGCAACCAAATAGATCATCTTTTCATTTTAACTGGACAAATATGGAAAGAGGGTAAGACTGTCCAAGAAGACAGAGGAAATGGATTTTAAGTTATATTAATCCTTAAAAGCATCTACTATCTGTGCTCTGCAAGCTGCCCTCTCTGCCTCTCAGATTTAGCAGGGCAGAGCTCAGCTGGTCACATCCCAGCAGCTTCTCTGAGGTGCCTGTGCTAGCAGCTGCACATTTGGTGGCATAAACCTTGCAGTTCCCAGCACAAGAGCCAAAGCTTCCAATATAAGGAAAAGCACAGGGCCAACTCTTAGTCCCAGGACACAGAACTGTAGAACTGCTGATGTTGGAAGGGACCTTAAAGATGTTCCAACCCCTCTGCCCTACCATGCTTACCCATATCAAAAGATAAATATAAACCCATTAAAAATCCCTGAAAGCATTATACTCCCAGCTTAGAATCCTCATTTAAGTGTCTGAAATTAGGCAGGTTGAGCGAGTTTAAGTGTAACTGCCCAAAACAGTTTCAATACTCCTCTAACTCATGCTGGTTCCTTTTCAAAATACATTCTAACAAGGGTGGTATCATACACACACTGTTCCACTTACTCTCCTACCACACCCCTTAAAAGGGATTTTAAAATGCTGTCTTTCTACTTGCTTATAAACACTATTAGTCTGCCTGGTGATATGTTTACAAGATTTGCATGCTGTTAATTTTCAACAATGTATTCTTGAACTATCCATTTGTTCTGAGAGACTAAGTTCTTAAAAGATTTGACTTTCTTTCATTATAGTTTATTGATGTCTTTCATTCCATATGTACAGTGCATATTGGAAAACCTGCAAAGCTTTCTCATCACAAAAGTAATTACTGCCTGGCAGCCTAGAAAGTAATAAAGTTATCTGTGCTAATTGAAACTATAAAATATCTGCTTCTCAGAATCAGCTTGTTCGATACCTTGAATAAAACACACAGCCCTTTGAATTTAACTCCTGTGCTCTGTATTATAAGTTCTCCTCCTTTTCTATCTTTCACAGCACTTAAAAACTGGAAGTGCTGCTATTAATTATTTTAAGGTTTTTAAATTTTTTGGCAGTCATTTCTTCTAATAAAATTCTATTCCCTTAGGGAATTATATATCAATTAATTCAACTTTTCTTGTGTGTCTCATGAAATAAGCCATTTCAGCCTGTACTTGAGCCTTTGGTTGCCTCTCTTCTTTTGAAGGCCACATCAACAAGTAACAACCTTTCTCCCAGTTCATACCAACCTCTATAAAGAAAGGAGGGGCTTCCAGAAGCAGCCCCTTGCAGGTTCTCTCACACAGACCCTTAGAGACTATAGTCCAGACTGGCTGGTTCTCATCTGTAGATTCACAGAACTCCTGCAAATTTGTATTATAATTATGACCCTATATAATTTTTAGCCATTGAAAAATTCTGCTTCTGAGGTTGAAAGTGGCACCACAGGTCACTTTCTTGTAATAACAAAATGCTTAAGTTTCAGAGGCTGGAGTCTACACAAACTGAGAGAATTAAGTATCCTGCGACTATTGAGCTATAATAAGGAGTGAATTAATTCAGTATTCTTTGGAAAGCTAGAGTTATAAGAAATATACATCTTCACCACAGTCTGTAAGTTGAAGCACTAAGCATTTTACCACTCCAAGGCCATATTAATAGCAGCTGCTTGATCCTCTGCTTTAGTTTCCTTTGTAGCATAAGAGAATAAACTATTTCTCCTTACCCAGTGTTTATAGCTCCCCTCTCCAGCATGGACAGATGATGCAGGCAAAGGGCAGTGGAATATTTTTATGACGACACCCTCAGGACTGCAAGGAGGAGTAAATCACAACACCTTAGGTCCAGCTGTGAAATGATTCTCATTCCTGCGCACAGGAAAGCACCACACTCAGAAAACATTGCAGCCTGAACTACTGGGGCTCAGTGCTTATCCCATCCTTGCAGCCTCCTTTCCCTTTGAGACAGCTTAGTTACTTTGCATTGTGGTTCACCTTGTGCAGTACCCCCTCAGCTGGAGGGCCACTTACAGGTAAACCATTTTCTAGGAAGAGCTGGGGTTTTTCTACTTCTCTTCCTCTGCTGATGAGAATGAAGCTACTTTTAAAGTGTTTGCCTCTCACTTTCCAGTATGACACAGAGCTGATCTGCAACCTGGAAAATACATAGACACTTGAAAGTGAAAGCAAGCAAACGGCATTTGCAGAAAGAGCTTATTAGCTTGGTACACTGCTTTCTGATAATCACAAGAGGCAATACATTTCAAGCATTTCAAGAGAAGCAGAAAGCATGGCCCGAATGCGTTCAAACAGAACTCCAGTTGGGCATATCCAGGGTATCCAGAAAAGTGGAGACTGCCTGGTTTACAGAAACTGAGGGCCAGGTAATCTTCCCATTCCAATGACACTCAAGAAGAGGTAGAAGGACAGTGTAGCACAGCTGTTGCTAGAACACAGGATTCAGATTCATAAAATCAAAACCCCAATTCCCTCCTGCCACCACCTCTCTTTCCTTAGAGCTTCAATCATCCCTTCATCCCAATACAGTATAAGGTGCAAATGGTTTGGGGAAGAGTCTATACCTTATTGTGTTTCTGTAGTATTTTACATGACAGATTGTAGCATCTACTATAATCCAGCCTCTAAATAACAAATTTAAGTGCCATGCCCTGAGCTTGAACTCTTGCAGTTGTCTCCCAAGCATCCTCAGAGGGTTGTGGAATTTGCCAGGAGTGATGCCTAGATCCACATGAGCAACTACTTTGGCAGCCGCTTTTCTTGTGAACGATAGCGATCTATACTAACCCTGAGCATATGCTGCTAAAGAGAAGTCTCTCAATTACCAAGTACAGAACTAAAAAGCAAAATACTTGTTGCTACACCAGTCTCATACATCAGCAGCAGGAAAGGAGGAAGCTCCAAGTTCCCATTCCAAATGTTTACTTTTATATAGATATGGCCTTAACTGCAGTATCAACTTCAAAGTCCGAAGGCCTCTACCTCCTGAGAATACTTTGAAAACTTCTTGCTTCCAAAACAGACACATTCCATCAGAAAAGCCAAAGCCATAAAGCATCATTCATATCCAAGTGGCTTTTGTTTAAAAACAAACTGTGTGCAGATGCTTATATTGTTTTTCTGAAGATGGTAGGGCACAGTTTATATACAGTGTGAGGCTACCCAACTTTTCCACAAATATTGTTCTTTTCATGGGAATGAAAGTATTTCCGGCTTCCCAAAGTTGTTTATATTTCGCTCAGTCTTTCCCCTACACTATCTAAAATATGACACATACCCTACCAAGCAGCAACTTGTTTGTTCTCAGCGTCAGCCACACAATCAATTTCACATTTCACACTTCACACATTCACAACTCTTCATCATAAGATAACATCTATATGGAGAGCTCCAAATCTTTGCATACAAAAGTCCTAGTCCTAAAACCAGTGATGTTGGTGGTCTCCTTGAGCTCTGACAAGATAATTGGGAAAGCAGAAGTTTGGGAAGCAAACACTCAGGTTTTTTAGGTCCTGAGTATAAATTAATAAGAACTGAATAGCTCAGATTTCAGGAGGATTGGTATGCCTTGATATAAAGTTAATTAGGCATTAAAAAAAGTCCCATCAGAGCTAGGAAAATATCATCCATAAATCTCTCTACTGCCTCATTAGCCTTTAGGGCAGCAGCTCTGAGTAAATCAATTAATTAAAGAGGAAGAAGATTCAAGATTATTTGAAAATCTCTATTCATAGCTTTGATCACTAGAGAATATTAGTTTATCTTTCTCTCTTTCTCAAAATGCCCATTTCAAAGAAACACATGTAACTAAAGGGCCAAGCATCTGTTTTGCCTTGTGCTATGAAGTCCAAGGCCCGGGTTCTGTTCTCCAAATCTGATGAGTTTCCAATATTCCTCCCAGTCTCATCATACTTTGAGAGACTTCAAATTTCAATCTAATTGGCTCACTCAGCATGAACTGTTAGAAACAGAGGAGAAAACAGAAATGCAATGATTGGAGGTTCTTGCAGCTAAGGAATAGGTACCAAAACATAACGAGTAAAAGATGATGCTGTATACAGAGGCAGATAGGAAAAATTGAAGTTGAAATGTTTCATTATGAAGAGCAGAAGAGAGATTCTTTTCTCTGGCATTCTCTAAGTCATAGCTTTTGAACTAACTTACTTCTGTAACCAGGCTGCATAGAGAATACCATAGACCCTTCAGGCTCTCCATACTACCTTAGGCCAAGTCTGTGAATCTGTGCTGATGTTGATCAACTGTGGACATTCTTCACATGCAGTGAACCTATTGATCTCACTTGGCTAGGTGTGCTGGTCGTGGGGGGGGGGGGGGGGGGGGGGGGGGGGGGGGGGGGGGGGGGGGGGGGG
>JAOXJM010000010.1:6077932-6099620 GCA_026413425.1 Tringa solitaria | reverse complement strand
ATTCTCTAAGTCATAGCTTTTGAACTAACTTACTTCTGTAACCAGGCTGCATAGAAAATACCATAGACCCGTGGGCCCTGCTTCAGCCCCTCCATACTACCTTAGGCCAAGTCTGTGAATCTGTGCTTATCTTGATCAACTGTGGACCTCCTTCACATACAGTGAACCTATTGATTTCATTTGCCTATGTGTGCTGATTTTCCCCCCTTATCTAAAGAGCTTTTGCTGTTTACACATGGCCTTCATTTGAGCATCAATAAAGTAATGATTGGGTCAAGTAACACGGCTGCCTGGGTGGGCTGAGAGACAGTGAATCATACACTCCAGCTTTCTCTCACATGTATCTCTTCTGAAAGGAAGTACAACAAACACCTCTCAGCCTTACATACTGTGTTTCTTCTAATGTTACATTTGCATTTTTATTTCTAATTTCCCCTTAGCTGGTCTGCAAAGCCATTACAGTCTTGAATACTGAAATATAATTCTTTGACTTTAAGCCAGTGCAAAGTGCAGTTGGGTACTTTAGGAATGCCTCCTCCCTGCATTAACAGCATTTGCATGCAAAACATGGTGCTTTAAGATCAGTGACCGTCAGCATAAGACTCCTCATTTACACCAGTAAATAAGGAGTGCCTACACCCACTGCTCCTAATTACCAAGTAGGAAGAATTGCACTGCCCGCGTCACACCATGCAGATTTTGTTCACTTTCAGTATCTAAATAAGAAAGTAATGCTTTAAAGAGTTTGAATGCTCAGTCTCCTTTCAAGAGCTCCTGCTGAGTCCACTATAGACCCAGATGCTCAGTGTCTGCAAATCAGATGCAGAGACCTTGTGTGCCTCAGGGAACTGAGACAGCTGATTGCTCTGATGCAGCTGAAAATGACACCAGCAAAAAGGGGTGTCACGCCACTTTGGAACGATATTACTGATTTTGAAGTGAAAAGATTTTTATTCCAGAATGAAGCATCATTTCCTTAACAGTTAATCCTGGAAGTCTTGAGACTCCACCAAATAATGCTATGAGAATTAGAACTGTTACACAGCTGACTTGTTGAAAAGTGTGTTTCCCTCCCTTTCAGTTAAGTGTCACCCAGACATTTCAGAGACATCTAGTAAGTGTCATACAAATCTACTCAGAACACGCATCCACGCAAATGTCTAGACAAGCATCTCTGCTTTCCCCCTTGTTTCCCTTGAACTCCTCAACTGACAGTGACCCAAACTAAAGACTAACTTTTTTCCATTTGTTAGCCTGTCCTTTGTGCACTAAGTCAGTGTGATAAGAATCCTAATATTCCTGAATACATACAACGAATCTTCCCTTAGAGTTTAAGCTTTGGCTTAACAAATTTGGTCTTCCTGATTCATGAATGTTTATTGGCACCAGCATTCCAGACAGGACCAGGACATTCTTTGTTCACTAAAGAGCAAAGCACACTGATTTCACCATCATAAAAATGTTTGCAGAAAAATATGTAAATTTATTGGATAGGCAATACTTCAATTTCAATTAATGCCACTTTTTTCAAGGCAGAAAGAGCTCTTAAAGACATCCTATGATGTCCTATGTAATATTGTAGTTATGGTTACCTGCTTGTGGTCCTGTGTTACCTTTCATCAGAATGGACATTCACCACCCATCTGGGAATCATCTGAAGCACTGTGATATTAGGGGCTTGTTTCCTTTCTTCTTATTTTTTCTGGGGCTTACAGTGGCGTGAGGCTATTTGACCCAGTCACCACACAGAAGCCTGTGCAAACTCACAGCATGATGCTCTCCGTTATCTCTGACTTGCACAAACAACTCCTGGGCTGACCTTTTGGAAAGAATCAACCCATGACAAGCAACAATGACGTAACTAATCTAATCCTCTGGAAACAATATTTGCTTGGCTTGAAGTCCCCAGGCAGTTTTGATATGATGCAGGGGGGGAAGGGTGGAGATGTGGAGGGGAGGGAAGAGAGCTGTCAAGGAAAGAAAAGTACAATCTTTTAGGGGCAAACTCTTCCTATCAAGGCAGCAGGAACAATGAACCCCAAGAAGAAAAAGTGCTCAGCCCATTTCCATTTCTTTTACTTCTCTCCTTTCTTAAAACCAAAATAAATAAATGGCAAGCCAAAAGCTACTTTTCTGCAAAATTGATGCACAGACAGAGAATTTTGCACAGTAAGGAGAATTTTGCATGCTTGGTACCAACCCCACTCAATAAAACATTTGTACCATTGAAATCACTGAGAAATTTGGATTCTGTGGAGTCAGGACTTCACCTAAGGAGCTACATGGACTCTGTGCCCTGGCTTGAACAGCAGTTTCTCAATCAAGCTCAGAAACGGAGAATAAACAGGCCTGGTTCTCTGGAGAGCAAGCCATCAGCCACAGATGTTTCTATTTCAAGTAAAACCAAACTGCCAAGGCCAGAGAGGGTAAAAAACAAAAAAAGCACAAAAAAAAAACCAGAGCAAAGAAAACAATCCCTAAGCCACAGAAAAAGGGACTCAAACCTTTACCAGCCATGAATGCAGGCAGATAAAAGTTGCAGCCAGACTGAACTTGTTAGCCCAGAGCCCTCCCCTTCAGCTTCTGAGGTAGGGCAGATTGGCTGCCAAGAATCTCCTAACTGTGCAGAGAACCAGCTCCCACAAAGGCTGTTTTTCCCTGTGCTGGGAGTATGCTTTGTGTAGAAAGCAATACTCTTCTGCTTTAGCTGTTGTGTTGGGAGCACTAAACCCCAGAGCCTTGCACAGGTTCTGGGGAGCAGCCTGCAAACTGTCCCTAGCCTCGTTGAAGAGAAATGTGCTTAAAAACAAAAGGACTTAGCTTCTCCTCTGATAAGCAGTGCCCTGCTTCCTTAAGAGTGCTATGATTTTTTGGGTTGGTTTTTTTTTTATTTTTGTTATTGTTGTGGGGTTTTTGTTTGGGTTTGGTTTGTTTGTTGGCTTGGGTTTTTTTACCATGAGACTCCAAAGGGCAGCTCGTTCCTGCTGAGGCACAAAGCACTTAATACCAACATACACTCAACAGTTCAACTGATACCTGCAGAGATCTCCCTATAGAGACTGACAGACCTACAGACAGTATCAAGCCAATCAAAATACAATGTTTTAATCAAATTCAACACTTGAAAACTTTTAAGTTGGAGCCACAGTTACTTTGCTAGGAGCAAAATCTTTCTTTGGGTTTCTTGTCTGGTTAATTACATAAATTATGGTGTTGAAAAGCTGTGTTTTCTTCAGTAAATACTGCAGCTCAGGATCTGATTTGTGTGGCTGGCACCATATGTGTTCCATCCTTTCTTCCAGATGTGTTGGCACAAACCCATCAGCTATACAAGTGGCTTAACTGACATATCCTAAAGCCCACGTCCATATACTCTTGCAGGCAAAGCCCATCAGCCCATCTTGCTATTGGTGTACATTATCCCCTCAATGGACTTTTTATAAGAGTCACAGGGAAAACAGCATATTTTTTTTGCCTCACAGTGTAAAGTATCTTTTAACATTGATAAATATTTAATCAGTACTAATTGTGAAGGCAAAATAAACAAACAATCCCTGGCCACTGAATAGTGCCAGAACTCAGAAGAGCAAAGCTGAAGCAGCAGCACAGAGTCAGAGACAAGGAAGATAAAGGGTAATCACTGAGAAAAACTTCCTCTATTTTCCAGACAGTATCTATTTGCTTCCAATGCTGTGCTTTGATTATTGTGGTAGACTGATAACCACCAAGATCAGCTTGCTTGTAGTAAGAAGCTGGAGATGTGGGGGCAAGCCACAGCAGACAGGTGAGACCTCGTTAGACAGCAATGGGAAAACAACATTACACAGAAACAGCTTCCTGAATTTCAGTATTCCAGTTTCACACATCTGCTAAAGTCTCATTTGCTTGACTAAATCAGAAAGAGACAACTTAAAGAGGCTACCTCATACACTACAGTAAAGAAGCTGGACAACGATATGAAGGTGGATGAAGGATAAAAGAACCTTCCTTATGATTTGCAAAGACTCCTACCACAGGGAAGCACTTCAGTGCTACAGCTAAGTAAAAGCTTCTTCCAACCCATTACCATCAACTTTAAAACTAAGTTATTTCCATTAGTACTGAAAAAGAATAAGCTAGCACTATGATACATAGTGCAGGAAAACGCTCAGGAGAAGCAAGTGAAGATGAGCACCTCAGTTATAATCTGCATACATCCCCTCTTTCTCATGCTGTTCTGCTCTCTACGTCCTTCCTTTCCACTGTCAGCCTCTTGTGAGCAGAGGAAAGTGTCCTGCAGGGCTCAACACCAGGGATCTCCTTTGTGGTACCTGCTCAATACTGTGAGTCTGGGGACTGAGATCACCTACAGGAATGTGTGCTCCTAAAATCTTCTATAGGACGATGATTGTATATAACCCCAATGAGTAACATACAGATCTTTCTCACCAGCTAATAACATCAAAACATCCAGCATTTCCAACTCAGTCTCTCACTTCACAGACAAACTAAAGATTTAAGTGCTGGAAGTTCCCTAGCTAAATCCTCCTTAAGACAGGAATTTGAGGAAACTGAAGTTTTTACACTTGGACATGCAGTTACACGTACAGAGATAGTATTACCAAGTTATGTTGGATGGGGGACACGGCCATGATGGAAAAGGACATATAGCTCAGCATCACAAGGAAGACAGCAAATATTACACAATCAGAAGGATGTGTGAAAGGGAAAGCTAACTGCATAAAGTGCTCCCTTGATGAGGGGCATTATGGTGGGGTTTTTTTGCCTAGCTGGTTATTTACTTAACCTCTCCCCTCCCTTCTTAGTTTCTGATCTAACTCCAAGAACCTGCTCTAGATAAACTATTTTTAGCTGTTTCCTACCAAATAATAGTCATAGAAGAGGACAGCATTCAGCAGCCAACTCATTTAAAATGCATGAGTAATAGCAATCTACTAAAAATGAGCCTGGACAGAACTAAATATTTTTGAGAAATGTAAAGTTAAGGGAGCCACTGAACTGCTTTGCTTCTCAAAAAGAGAAGCTGCTTTTCAACTAATAGGCCTTCAGATGTATCAGTCTGTGTGTAAGAGGTCATTATAGGCCTGTCCTTTTTAGGACTCTGAAGTGGCTGAAAATTTATTTCAGAGCGGCGTTCATCTGAAAGCCTTTCTCAGTAGATGCCTGGAACTAGCAGTTGCTTGCGTTATTGGTCCACCAGATATATTCATCTAATATGACATGGAAGCAGAAACGGAGCTGATGGAGGTTCAGATGCATAGCCAAGGAGCACAGAATCCTCTGTGTACCATTCCTGTCACCAAGGCTGATTAGTTTGAACAGCCCTCATACTTATTAATCTCTTCTTTTTTACATGCCTTCAGCATGAGCTCTCTGTCCCCATCAGGATAGAGTGGTTTGTATTATTTTTTTTTTTCAGTACAATCTTGGCTGCTCACTCCTTTCATTAAAAACAAATCACCAATACATATTTTCTCTCAGGTGCTAACCAAAACAGATACTGAGAGACTGAATCAATCAAGAAAATGCATTACAAGAAACAAAATCACAAACAGCATGTCCTTCAGAGTCATGCTGGGGACCTGACTATGACTATCCTTGAAAAAGCTTCTTTGCTGCATGCATTCCTACCTAGAATTATCTCACTTTCACCCATTCGCAGGAAAACACGCAAGATTAATTTCTGTCAAATTCACAAGATTAACTCTGTTCATGACCCTCACAATTGGTGGAGAATCTTCATTGCATCAAAGAAAACGTAGAAGCAACAGTGAGATCATGATGGACTTAAATACTATTTAGAGTTTTAAATACAATTAAATCTAGGAGGGTATTAGAACAGGCACATAGAAGATCTATACACCATGATAAAGTGTCCTCGGGTTTTTTTTTGACTCAATATTAGAAAGTTAAATACAAAAACCTTTTAAAGGATAAATAATCTTAAAGATGACCTGACATGAGAATCTTAAAACTGCATTGAAACCCTGATTTTTCAGCTTCTGACCAGAGATAAGAAGATTAAATGGGACGGAAAGAGATTCTAGGGTTCAGACCACTGTTTGCTCTTTCTGCACAACCTACAATCTTTCTTTTCTAAATCACATTCACTAGCTTCTTTGCTATTCCTTTGCAGCCACATGTTGAATATGTAACAAGCACAAAGAAAGTTCGCTATCATTTTAAGTTACTAACTACAAAGGGAACAGCTTTGAAATAAAAAGAAGCTTTTTAGACTGAAATAGAACATTTATGAATACTCCCAATACCATGAATTAGGACAGCTTTTTATGGGAGTGCTGCTTACTAGCTGTTAAGTTACACAGAAAACATGCATATAGCACATGCCTTGAAAATCCAGTATATAAATTCCTCTCTCCCTCTGGGAGTAACTCCCAACTGTCCCTTTCATGTTATAGTGAGGACAGTGGGAGACATTGTACAGAGCTGTCCAGTTTTGAACATGCTGGGCTGGGGCAAGAGTTCTTTTCTTCTTTCTGCAAGGAATAATTAATTAAAACGGAGTGACCTAGTTCATTAATCATTCCCTTATTCTAGCTGCATGAATCATGTCCAGCTGGCTGACCTTGATTGGCAGATGATTTTTTGAAGATAAGCAAAGAAATCCAACCCTTTAATTTTACCATAATTTTTTACCAATGGGTGCTTGTGATAACAAGCATACTAACAGTGATATGCAGGCTCAGAAAGGCCTGGGGTTGGTTGGAGAAACACAATAGGCAATCACCAAATTTAATTAGAAGGCATTTTATTTTTTCCATCACTGCACTTAACTCAGTTGTGTAAATTCTGAACCTTGGTGCCTCATACAGCTTGTAAGAGATGCAAGCTTGTCCAAAGAAGTTAGGTTAAGCACTTTCTTCTCTCATACAGAGACTAAACTCTACATAGGAAATAATCCCTGTATTATCTGAAAGCCCACATGAGAGTCAGGCATGCATCCAACTAAACAAATTAGAATACCTTAAGTAAACCTCTGTACCTGTCTATATGCCCCTCACTAGTCCATTGATAATTGAGCTTAATTTAAATCTTTCTTCTCATAAACTGAATTCAGTAAGATTTGCATGTGTTTGTCCAAGATTACAACCCATAAAATCACTGCATCTCATCTGACACAGTTACTCATTAAGTGGCAATAACTTGATCATGCACCTGCAGCCTTAACTCCTACATCTTTGTTATTGTTCAATCCAGCATAAACAATAAAGCCTAACAATTACAAAGATTTTGTCATTGCAAGTAGACATGAGAAGAAAGAGTCAGGAGTTAGCAGTTTGCTGAGCTGTAGAATTAAAAAGCAGGACTCCATGAACTGCTGCCTTTTTTCTTTCTTTATTTTTTTTCCTCAAGAAAAAATCATTAATTCTGCAAGAGTCATGAGTTGAGTCATGAGTTAAGTCATGAGTTAATTGCAGATAAATTGATAGAATTTGCACAGGAACTGGAGTTCAAGATTAATTAAATTTGAGTCATCTGGCTGAATAAACTAAAGCTGTGTTGTTGCATTTCTGTGGATGAGAAGGTGCAAAGCATTTAACATCCCCCTTCTACAGGAACCCCTAAAACCTGCCGTGCTGTGCATAGCACCTGGAGTGCAGACACTCCAGGAAGAGAAGCTGCTGCAGTACTGCATGGAGCCAGCAGCTTGGTAGAGAGAAGTCTCTTGGCCCTATGTCCTTTCTTGCCACACAGCAATCCCATCCAGGGGCATTTTCATCACCTGATCACCTCATCTCAAGGGCTGGTTCACAGGAGTTTAGAAGGTGCAGGGCAGGCCTGTCCTTTGGCCAAGAAAAGCTTTCATTTGGGGCTATCCCAAGGTCTGCTGTGTGTGTTTTTATTTCACCAGGTGAGGGTAGAGGGTGTTATAAACAAGGCTTGTATACAAACTAGCCCATGTTTCAAGTGAAAGTTTGAAATCATACTGATTGTTTGTCCACAACTCCAGCCAGCTGCAGAGCAGATTAGAAAGTGGTCCTGACAGGTGGGCTTTACTGAAAGGAGCTGGGAGGACAGTTATGAGAAAAGAAGACTAGTGGATAGATGGAGCAAATATCCATATTGTGAGATAACAGCTGCAGCAACAGATCTGGGCCCTGGATAGCCATGCCTAGCAATCAGGGCTTCTGGCCTCACAGAAAAAGGGCAGGGAAAAAAAAAGGTAGTTTTCCTTTTTTCAACATCAGACTCTTGCCAGCAGAAGAAATGGTAAGACAATGGACAGAATCAGCCATGACCGCCTGATTGATATATTTGTAAATATGGAATCACATCCCAACTCAGTCCTCATTTTACTATGAGAAGCACACCAAACACTGTAGTCCCTGATTTTAGGACACAGCCTGTTCCTGCACTTGCTTTCACCACACCCACTATGAAGTCAAAACTGACTGGAGGCAAATGCTGCTAGCAAGGCTCAGCTCTTAGCCTGCTGCAGTGGCTGGCAAACTGAAGTGCTACGGATGTTTCCCCTCAAATAAAATCAAAGCTTTTACATAATTTATCTAAGAGGTAAATGCCTTTCTTTGTCAGTGATGCAGAACTGAGATGGCTCCTTACACACCGTATTTCTTTATTTAAGTATGGGGAGAACAAGCACCTTATTACAACATAACCTGTTTACAGCTTTTTGTTTAAGAACACCTTTCTTCCCTGGGGACAATGTAAAAGCCTTTCTGGAAGAAAGCACATTTTGAAGATGTGTGTGATCTCATTTGTGTGTGCATGTGTTTCTGCCTGTATGGGCAGGTAGTTAGCATCTCTGCCAAATGCACACTACCAAGCAGTGCCAACAAGCATGAGTCTGGCAAATCCACTCTACAGTTACCCTCTGATCTCTTCTTCACTTCCTCCCACCTCACTTCTGAGCAACAGGCTCCAAATACAAGAATAAATGTGCACACAAACAAGGCATCACAAAATACAGCCATTACAATATTTCAACATGGAACAGCAGTTTGAAAAAAATCAATAATAGAGCTATGAAACCTGCTTTGTATATCCAAATGATGTTCTGCACAAATGCTTTTAATCTATAGAGGTGATGTTGAAAGTAGCGCTCCCTATACCCTTTCACATCGCTTCTGACACATCACCCCACCTCAAACCTCCTGAATTTGTTTGCTATGCCATGGCTAAGCTGGATACTTGGTATGAAACAGAGGAAGTGGTTTGTTTTGATTTTAGTTTAAATATTTAGACACAATTTGCATCTAATTACCATGCTTATCAGTTTGTTTCAAAAACGCATACACAGAGCCTATAGTATCTTTGTTAAAATGTCATATCCAAGACAATGCTAGTATGCTGTGACAGCTTACCTCCTCTTACCTTAAAATTAGCAACAATTCTGCTAAAGGAGGTTTTTTTCACCTGATGTGCAGATAATCATCCCTATCTCTCAGGAAGAAAGAAAAAGTTCTTTGGAAAATCCTCAAAGGGACCAAAAGGCTGAGGTGGAGATTTGTCCTAAGACAAGTTCACACCAAAGAAGCATTTGATAGCATAGACACACCGATAAACACTGCTAGCACAGATACACAAATTTAAAACATTTGCCAGTGCAGCCTGTAACATCCCTACATGTGAAATGCTCCATACCAGAAAAACACTTTTACCCCAGTATAAGTTTATTACACTAGCGTTGTTGTCAGACAGGAGGGTCTCCAAACAGAAAAGCTCACCCAGGCATTACTTCTTGTCTAGGAAACAGGTGTCCCAGCATATAAGCTGGACTGTACACAGCTAGAAATTCTACACAGTAACTAGCAATTACAGTTAATCATTGCAAATCTGATAGGAAAAAATCCCATTATCTTAATCCTCTTGGAACCACTGTACCTGGAAAAGAATAAAACCCTCCCAGACGCACAGAAGTAAAGGAATTCAGCATCTGCTGATTATCATTTCATGACCTACTCTTCTCTTTCCTTGCTTCTGCCCCCAAAATGCCCCCCTCCCCTCCAACATATACATGAAATTAAGAAGGAATATACTTCAGATGAAGTTAACATCAAACCCAGAACTAGGTGGGTGGGGGTCTCAATAAAAGGTATAAATAGCATCAAAAGTACCTGCCAGTGTTAAAAACACATTTGCTATGCCTCTGACTGCACTGTGTGAAGCCAGCACCAGTCTTTTGCACCTGCTCAGAATAACTTCCTCATACTACATACAAAAGGATGGAAAAGTTGAAACTAAATCTTCTGGGAGTCTCATCTGCTTTCTAGCTCATCTTTCTCTTCAGTGATCATCATTCTCTCTCTCTGGCCCTACTCATCTGGCCAGTTCACCTCAGGTTAAAACTGGGCTGGCTAGGAAAATTGAACTAAAATTGATATATATCTTTCAAAAAGCAGGAGACAAACTTGTATCTTCAAAAATATCTTTAAGGCTTGAAAAGGAAAAAAGAATACGTACAAAAGACCTATGGACAGAAAAGAAAAAAAAAAAGATTATTTAAAAGCATCCATTGAAGTGTGTCCAAATCACAGAACAATCTCTTAAGTATCAGGAAGAGAGTAGAGGCCATGGTTCATCCCAGATACAAAACATTCCTATTCCCTGGCTCTCACAAAGGACCTAAGAAGTAATAAGGCATTTTATCAGTTTGAAGAGTGGTTTCCAACACAATACACTTCTATAATAGATCGAAGATGTAAAGCTAATCAGGTAAGACATATTCATAGAAATCAAACCCGAGGAAGTTGCCACCTTAACAGACTTTTCTATTGATAATTTCTTGACCTCTCTTCTTGCAGAGGATTTTGCTCACTCACATTCACTTTCAACAGACCATGCTCTTGTTTCTAAGCATTTCACTTAGCTCCTGTATGGCTTCAGCAAGGACAAGAAGAGTCAGAGGGCAGAAGGTTTTGTTACGAAGCTGTTTGGTGGATTAACCCTGGCTGGACATCAGGCGCCCTCCAAAGTCACTCTATCACTCCCCCTCCTCAGCTGAACAGGGGAGAGAAAACAGAATGAAAAGCCCCTGGGTTGAGGTAAGGACAGGGAGATCACTCAGCAATTACCATCATGGGCACAACAGATTCCACTTGGGGAAAATTAATTTATTACAAATCAGATCAGAGTAGGATACTGAGAAAGAAAAAAAAAAAAAACTTTAAAACCGCCTTCTCCTCACCCCTCCCATCTTCCCAGACTTAACTTTACTCCCAAATTCTCTGCCCCTTCCCTTGAGCAGTGCAGGGGGACAGGCAATAGGGGTTGTGGTCAGTTCATCACAACAGCACAGAAGCCATCTCTGTAGCCACCTGACTACTAAAACCTTGCCACACAAACCCAATACAAACTGAAATCACTAGTCTGGGGAACAGTAAAGGGTAAAGTAGCCTCTGCAAGATTTATGCGGTGAGATGTTTTTCTGAGTTCTAGTCTCTTTTTATTCTTCCTTCATGTGAATGTTAATAAATAATATGAAAAAAAGAGCGCTCAGGAACTTGTCAATATGTATTCAGGATATTTTCAAGAAGCAAGATCCACAAATAGTATAAATCAGCACAGCTCTGTAGAAAACCTATTCCAATATAGATTGTTATTCTAGCTGCTATATTTAGAAAAGATCAGCTCCAGAGGCAGATCTAGCCAAATCTGATGTCATTTTTATTCAGAGCGCTCCCCAGAAATCCTCCTCTGATTTGACAAGTGGCTGGAGTGGGACATATGTCACCTTGATGGAGGAGCAGGAAGGGGAGGGGGGCAAGTCCAGACAGCGTGGATGGAGCCACATCCCAAAGCAGAAGGGCCCACCAGACACACAGACAATACATTAGGAGGAGGTAGACAAGGCTGAAGAACATGCTCTGTGCCATCAGTCCTGAGGGACAAGGTTGATACTAACACTGACATCAACAAAATGCATCCCATTTATCTTGTACACAATGTAACCTCACTCCAAACAGAAGTGAGCAGTGAAAGAAATGGGAGGGAGCACGGCAAAACTTTTTCTCGATGCAACATCCTGAGAGCAGAGAATAAGGTCCAAGTCCAAAACATTTCGTCATAGCTATTTCATCTTGTTGGGATGGGATCAAAGCCCTTTAGAAGGTGGTTAATTTCAGATATTGCAGACTGTGTGATTCTATTACAGCTCCATTTAGAGCACAGCATACCTAGGTTGCCTGTGTCAGCCTGTTGAAGGCTAGATGACTGTTTTGCCTCATCTCAGTTCAAAACTTCAAGGAAGTATACTTGACATTGAAAGTTGCTCAAACAGGCATTATCCAGTACCTAGATTTTTTTTCTGTCCTTTGAATCAAGGATTCTTACGCCAAGTGTTTGCCACTGAGAATGAAGTGCAAGAAAACAGCAGATGTCTCAGCAGCTAAAGCTGCAGTGGTGTCAGTGCTGATATCATTCCAAGAAGTTTGGAGAATCAGTTCTTTGTCACAAATACCAGAGCAATAGACAGACATTAGGAATGAAAGCCCTTGCCTTGGCTTGGGCTGCCTGTCCATGATATCTAATTTCAGATTTTTTGGCGCTCTTCGTTTTGGTTCAATGAACTTGCCTCACTTTTAATGGCATAGTTAATTGCCTAATTGTGAAAATGACTGCATCTATCTATTAAGCAACATCCTTTATGGAAAAAAAATAATATCTGTTTGTCAAAATGAATACCCCTACACATCACACAGCAGCTGCTATTTTGTTTTGTGTGAGTAGGTAGATAGCTCCTTAAGAATCTGGGTACACAATAGTAATATAAAAGTGTGAGATACTAATAACTTTGAGTGTTGAAGATGCCTTCACTAATGAACATCTGTCATCTGTAGCCCTCCCCTCCCTTGAAATATTAGCTTGCCTTGTGTATATTAATTACACTTTCCTTGCAACACTTCTGCAGAGTAGGGCAGACTCTTATCTTGATTTTGTAGACCAGCATCATCTTCTGGAGGGGACTGACACATTGGCTTTTAGTAAAGGAATCAGACTCCTACTTCTTGTTTCTGATAAGTGTCCTTTAAGCTGACTGTTTGCCTGTAGACATCTTTGAGTACTTAGCAGAGAAGCAAGAATTCGGTACAGTCTCTCCCCGCTGTTCCAGGAAGCGGCCCATCCCCTCCTCCCTCAGTTTCCACCAGAAGTAATGTAATGCCTCCCTAATTGAAAGCAATAGAAAAGGGCTTGTCAATCTTTGCTTCAAAGCTGCTAAACCTGGAACCCATCCTAGCGGCCACAGCTAATGTAAAGTAAATGCCCTATAAATAATCAAAGGGGAAGAATCATTAGCCAGCCATTTTGTAGTAATAATTTTAAATGAATGTGTAGTTTATAGAGAGAATAATTATGAGACAAGGCCCTTTAACCATTAAGAATGCATTCAGATAACAATCATTCCTGCAGGCTCAATCCTGCCTTGGGGAAGCCTGCGTTTTTCTCTTGGTATGACAAGCTCTCCAGTAAGGAACACAAATGCAATGGGACTGACTGCAAAGCCTTCAGGGGTGTGTAGGTAGGAAATAGCTGCCTGCTCAGACCATGGGCTTACTAAGAATAGCTATCTCTTGCCCTCATATGTACTCTGGTACCAAACATGACTGTCAAATGGGGAGTTGCAAGGACAAGGCCAGCTCTCTAACAGAGAGCAGCTTCTGAGCTCTGAACACTGAAGCAAGGTGAGGCCCTCACCTAGCATGGTGAATTGAGCAGCATGTGGCATTTATCCAAAGTCCCCAGAGGCTGGCCTCCAAGATCAAGTGGGGATTTCACCTTGCAGGCCACTAAGCTGAGAACTGAATAGCAATCCTAGTCTGCAGACTGCTGCTCCAACGCCTAAGCCATATGGCCCACGTCTCATAGGTAACTCTGTGGGGCATATCCAGAATAAGAGAAGCCAAATCCCATTCACAGATGATGGTATGTGGAGAAGAGAAAGCAGCAAGGGGTTCAGGAGCCTATAGATCACTTTAGCATCTTTTACTAGAGTACTTCAGAGGCAGAAGATTACAAACTTTCCCCACACGAAATTCCTTTGCCTGTCTGTCCTGCACTCCTGATAGCTTCTGCTACCTCCAGAGTAATTTATCCAGGTGCAGCAGTGGCCCTTATATCAAACTGTATCCCAGGGGGAGACTACCTAACAAAATCTAATAGAGTAGGGGAAATAAGGAGCACAGAACCTCTTTGTCTCATGCAGAAACTCTCATGTTGCTGGTCATTGTGGCAACCAGTCTGCAAGACTAAATACTGGCAAGGGGAAAATACTACTCTTAACTTTCCTTCCATCTTTAGAGTGACTTCTATGAAATCATGTTAATAGCAACGTGAATCCCAGCTTTGCCAGGTTGCAAAAGGAGGCTGCTGCTGCTGCTCTGTAGCACAGCAAGTACCAGGAGGAAGTGCCAGCTAGAACTGGATAGCTCAGGCAGCTCTTCAGTGTCTAATTTGCTAGGAAGGTGGCTTTTCTCCCCCCTATCTTCAGTTGCACATTTCTTTCTCTTTTCTCCCCATGGAGAACTAAAGACACCAAGGCTGAGACCAAACATAACACAAGGTTTTCCCAGAAAACGAACAGGTCTGTTAAATATCAGAGCAGCAGGTGTCCCAAGGACACCTAGGAACTGAATATGTCAGACAGAATTCAGCAGACTTGTAATGATACCACAAAGTGCTATCAGAGATCTTCCACAACAGCAACTCCATGAAGTAAGAACCAATTCCTGCTTGTCTTACAGCTATGGCCAACATGGAAGTGAAACCGCTCTTCTCCTGTCCCAGCAGTCATGAGATAGAGTCTGGCAAGAAAGAAGAATTTGTAACAGATACCCATGTCATACCACAGAGCTTCGCAGACTTCAGAAAAATCCCCCTGAAAAGAGCAGGCTGGTACCAAAAGCTGCTTTCAAACTCTACTAGAGGTCAAAGTCTTAGGGCCCAGTGACATGAGCTATGTGTGTCTTGGGAGCAGAACTCACATGAAAGCCAGTCACTGCCTGCTTTTCCTCAACTGGCAGCCACCAGTTTCACTGCACTCCAGTTTAAGTAATGAACCTAATGATCTTAACAGTCCCTTCCAACCTAGATGAATTCTATGATTCTAAGCAATAGAGTTCAACCACAAACTTGAACTCCAAGTTAACGAAAGATTATAGCTATAACCGTTGTGTTTTATTTCTCCCCTGCATACAGCTCATAGAACTCACAAAAAACAACCCCAGTCACAGGCAACTTCACAGTCATTTCCACTGAGGCTCTTTTATGCTGCCCCTTCACAAAAATAGAGTGGTTGAGCAATGACAGTGTTTTAGTTTTCATCATGCCAACAAGTATCGATAATGATGCATCAAGCTAAATACACACAGCCGCTTATCAGAGCATAGCTATATCTTCACAGCTCAGCATGAGCAATTTTGTTATTGAAGACAGCACTGCAATATTAGTTTCTTCATCGAGTTAAGACCCCAGATCTGACAGCATCATTTGTTAATTTCACTGCC
The DNA here is from genome assembly GCA_026413425.1 of Tringa solitaria. Taxonomy (NCBI): domain Eukaryota; kingdom Metazoa; phylum Chordata; class Aves; order Charadriiformes; family Scolopacidae; genus Tringa; species Tringa solitaria. The sequence continues at coordinate 6,084,138 of JAOXJM010000010.1, read as the reverse complement.
AAGGCATGAAGTTTGTCAGCAAGACCTCCATCAAAGTTTGCATACAGTACTTGGGAGAGATTGTAATGACTTCTTCATACATCAGCAAAGCTGGCTAGAATATGGATGCGTAGCTAGTAGTACAGATAACTGATGTCAGGGAAGAAAGGTGGGAACCATAAGGCTATTATGTTAGGAACAAGAGGGCATAACTGCTCACCTATTTATTCCTGCTGTGGCAACAACTTTCTTGCAAACAGAATAGGCAACTTTCTCAATGTGCTTTTGCAAGGTCTTGATGAGCTATAATTGTGTCTTCCCTACCCCACCAGTCACTTCTAAGGCACCCCTTACTGAAACATCCAAGCCTGTCACTCAGGGTCCTGTTTTCTCAGGGTGCATTGGCACAGCAAACCATATTGTTCCATAACCTTTTTCAGCGGCAGCTGAAGGTGCAGTCCAGCATACTTCAGTGCCATCAGCTTAGAATAAGTGCAAGGGAGACAAGTCAAAAAATGAACCCTTAACAGCTTTTAGGCTTGAGCTTCTAACTAAAAGCATTAAGGGTGACAAAATTTGGCTGCTGGGCTAATAACAGCCAATGGCAGTGTGTGCAAGGGTCTAAGCACAGGCTGACAGCTCCTGTGAGAGTTACACAATCCACAAGCAACTAGTCAGTTCTTCCTGAATGCAGTACAAATCTTTGAGCTAACCTAAGGACACAGGGCAGAAAACGCTGGGTCACAGAGCTCAGAAATCTGTTTTCCTCACATAGCGGAAAAAGCTGCGTCCATTGCAGAGACTCATTTTGCGGTAAGAATGGCCCTTTGGCCAGAACAGAAGCTGAGGCACTGTCTTGCTCTGATTAATATGACCAGGTCTAGAGTAGTGTCTTTAAGCCATAGACAAGCCTAGGGCTGGGCATAAATCAGCAGCTCAGAAAAGGAGGAGTCCAGATCTAATTGCTCCTAGGCCCTTGTTATTCCAGCTCCTGACTCTGCACACCTCACCACCATGTCCCTCCCAGAAAGCAATGACTGAACATTCCTTCGCAACAAACTAAATGACTGGAGGCTTCTTCAGTTGCAGAAGAGGTACTAGAATATTGCTTTATCCCCAGAGCACATACATGTAATAGGAAAAAAAAAATGGAAGGAAGCACCTTTTCTTTTCCACCTCAGCCCACCTCAAGTCCCCTCTACACTAACAAATACCCACTGCTTAGCCCTGCTTTTGTTCTCCAACAGACATCCCAGTAACTGTTCTGTGCAGGAAACCCCCATAGGGGTGTAAGGATGCCACCAATGGAACTTAGGGGCCTTGTATTTGTTTAATGAACTGAACAGTCCATATCACTGGATTAAACAGTCCCTTTTCATGTTAAGCAGCTTCCCCTGTCCACTGCCCTTTGCCTGACTGGAGTTCATTCACTGGTCTGTTTTTAAAGACATTTTGCAGGTCAGACTTAAGTTATGAACAGAATCCACCATTCTACTTGATTCCTTGTTTTTTTCCATTAAAAGGTCCTTACTATGAGAGTGGAACTAGCAGATTTACAGGAGCACTTAGCGTTGCTGCACATATTACACACATGCTTATGCTGCATTTCCACCTTACTTCCCTGCCTACTGCCAGAAACTGGAATTATACTCTTTCTTTTACAGCTACTGCTATTCCCCCCTTATAGCTTGTCCTATCAGTGCCTGACAAAGTGATCTCAAACTCTCTCACAACCTGAAGGATTTAGCATATCTTAATGGGTGTGATGTTACTATTCATCTCAATCTATTGAAGGAACAGCTAGATAAATATACTAGTAGAGAAAACAAATAGAAACAAAGACCATAGAAGAAATGCATTTTCCCTTCTATTGGAAAGGATGTGAACACAGTGGTAACAGGGAGGGCTGGCAGGGGCTTGTGGCACATATAAGTATAATGCTATTTGCTTACGGCTCAAAACCACAATAAAAATAAACCTTTCAATTCACAAACCTAGCTGAGTCGAGCCAGTAGCATCCAGATCTGACTAGGGTTAATATCAGGGCTATTCTGAGAAGTATAACCTCAACTAAGCACTCACACTGGTAGCAAAGCAGGCTGGAGGGACAGAGCAAGAACCAGCTGTTTATGTAGACTTCCCTGTAGCACAGCAATGTGTTGTGTCACCACTCCACAGGCTGCTCAGTGCAGGAGCAGATTAAGCCAGTTACAAACCGGCAGAATGTCTCCAAATCCCATAGTCCAGCCCTTGCTTAGCTCCCTGCTGCCACCTTTTCATAGCTGAGGTGGTTAATGTATATCTACTGTGCTTCTCTCTTTCATAAGGCTGCATCACCAAGAAGAAAGAATATTTCTTAGACCTCTGTGGGTTTCCCACACTAGGGCCTCACCTGATGAGGAATAACCTCTGGGATATGATACCACCAGCACATGGGAGCCCTTGCCACAGTGAACTCAAGCTTCCTACAGCTCCAGCTCAGATAGAATTTGATGGCAAGGAGTCATCAGTGCTGGAGCAAGAGAAGAGTTGAGAAGGAAGGGAAGGAAGTACTGTTTCAGAGGGCCTAGTTGACAAGGCCTCTTGCAGTATCCCATGTGACGAAATCTCCCTGGAGCTCTAGGGTGGCAGACAAAGCCTACACTAATACAGCCTCATTCCTCTGCCTTGTATCATGGAAGTTGTATGAAGGGAATTTATTTCAGACTTATCTCTCCCTTTCTAGCTGAGGAAACTGGAAGTGTGGGGCCGTGGAACACGAGTATATTTTCTTAAAAACTTGGCTGTAAATTTAACTTTAGTTCAGTCTGTCACCATGGATTCTGCTGGATGCTCACGCCCTAGGATATTGCCGTGAGGCTTGGGGTCACATGTGATGCTGCAAGGGGCCTTGTCAACTATGCTGGTTTTTGCCTACCTCCATATAGTTTTGTTTGGACTGTATTTTTAACAGCAGCTCATGAAAATGTCCTGCACAACATAAGGCACACTCAATTCAAAAAGCTATGAATACTTGACTGTCTTCCCTAGTGCAGAAGGCCTGCTACTCCACAAGGAAAGAGACTAGATGGGTCTGATGTGATCCACTCTTTTAAATCTGTGTTAGCTTTTACTTATCTCTTCTTCCTCTTTTAAAAACTTGCAAGGAGCTTGTTTGAGCAGAAAGCAGCTTTTCCAATTCCCCCCCCCATGTTGTGACCTCTCAGGGCTCAGACTGGTCTCCAGAGCTATTTTATGTGTAGGAACTACTGGAATATAAATAACCATCCCAATAATAAAGATGTGGGCTGGTTTGAAGTTGGTACACTAGTTAGCTTTCTACAAAAAGACACAGAATTTTGGAAGAAATAACTAGACTTTCAAGTTGTTAAAAAGTAAAATAAACCACTCCATTCTTTAATTTAGGGCCAGTGTGACCTGTCAATTAGTTATAGGACAGGCTCCAACTGAATTAAGACAAACAGCCCAGTGTAATGGAAATGGTAATGTGACCAATAGGAGCAGCCTGAGTTATAGTCTCAATTTTCTCCATGCCTGATAGATTCGAAGTAAGTTCAAAGAAGATCAAGTGGTTGACTTTTCATTTGCTGATCTCACAAAGCTTTTCTACTCATTTCTCTCCTCTTGTGAGCTCTCTGGACTTGTCATCATAGTCCTGGTAGACAGAACAGAAGACACCTCCCCAAGCTGTATCTATGCTGTGAAGGAGGTCCAAAACTGAATCTTAGGGAGGGTGACTTGCAAACTCTGAGCACAGTCTAAGTAAGCGTCATTTCCCATTCTTTCCACATGTTATCTTCTGCCTGGTGTTTCTCAGACTTTTCCCTTTCACATTAATCAGCTCAGACTTGAAGAAGGTGCAGAGAGCAAAGCCCAGCCCTTGATGATAGTCTTTGCAACTCTATCCTCTGACTACCCAGCACAATGCAAAATGGGTCATAAAACAGGGTCTGAGGCCATCTCATTGCATCTAAGAATACAAAGGGGATTTGGGCTGCATCTACCTTCTGCTCTCAAACCTTCCTCTGTAGCTTTGAGGAGTGGCCAATCACATCTTCATCAACTGTGGGCAGGGGAAATGGCACAGTCTCCTGTTTCATAAGAAATATGCCCAAGCTGAAGGCTTCATGTGCCATTCCTTGCTGAAGAACACTCACAACTACATGTAATGCCTCTCTTTATTAATGACAGGAGGAACCAGCCAAAGTGATATGAGAAAGCCAGCAGAAGTGCCATTTCAAAACCTCTGTCCCTGGAAGCAGTCCCTTTTTTACCTCCCAGATCAATGCCACTCCTTTGATATTTGTGCAAGGCAACATTGCCACCCAGTGGCTTCCAGCTCTGAGCCTAAGGCCCACCACTCCCTTGCACCTCTAGGACAGATTGGTTGCATTTTCCATCTACTCCAAGTCAGGAACAGAGTAGGAATCACAATGGCCGCCCACTGCTGCAGGGCTGAGTGCACAAGTAGTTGGGCATCAGCAATGAGAGCTGTTATTGCAATATCACTGTGTGCTCCATCAACACTTACTTTTATTGCCTGCTGAGCATCCCTGAAGTTATGCAATTGAATTTGAGGAAGCGTTATAAAGCAACAATGCAACAGGATCCCTCACCATACGTAGTAGCATGGCAAGGGCTGATTTTGCCAATGCATGTTTCAGCTATCCAGATCACACTTTTTAAGTGTCACAGGCAATGAACCCTTTTGCCAGCTTGACTTTCCTCTTGCCTTTGACTTGCTCATTGCAGCAGTTCATGGGCAGCCCACCCTCTGCGCAGCTCTCCTAGAATAGCAAAGGTCTCCACAGCGTCTGTACAGAACTTCAGACTCCTGCTGTGGTATGGCATGGCTTATCTTTTGATTTTGTTTGCTGAATAATCTTTTACCCAGTTTTAGATCTGAATTCTTTGGTTCTCAAGGTAGGAATTTGTGAAATTGGCCCTATGATCTCACTGTCTTATTAGGTCTGCTGCTAACCATCAATGAATTGCAAAGCTTCATTTCTACAGAATCAAACAGTTGTTTGGTTTTTTTATCCAGGGTCTCAATGGCAAACAAGTTGCAGCCTTTTAAATCCACTCCCAAAGAATGCTTAACCTTAAAGTGGTTACTTCCTTTCTTATTCTTTCCAAGATTCCTAAAGACTGACAAACCCTGAGGTACTGCCATCCTCTGCATTGAGCTCACCAAAATGCCATCTTAATTTTTAGAGGCCCAAACAGAATTTTAGTTATATTTTAGAAAGCAATCACAGCAGTATGTATAGCTTCAAATGGAGAGAGTGCCATCATAATTTTATACCAGGTCTGAAAAAAACTGACTATTTCATGCTGGATCAACCAGATGCTCTCTAGGATATTACATGAGAATTTTATGTTACTCAGCTGAGTTGTTGGTCACACAGAAGAACAGATCTTAAAAAGCAACAATGGTATATGCCTTAGAGCTGTTTAGGGAAAATCAGTCCTTGTTATTTAGCATAGGATACCAGGTTGCTCCCTGATCAGACAGCACACAAAGCAGTACTGGACAGCAGAATTACACAAATTCAGATGAGAACAAGGGACCTATTTTTACAATGAGGACAGTCAGCCAGTAGAACAGGCTGCCCAAAGCAGTAATTGGAGGGCTCTGTTGCTGCTGAGATCCTAGAGTCAGCATCCTAGGTGCCTTCTTGGAAGACACCTGCACTGAGATCAGAGCAGGGCTCAGCAGATCTAACACTCTATAGAGCCTGTGTGAGACAGAACAGCCTAGATGATGTAACAGTCCACTCAGACATTAAAATTGATTAATCTTTGTGTGTTATTTTTGCTGTTTGCTTTTAGTCACTTTGTTCCATTATTCCCCTTTAAAACCTTGCTCCCCTAGCTTGTAACTCATCAGGCACAGCTCTTCTCCCTCATTAGCACCTTCACTTTTCCAGTGTCAGTGATATCTTCCATTCCTGGCACTCCCATAAACATTCCTGTTCTTTTTCTAACCAGATGTTCATGGAAAAGCCCTTAAAATTCAGAAGTCAGTCTCAATGAGATACTATCCCAGTACACAATTTTCAGACTCAGCTTATTCTTTTACGACAGAATGCTGCTAAATTTGGCCCAAAGGCTCAGAGCCGCAGAAGTCAAGAACTTCTTTATAGAGTTTGATCAGCAACAGCAGCTTATCTCATAGAATGGTTAGAGTTGGAAGGGACCTTAAAGATCATCAAGTTCCAACCCCC
>JAOXJM010000010.1:6061504-6077832 GCA_026413425.1 Tringa solitaria | reverse complement strand
CTCTTCCAATTTAAAACCATTGCCCCTTGTCCTGTCACCACTCTTCCTGACAGAGTCCCTCTCTTCAGCTCTTCTATAGGCTCCCTTCAGGTATTGGTATCTCAACCCTGTGTGATCTACACAGAGGGACTCTAAGCTCCAAAGTAGTTCTTCTCAAAAGGGCTAGAACTAACAAGCAATTCAGTGGATATACAAAGGTATGTACAAAGCCTGGCTTCACCATAATCTGATTTCAGATATCCAATTGCAGTTTATGTTTTGCATAGTGAAACTCTTGAGAGTTGGCTTGTCTCAGACTTGACAAACTTCTTTGCCTTAGGACAATGCACGTATTCCTGGTATGTGAAGCCCCAAAGGAAAGGCTTTCTGTACAGACAAGACCTTCCCTCACATTGTTCTGCAGGGAGGCATTAAAGGAAAACAGGGAAACACAGGGAAGAGTGTTTTGCAAAGCCCATGCCACACAACACAGATGTGCTGCCGTGGACATGTATCTAAAATCCAGCTGTGAACTGCTATCTCTGGCCTGGAGTCACTTGTCATCCCCTCACATGAATGCTGAATTCATTGGGGCAGAGCTGCCTCTTTGTCCTTAGCACAAACAGGGTCTTTGTCCACAAGCGTCAGGCTCTCAGGTGCTGTTGCTCTAAAATAGCAATAGAGCATGCTGAAAATCACTCCAGATTAACACTGAAACCCTTGACGTCTCTTTTCATCCAGGAAGTCTGCCCCTCACAGGTGCTGACACTGCTCCATGGAGAAGATTTCTCTCCCTCCTCCCTGCAATGAGGATGTGCAGTTAGTGGACAGCTCTCTTAATATCTAGGCTGAGACACAGTCATCCTCGAAAAGTGTCTTTCAGTTTAAATCCATATCACTACATGAAAGCTATATTTTTTAAAATGTGTCTGTGAAGTGAAGGGAAAGCAGAAGTCAGCAAGAGACAAGTACACCACACATGAACATCATTAGTTTTCTTCAAGTTTGGACCAAGAACTCAGCCCAGCCATAAGCAAGGAGGTTTCAGTGCCGCTATTTGCAAACATATAGAGGCAGAGAATCCTGCCCCTGGATGGAAGAAGGATATGCCTGCCTGAAATATACAGTTGGGTAACACATGCCCTTCTGTACAGCTTTTCAGTATGTGAAAACGAGCTTCAGAAGAGCTGGAAAATGAGATTCCAGCTCATGCAGTTTCAGCCAATAGAAGCTCCCACACATGGTGAAACCTGTTCAGGTCTTATCAGTAGCCAAACATGACATCATTTAGTAGCCAAAGACAACTTAGCATCATGCAATAGCTTGGAAATTCATAGGAAGACTGTTCCTCCCACATACTCCATGCAAAGTGTAAGACAGCCATTTCAACTGCCCAAATTTCTTTAGTTGCAAAGCATATAGTCCCATAAAGCCTTAAAAATGAAAGAAATAGTTAAGTGCCCTACCCCATAGAGAGCTCTGTGCTGAATCTGGCCAGCAGCAGCCCTCCAAAGCAGGTAAAAAGTCAACTCATTCTCATGCACACACAGAGCATCCTCACTAACAGGTAAGGTGGGTTTGTGGATCGTTTTGATCAAGACAGCAATTTTCCTGATTCTGTTGAATTACAATGTAAAGTCAGCCACATTAGACCAAGAGTCTCAGAAGCTATTAATTCTTGAGAAAGGCAATAGACCTAATCAAATTAGTTTTTGCTGTTCCCAGAAGGCCACTGTGAGTTATATACAAGGTATAGAGACTGCCATGGTCCCATTTAATTGCATCATGTAGGCCTGGGGCTGGGGTAGTTTGTCTCAGGGATTTTTAGTGGAAAACATTTGATTTGCTCCTACAACATTGTTTTTGAACCAGCCACTGAGCAAACATTTGTAATACAAGGCAATCACAAATGAAAAACTTTACATGAGGGTCCCTGAGACTAAGATTTATCTTGAAATGAAAGCAAGCTTAACCATTTGCAGACTCTAATTCTCATCTACTGCTATTATGGCATTTGGAAACTAGTTAAAACTCACCAGCAGAGCTAAGCCTTGTATGTGGGCACACTTAGTGCTGACAAGCATATGAAAAGCATTGCAGGAAGGCTCCCAGACTGCAGCCTTGCTCAGGGGTACAACCATCAGGAACACTTGCACTGAGGATCAGGTAGAAGGCAGAGATACAGAGACTTGAGCTCTCTCCAGAGCTATGGGAGCTGTCCCAACATCATGTCCCTCCTGAGGGTGTGTTGTCTCTTTTTTCCTCCAAAATAGGCAGCACAAGAACCAGCAAGAAGGAATCTCCTGAGACAAGCATGTGGTACAGTCCAGTTCCTGTCACTATTGGCCTACAGATCAAAGTGAATTTCATTTGTCCCCACCCGCAGGGACTGCAAAGGCTTAAAAGACTGCGAAGTGCACTGAATTCTGCAGCTGGAAAAGACAGGAACACTGTCAAGATGTTTAATTCTTCACACATTCCTGCCTGTTTTGTCCTCAGCTCTCGCATCAAGGCTCCCTTTTACTCTGGTGAGGAGAAAAAAATCCCATGTCTGAGAATTTCTATTCAGGAGCTGTTCTTTTTTTAAAAGTTTCCTGCCAAAATCCCTCTACCTGATGGATTTTACAATGTCACAGGTGATGCTGCATACTGAGCTCCCAAGGCTTTATCTGTGAACCACTGCATATTTGGTTAAAAATGAAGATGTTAGAGTGCCCCACTTACAAAAAACAATTCGGTGGATGTCAGCACACAATGCTGTCTCCTGGAGTAAATTCCCCTCTTCTGACTTCTTCCAAAATCCTTTGTAGCCCAAAATCTCCTTTTCTATTTAAATAACAGCACTTGCTTGAGGCAGGGGGAGGCTTCTACTAGCTATCTATTCATTCACTAGTATTTGTAGTGTTGAATAAAAATGACTGTGGATGACAGGAGACAGGATGAAACCATTTCTGACTTCTGAGAAAAAACATGAAATGAGTCCTTCCAAACCTGCCCAGGGAATAAGTGCAGCCAAGATGGAGACCTGAAGGCTTATACAGCCCAGACTATGTGCTGATCATGTGCAGAAAAGGGGCTGAAATGTTTTCCCTTTCAAAAATTGGGAAGTTAAAATCTGAAACTTAGTTGTAATGACATTCTCCATGATTGCAGTTCACTGATAATAATTTTAAGCAGTTGCATGAAAAAAAATCCTACCAAAAATTTCATTTTCATTGAGAAGTTTTCATACCCAAGTTATCTTAGTAAAATGCCTTTTAGCAACATCACCCAGGGCTGTACCTTCCCCACTAACTTAGCTCTTTAAACACAAGCTAGTCATAGATATTGTTTTCCATATGCTACAAACAGATGCTGTCTTGAAGCATCAAGAACTTGATTTGGGGAAAAATTTTCCTTCAAGAAAAAGGACTGAAGTCCCAGTTCCACTCTTATTTACCTCCTTATGCTATGTAAAACCTGTGCAGCAGTATGCCATGTGAATGTGAAGTCCACAAGGGCTGGCCACATGCTCTCTAGGCTCAGCCTTGGACAACCCATTGCTCATAGTCTGCAAAAAGGCTGACAAAGGGGTGCTGTTAATATCAAATGACAACCCATCTGCTAAGCTGATTCACACAGATTTCAAAGAAAAGCTGAGTCAACAAAGACTGCTGCCAAATAAAAGGTTTTCCTTTTAGTAATAATATGAGTGACTAATTAACAATCAATAATACCAATAAAAATTGACATTAAAGTCCATAAGAGGTACTGTGCCAATAGCTGATCATTTGTACTAATGAAGCAAGAAAGCTTCCTGGCTTGCAAGTCTGTGAGCCTGTTGAGAGTGCAATAATATAATGTGAATAGTCACCCAAAGAACAGATGAAAACTAACCTGGGGCTTCCTTTAATACTGATGTTTCAAAACATTTGAGGGTTCACACACATACACTTTCACTCTCTGCAGCCTCCACAAGCTCAAGATACAGGTAGCAACATGAAACTTTGGCCCACACTTCGCAGTTAGCCTGAGCTCATGGTCCCTTCTGGACTTGAAAATGGAAGGGTGTTAAGCCATCAGTCCAACCATGGGAGGCTCAGATGCCATAGAAACAATGGTGCCCTGGGTTAGATCAGCCATCCCTGATAATGCAAGTAGCTCATAGAACTGTTCCAGCCTCAGCGTGTTCACACACAACTAGTGGGAGACCACCACAGTTCCCAGAGGGGCCTCAAGTGTAAAACTGAACAGGTAGCAGCAAAGAGCTGCACCATGCCCTGCTGTCCAGGGCTAGATGAAGCTCCTCAGAGTTCAGTTGCCAGTGCTCCTTTATGAGCCAGCCTGCTTGCAGGAGAAGCATAATCCTAGAAAACAATCAGCTTGCAGCTTATATCTTGAAAATGCAAACAAGGAAGCAGGGGCATAACAGACAATAGCTAAAGCATTGTGAGTACCAGTTCCTTGCTATCTAGCCTGTAACACAAACATGCAAGAGCCGTGATGCAGCAAGCAGGGGGATCTGACAGAATATTTGTAAGGATTGACGCTAAGTTCTTGGAGACTGTGATTGTCTTTTTGGCTCAGTGTAACACTTGGTGCATCAGGGCCTTAGAGTGCACCTGCACTAAAAATAATATCCATCATCATTTTCCATAAGCAGATCAATGCATCTTAATGACTTAAGAAATACAGCAATTATGGCAATGGCTCCCTTGACTCCATTTTAACCTAGTCACTAATCTTTTTGCTCAGCTCCTCACAGCAAGAACATTCTGTGATTTCTTCTCAAAGCCTTTGTTCAGGTACAGATATTAGATCTCACAGGAACTCAAAAGACACTTCTCTGCACTGCCTTCTATGCTGCAACCTCAGAACCACATTACTTCCTTTGCTGTACCAGGAGAGATTGCATTTTTCCTGCCTGCCAACATCCTGGAGTTCACATTCAGATGCCATCCATTACAGACAGCCTACAGCCAGGAATAAAGCAGGCAATCAGAAGGGAAACCCAAAAAAGGCCTGGCACAGCCCCATGGCGCTGGCTCCAGCTGTCTTTTGGTTTTAACAGCAAAGCTTTCTGAAGGGCCTGTCTCAAACCTCTGCAGAAAGCCATGCCAAGAATTTGCAAATGAAACTGGTGGAGTGTCTTCATTCCCCTAAAGGGACAGACTGGATGCAGCTTCTATCAGGGCTACAGGGATGGAAAGGTTTACACTCCAACCTTCAGAGCCTGAAGGCTCAGTTTTCCCCCTTGAGATAATTTTTAGGCCAAGGCAGGGATTGATCACAGAACTCCTCTTCCCTACAGAAACAATGCTTACTCCTACCCTCTCTCTACACTGCTGTCTTACCTTATTTGGGTCAAGTAAACCATGGGGCCAGCACCTAGGAGGACTGACAGCCTCCTTCTCTGCATAGAACAGCCATTTGTAACCAACTTGGTTGGCAGCAGTCCCCCTTGGACCCTCTTGTACCAAGCACAAGCAGGAGTTGGGGCTCTCAGTCAGGTTATTCAGGCAGGTGTGAAGCACTCATTTACAGCCTACTCTTGAGCATGGTCAGCTGTGTAAGATACTGTTACATCTGTAGTGTAAGAAAACAAAACCAAAAAAAGCACTCATGCCTCTAGCTGGGTGTTAGCGGTTTTGGTTAATTTTACAGTCTGAAGCAACCTTCAAGTTTGGAATTAGTTTTTTTTTTCCTTAGAGGGATGTAATTCCTTACATGGCATCTGTCTCAGGGAGGCCAGTTTTTATGGGATGGGAACTTGTACCAGAGCAAAACAAATTTTATTGGTATGAGAAAACCAATGGAAAGAGCAAGCAGCTGGCTTCAGTTAGGGCCTTATTTTTAGAAAGCATCTGCCAAGGGATTCAAAGGAGGATGACAAGTTCCCTTGAAGACAGATGAACCCAAGTGAAGACACTAGTTCATCTTATTTAGAGATGTGATATTTGCCCACATGTTGGCACATACAGAGTACAGTTTACCCCTTGCAGATGCTGCAAGCACAGAGAAGCATCAGTTGCCTCTGTGGTACAAGGGTACTGGGCTGGCAGAATTTCAGATCCCCAGGACACTGGGAGGAATTACCAAGGTCAGCTAGACCACCATTATACCGCCAGACTAAAGAGAAAGAACATCTGGGATAGGAATGGAAAAAGGCACAAGGACTAGTAGTTCCTGCAGTTCCTTTTGACACCATCTGTGCTTGCCTATGTTTGACTGGGCCTGAACACTGACAATCCTGTGATAAGGGATAGATGGAACTCACACTTGCTACCTTTACTTCCTGCAGAGGTTTGAGACAGGCCTTTCCAAAATCTTTGCTGTCAAAACCTCTCTGCTGCTAGCAATGACAACTGGTTTCCCAGGAGCCCTGGTAGCATCCAACCGGAGAATGGTGCGTAACTGTCACAGATCTTGTCTTCCACCTTGGACACTGATGGCCTCTTTGCAAGATTCAGACATCTTGAGACATTTGTTGAAATGTTTGGGCCCAGGGAAAAGAGAAACTACAAGGAAATAAAGGGCAACGAGTGCACACGAGGCTCCTTTCTTCCTGCTTGGGGTAGGGGTGAGGTGGGAGAAGGACAAAGGTATCACAAAGGAAAATCACTCATTAAGAGGTATCAGGATTTATTTACCTCCAGCAGCATAAAACAGTGTGACAAGAAGGACTATATTTAGCTTCACACTCCAGCTGGTCTCCATGGGACTCCTGAGGTTAATGCCTCTATTTAAATGGAAATTGGGTGCCAAATTATTAGCACCTGTTTGCAAAAAAGGCCTCAACAAATTATAAAGAACCAGTACAGTGCAGTTCCCAGGAAATGTTCTAGTTACTGCATCTCAACATGCTAGACCTGACTGAAGGTCAGTCTGAGCCAGCAGAAGGACTGCTCTTCAACAAGCTGAACATCTCTGCATGAGTAGTGTCCCCAAGGGATTTCACCTGAGCATGGAGGAAGCAGCCAATTCAGAGAGATGAGGTCAGCATCAGACCTTAGACAATAAGTCAGCCAAGAGAAATGGGTTATACACAAGTAGGGACAAGCCAAACTGAGAAGACTCTTAAAGCCCTTTAGTGGTGCCTAGAAGGAAAAAAGCCTGAGTTAAGATTATTACACTAAAAAGGTTCTAACGGCAAGAGGCAGATGCAAAATTGATGGTTTACACAGATCAATTAAGTATCCAGCTACCTCTGATGGAGTCATATATCTAATATTGCAGGAGAGGTGTATTCTGGCTGGCCATAAAACTGTGTCAGAGCCACTGACTGTCCCCAGGCTGGATCGAGCTAGCACTGCTCATATTAACCCAGCTGGCAAGGTCTGATTGCAACCTGTCAACTTCAGTGGGTCTCTGACAGTTTCCCATGTTGCAGCAAACAATATAACCAAACATACTATTGACCCAAAGCTTTTCTTCAAATTCTTTTGAAATAAATCTGGTTAGAAAGTGGGAAGAATCATAACCCCACATAACACTGATATGTTGTACCAAAATAAGGCAGAAATAGGTGGTTTGGTTTTGTGGTTGATTATGATTCAAAAAAAATTCAAAATCAACAATAGAATGCAAGTATCTCTCACACACTACAGCCAATGGAAAATCCATTCATTAAAAACCCAGATAATTTAAATTCAGCAATCATTTACACATAAAGGGCGTTCCCTCTACAGAGAGGAAAGAAATAATTCAATATGTATTATAGTAATGTTTCATCTGTCTTTAAAAACTCCTTTAAAAATACTCAGCAGGTATACCTGGAGGGACTGTTATCCCACATTAAAACTTAGTGAAGCAAGGCAAATTTTTAAGTAATTGTGCAGGGGTTGCAAGAACCATCTCTATAACACTAACTCACAAATCTTGTTGTAATGAATAGTATAAAAACTTAATTTGACAGTGTACTTTTAAGCCATCTAAAAAAAAACAAGCTATTGAAACCTTTTCTTAAAAAGGATACCCTAAGGACACATTATTAATAGCTAATAAGTTCAAAGAAAACATTTTTCTCAAGTATGAGCCAGAAATGTTAAAACAGTGGGCTTGGAGTTCCTTCCAGTTGTTAGGCCCCACTAAAAAACATGCTTTGTCTGTTCCACCAGGTGAGATCTTTCCCCAGCATTAATCAAGTTACTCATTGCAAGCAACATCCCAGAATTAGCCATTTGTCTTTTAAGAGTGATCTTAAGACCTGTGAGATTCCTGTAAACATGGTTCCTAACTAATTTTGGTCCTCATGAGAAATCTTTACCTATTGCTTTGGACTTCTGTTGTTTCTCACTGTTCACAAGGAACATCTCTGCTACTCGGAACACAGTGGGCACTTGAGCCCTGTGCTAGGGTTACTCTTGAGACAACCTAAGCTTTTATTGGTAATATCTGACACTTGAAATGTTAATTGGGATGTTGGACCTTTCAGCAGGAGCGAGAGAGCACTAGAGCAATTTTTTTTACCAGCCACCTCATGTGTAGGGATGAACATCATATCTAACCACCATACACAGACCCCAAGTGTACAAACGCCTGGGAGGCTTCCTGACTTGGTGGAAAAATACAAGCCAAACTTCTAAGCTCTCCAACCAGCTTACAGTCATCTTGACTGTCACCTTCCCAATAAGTCACTGTTTGTGGTACAGATTTCTTCCCTGAGGAGTTTACAGCTAGAGCCGTCTAAAACAGCAACAAAAGGAAAGCTTTTGACCACAGTTCACTGACCAGAAACTGATGCACAGATTGATTTAAGTGATTTGCCCAGGCTTGAATAGTCATCCCTGGTAGTGATACAGGCTATTTACAAGGCCAGGGCTGGAGCTCAGCCTTCTGCCATAGCTTCTTCACCACGTCCTCTCCTGAGCACAAGAGGCTAAGCCTCGCACCACAGCCTGAAGATACGCCACCTTCAGGAGGTGTGGCCTTAGGGGAGAGCATTGTCCAAGAAGTTGATCCTCCACAACCTTAAATCCTGTCTGCAGCTGAAAACAAAGGAAAAGCATGCAAAACACAGCAACACTGCCTCCTGTCCAAAATATCCTTATAGCTTCCAGAAACCTTATGTATGAGAGAAATTTCAGGCTGGAATCAACAAACATGTCCCTAAAGTCATTGTGAAACTCCTTTCTTGGCTCCAGCCTCAAGCTTCCCTCTTAACCTGTTTTTGTCAAAGTGCTGAGTACAGGGGGAAACACCGTGGGTTTTGCCAACAGAGAGGACCAAAAACACACCAGTGACTGTATGGAAGAGGAATTTGGGTGGAGGAGGAGCCTTAAAAGGGAAACACACTTGGAAGTGCTACAGCCTAGAGAAAAGTATAAAAGAATTAGATCATTTCAGAAATATTTACAGCTTCACTGCGTTGCTGCAGAAAAAGCTCACACTGCCATGTTTAATTTATTTCAGACTTAGAAGAATAAATCTCATTAAGGGCTAGTGCTTTCTTTTCACAAGGGGAAAGCAGGTGTTCACACTTAAGATAATTGCTAACATCCATGGCTTTAAAAATAAACCCTCTTGCATCAGCATGAGCTCTGAATCCATCCACGTCTGCAAGGGGCACCAGTTTGAGCCACCCTACAAGGATGCTGATAAAGGCAGCAAGAGGGGTTCAAACTGAGCACAAAGTGGAGCTGGGGGGGAAGCAATATTCTTAAAGGGAGAAATTGCTCCCTGTAAGCACGAGTGCTACTCTGAAGCAGAAACTACAGAGGACGTTGTCCCCTACTTTGATACCACCTGGTAAAAGCATCACTACACATTGGTCAGTGCCTGGGTGTCGCCCTCTCACATTCAGCTCCGATTGTACTGAGCCCGTAGAGAATCTTAAAACCCCTCTACATACACATACCCGCAACCTAGAAACACAAGCACTGCATAAACTTTTTCAAGATACTGCTTACCTTAAACTATGGTTAATCCTCTACAGCTACTACAAAAAGAGTGTTAGATCAGGCCTGAAATCACTACATGTTCAAAACATTGCAGCACTGCTTTTCCCAGATCAGTCATATACCCAATTCTTCCTGCTTGTCTGCTGTCATCTGTTTTTGTCTGTGGACCCTGCAGGCATTTGAAAAGGGTCTCTGTGCTACATATAAGAACTAGTTGGCCAAAAGCACATATCATTGTTTGAGGGTTTGTTAGCAATTTTGAAATAAAAGAAAAATTAAATGTTTCCCAATCTGTAAATAAAAGATCATTTTTAAACGTGTCCAAAGAATCATAAGTTAAAAGTCACTTGACTGTATCCTTTTTGTAAGGCATGTTCCTTTTGATCTTAAGTCTTTTAATTACCTTGCAGAAATAAAGTTTCACAGAATTTTGAGACAAAGTAATTTGAAAATGGAAAGTTAAATATTTCAATAATAGAGTATTGAAAATAGCTATTGTGCTTTGTTTAGGGATACACACAAATTCTGACTAAAAAATATATATGAACTTTATGTCTGGAATTATTTCAGTACTATGCATCTCACAGAAGAGTTGACACTGACTCCCTCAGCTGAGCAGTATCCCAGAGAACCCAGAGCTGAGAGACATCCCTGCTAGAACTGCCAGCAAAGAAACTGAGGGGGAAATGCCACATCAAGAAGCAGCTGATTTAGCATAACAATCATTTCTCTGTTTTGTCTGTGGGGATTAAATATCACCTGCCTCTGTACTCTGTAAGCATAGCAAGGTTATAGCTTCATCTTCGGTTTGGTTCCACTCCTTTTGCTTTCTCAGACTTTATATTCCAAATTTCTTTTCTGCAAATTAAATAGAACAGAAGATAAGATGTAGAGAGAGCTGGGTGGCAAGTAGTACAGTCAATGCAGAGGCACTACCCTCTGATCTGTCACCTGAATGTGATATTCCTCTTTCAGAGCTCAGAATGCCCCTTTGATCATTAAGTCCTGCAGAAAGCTGACTTGCCACTGATGACTAAGAAGGCAATATGAAAAGAGAACATGGACTTTGTAACAAGATTTCCCCCCTCTTCCTCTTTCCAAAATTCTTTGTAAATCCCCTGCTTGCTCTGATTCTAGGATCTTCACTTTGAGAGAAAATATGTCAGCAAGTAATGACAGGAGGTTGTCATCTGGTGAGTTAGAGTGAATGTGATATATGGAAAGGAAGTATGAGTTGCACTGTTTTGCTAACACCCTCAAGAAACTCTGTAGCAGAGGTTGCCACATGACAGATTAACATAATGGTGAAGCTTTTGCAAGGAACCTTTTAGAGGTAGAAAGATATCTCCAATTGCATCAGTGTTTGCAACACAGCTATCACTAAAGTTCATTAATTCTGTGATGCCTTTATTGAAATTACATCATTGTGTTAGCATTTGCAACTTTGCCAGCGTGATTTTATTTTTTTTTGTTGTTCTCCAGAGACCAGAGCCAGAAATTAAAACAATTGCTATCTGAGACTTGCTTCTTGGCCAGATGATTGATCTCAACACCAGTATATATCCCCTAATTAGAATAAGCATAGAATAGAATATTTCAGTTGGAAGGGATCTACAAAAATCATCTAGTCCAACTGCCTAACCACTTCAGGGTTGCATGTTTAAAGCATGTTATTATAGGCATTGTCCAAATGCCTCTTAAACACTGACAGGCTTGGGGCAGTGAGCACCTCTCTGGGAAGTCAGTTTGACTGTTTGACCACTTTCTCCATAAAGAAATGCTTTCTAATGCCCAGTCTGAACCTTCTCTGGTGCAGCTTTGAACCGTTCCCACATGTCCTATCATTGGATCCCAGGAAGAAGAGATTAGCACCTCCCTCTCCACTTCCCCATCTCAGTAAACTGGAGATACTTGCTTGACTTACGACACAATGGAATTGCCTCCTGCTGTGCTTCTAAAACGTGCTTCTTAAAGACTGATCGGCACTCAGACTCCTTAGCCATCAAAAGCAGATTCCCAGGACACTCTAAATAGCTTCTCAAAGAGCTTAAAGCTTGCTCTCCTGAAGTCCAGGGTAGCAATTTGGCTGTTCTTTTTTCTCATTACACTGAAAATTTTAAACTCAACCATTTCATGATCACTGTGGCCAAGACAGTCACCTACCATCACATCCCCCATGAGTCCTTCTCTATTCACAAACAGCAAGTCTAGGAGGGCATCTTCCCTAGTTTGCTCACTGAATACTTCCAACAGGAAGTTGTCTCCTACAAGCTTCAAGGCCTCCTAAGACTAGCTCATCACAGCAGTGTGATATTCCCAGTTGATGTCTGGGAAGTTGAAATCTCCCATAAGGACATGGGCTACCAATCCAGGCATTTCTCCTAGATGCCCATAGAGTAGTTCAGTGCTATCACCCCGGCTGGGCTATCAGTGGTAGACACCCACTACAACATCTCCTTTGTTTTTCATCCGCCTAATCCTCACCCAGAGGCTCTCAACCACATCATCATTGACTGTAAGGGCTGTACAATCAAACCTGTCCCTTACATAGTGTGACACCTCCACCTCACCTGCCCCTTCTGAACAGCCTGTAGCCCTCCATCCTCTAGGAATATCCCATCACACATCCCAAAGCCAGAAACCTGTGTGGTAGCATGCTTGAACATGAGTTCTCCGTGTGGCTGCATTGGTTCTACCAGATGCTAAAAGCTCAGGAAAAGCAGAGGACACTGCCTGCCACCATCCACACTGCCTGAGGAATGCCCCTTGCTCAGACAAGCCTCTGCTTGTCCTTGTGCATCCCTCATGTCCCACTGCTGCTCACTGCCGCTATTTCTGGCACTCCTTGCACAAGTTTGATAGCTGTTGTAGTCCCAGACACCTCTGTCATTTTTGTAATGAAAGCAACCCCAGCTATCCAAAATAACTATGCTGCTATTATGCAACTGACTGCTGCCACTGGCACCTGTTTGGTGCTGCTTTTGTAATCCACAGGGCAACGTTCTCCTCCATGCTCTTCTGCAAATGCTACTTTAAGCCTTGAACACTAAATTAAGCAGCAAGTAAATTTATTCTCCTTTACTGATTGCATCTGTTTCAAAACAGTTATCAGTGCTGACTTATGAATAAGTATCCAAAATGACATTAACTTTTGCCAGCAGCTCTTGTGAAGCACCTGATTAGTCTCATAAGCCAGTTGCACAATTTCTGTACTCGGCGGGTGCCATGAATCACTTTGCACTCTGGCTCCCAAAGAGTAGATGCTAAAAGAGCAAATAATCTCTTTCCTATGTTACCCACAAAAGGAAACATGACATTCACCATTAGGCCAAACTCATTAAACAAAATAGGAACTAAATTTAAGTGGGATGAGTAAACTGGATGTTATTAATGGTATTCAGTTTAGTATTGCAGTAGCACCTACATTATGTTGGCTGCCGTACAGAGAGAAAGAAATTGCAACTACAGCATCATTCGTCATACCCATGCTACTTTCAGTCTAGTCAATGCAAATAACAGCAACAAAGACAGGGTGTCACACACTGTTAGCAATCCAAGTATAACCTGTGCAGTGATCCCCTTGGCAGAGTCACACTGCTCACCCACACCTAGTCCAATGTTGTTGCATTTGCACTGCCAGTATTACCTGTGCTGGTTCCACTAAGTTCATGTTCTACAAATATTGTCCTCTTCTGCACTAGCATATCCACAGTAATCCAATCTCTGCTCTAAATTATATTGATGAAATGGAGGGCAACATTAAGCACAAGGCCACAAAGCATCCTCAAATATGGTGACAACTTCAGAGGTAGAGGAAACCCAAGTTTAAGCGAGCTCATACTGCCTTTTTTTCCCCTGCACATTCACCTCAGTTATATATTTTATTGTTTAAACATGTGCAGTTTAAGCCATGGAAGTATTTCCTATGGCTGGAGGCAAGAATCCATACCCATTTCAGTGCTCTGTTCAAGATTTTTACTGCAGAGAAAGTCCCTGTCTACCCATATACATATAAAGGCCTCAAACCAACAGTCTAAGGCACAGATGTTGTCTTTACCAACAGAACTGAGGTAACAGAGAATGACAAGGGAAACTTTTTACACACACACAGAAGATACATATCATCTGAGGAGACATAATGAGAAGCTGATGTCTGCCTTGCTTTGAAGAGGGCTAGCGCATAACATTCACCGTGCCTCACAATGCCTCTAAAATGATTATGTAAACTGCATCTTAATGGAGAGTCTTGATATGAGGAGAAATCGCTCATGCAGTAATGAGTCTCTGCAACACAGCTCCAGCAGCAGGAAAATTCATTAGGAATGCAAGTCTGTTTTGCTGGCAGCAGGAGGGGGATAGGTTTCTTTTAAATACCCTCACTGCAAGCCATTTAAAATGGAAAACAGTAGCAGGAACAATAATGCATCCAGACACATTTGTCTTGTGCTATCTTAGCAAGATGTAGAGTTTAGAAATGCTTTTTTCTGGTTTTATTTTCATTTTTGTGGTTACCTCAGTTTGAGAGGAGCTGAGAAGACAAGTTTCCTGCCTTATCAGTGTCTGAGGAACCACTGCTTGAGACTACTATCCCAACCTGGCACAAGAGCACACTGCACCAAGACAATGTGGCCCCAGACAGGTAAATGCGGTTGGTTATTGATATCACTGACAAATAAACCAAGTCACTCATGTAAATTGCTCCATGGACAAAGTTTGTGAATGTTAGATGTGACAGACCATGACCAGGAAACATTTCTAGTACATTACACAAAGCAGTCTCATTTCTCACTCCAAACACCCCTGACAAACTTGTGATTCACGAGCCTCGTAATTTTTCTGGCCCATT
Source organism: Tringa solitaria (assembly GCA_026413425.1). Lineage (NCBI taxonomy): Eukaryota > Metazoa > Chordata > Aves > Charadriiformes > Scolopacidae > Tringa > Tringa solitaria. The sequence goes on along the minus strand of JAOXJM010000010.1, from coordinate 6,063,129 downwards.
TCTATTCACTGCTTTAACTTTGTCTTCATTGTTCAAATGAAGGCACAACCTATATTCCCTTTAATCCAACATTGAGTGTTAAGCTTGTTTTTTATTATTCTTCTGATCCTGATAGATCAGAACATCGAGAAACATGGAAGATGCTTATCTTTATTTTGAGGCCTATCCTCAACTTAATAAACACAGTTGCAAGCTGGGTTTTTCCCCTTCCTACCTGCCAGCTAGTCCATCTCTGGTGAAAACATCAAAAGCATGACTAAAAGCTATTTTCCTTGTTCTGTTCTAAGCATTTCTCCAGCAATTCAAGTGCTTGCAAAAGAGATAATTACAAGGAAGGAGTATTACAGGGAAGAAAAAGTGATGTGTTCAAGGTTTTGCTTTGTATCCTTGATCCATCATCAAAACCAAGTAATTGCTAAGGAGAGAGGTCTCCACATGATGCCACCTTCCTCCTTCAGTGAGAGCTACTTGTGCTTTGCTGCATTAAAGCAGTTGAATGTATTTATTTTTTCACACTCAAGAACTTAGATCTCCTGGTATCACAACTAGCCACCCTACAGACTCACTCTCCTGGTCATGGATGGTGCCTCTGTAGATTTGACATTCTATTGCAACTTCATTGGAGAGGGTACAGCCATAGAAGCCTCGGTTTAAAGAGTGCTGCAAGGAGTACAGCTGCATCATGCCAGAGTGGAAGCCATGTACCTTGCACCGGCAAGCTGACTCCCCACTGCCTACCAAAGGAAGGTTTTGCTTCAAAGCCACTGTTATGCCTGCCTTTTTATTCCTCCACCCATGCATAAGCCTGGAAGTGACAGCAGCGACTAAATTATCTGCATTTCTCAATCTTGATGCACAGATTGTACCGCTGATCTCAGCTTTGAAAAGTGTGTGTATGCAGCTATTTCCTCATTCCGGCAACTAGAGGCTCTGCTGCTTTGGCAGAGGAAGGTATCTCCACAGGCATGAATTTAAATATAAATGGAAAGCACAAGCAATTCCACATCATGGAAAAACTTTGTGTGCTCAAACAGATGGATTTTACAGCTTGAATTATTGCATTTCATTGTCTTGTGCTGGCAAAGTCCAAGCTTCTTTATGACACAAAAACAACCGTGGGTTGCCAACTAGCTGTTATTTTGCAAGAGAAAAGCAAGTGAGTAACCACAATGTCGGGTGTTCTGTTCAAGCCAGAGGACAATGCTCTAAGGTCAGCCTGAGGTCCAGACTAGTCAAAACGTTATTTTTTGCCCATGAGAGATGCTTTCAATTAAAAGCTTAACATTTCCCACAGGAAAAAAATCAGAAGAAATCCATCAAAGTTCTGAAGAGAAAGCATTGTATCACTTCAGTTTCAACTTCAGGTGGTAGCTCTGGCACATTTTAGCACCTTATTACTTTTCAATGCTTCCATGTATTCCCTGAAACAAAGTTCTCAAAACCAGAAGCAGTTTAGAGAGGATAGATTGCTTTATTCAATCTTGGGTACTAGGTGGAAATCTGTGGGGAGTGAGGAATTGTGGAAACGCACTGCCAAGCAAGAGCTCGGCAGGTGTTCTTGCAGTGATGAGAAGGAGGCCTTGAGAACAGTAAACTATGTCCTTGTATGGTAATATGAAATAGAT
>JAOXJM010000010.1:6050828-6061404 GCA_026413425.1 Tringa solitaria | reverse complement strand
GCTAACAAATAGATAACAATATACCAAAACAAGTAACAATGACTAATTAGCTTAGACGGGATAAACATTTAAATGTAGCCAAATGTATTGCTCACAAGGGTGTATGGACGTTCACCCTCAATCTGTGTAGAGAGCACAGTGCGTGATCAAAGAACAGAAACTATATATGCTGTAAAAAAAAAAATGTCTTCGTCTTTGTCTCACAACTTGGTGGAGTCCGTGCCTTGATTGCTGCAGAAATCCACAAGTCTAGCACACCTTACTGGGGATATTCATCCATTATTTATACACAGAAGATTCTCATTATTCTGCCTACATAATACGTAACTCCACCTATGCTTACATATTCATTAGGGTGACCAAAGAGGCCTTTTGCATATGTGTATTAAATTTTGCAGTGTCTGCACAGGTGGTGGTTGTTTGGGTAGGGATACCCTTCCTCACATTATCCTTTTAAGCTACTGAGTCATCTCAAGACAATAAAAGTTTACTGTAAGTTGCCAATTTCTTGATTATTATAAGGGTATCCTTTGAAGTATCCACTGTCCCAATTGGTATAGGAGTACATACTTTGACGTATGAGAGAACCTTGAGGTGATTAACTACTTCTTGTTATCCCATCCTTATCACTATCAGCTTGGTGACCATTTTCTCACACAGTAAGAAGCTCAGTAATTAACTCATTTTAGTTAGCATACAGTTATAAACAAAGCAGAGCCTGCCTTTGGTAACACATGCAAGGGTTTGGAGGATCTGGAACCCATCTTTTGTATTTTATTCTCTCTCCCCTCATTAAGGCAGAAAAACAAGTTCTGGAACATTTCAGAATATGCTTCCAGCCTTGTTCTTGTTTATTCACCATTTGTTCTTCAGGACAGAGTGTGCTACATCTTTTTGCTCCTTCCACCTGTCCTGCACAGAAGAACCATGGTGGGAAGATTGGAACCAATGCAGTTACCATTTTCTGTGCTGGACTAGCTGCCTGGGGAGACTTCCAAGAAGCAGTTAGAGAAACACTTGTCAAGGGTAGCCTGGGTAAAAGCTGTCTAGATCAGCAGGAAGGACTCAAAGCTCCTACAATATCAAACAGATCCATTTTTATACTACTTTCAGGCAAAAATTAACAAGAGGTCGCTAAAACAGAAGGGCTGAGAGCAATGTAAAAGCAACTGGCTTATAGTATCTTCAGTATAAGCTGAGAGGTCTATGTCCTGACAACCCTAGCCAGTTTCCTACATCAGGGAACACCAAAGTTTTGACAGCCATGGTAGATACAGCCTGCAAGCAGCTTTTCCTACCCTTTCTGATCCCCTCTGTCCTCCATCTTTCCCACTTGGTCCCACAGGAACAAGGGCAATCTCCAGTACACAACCAAGTACCAGTACCCATGAGCTGCCATTTGCCTCTTACTCCTTCCCTCTCTCCCCACAATACCACCAGCCTGTTTGGAGGTGAGCAGGCTTCCTCAAGCAGACATGGCGCCAATCTATAAATTAACAGACACAAATATTGCTGTTCTGTGCCTGAGCAGCAGAGCCATTCTTTGGGACAGTGCCAGCACTTCACATACTCCTTTTATTTATAGCTTATGCAACAATTCATTTTCCTGAAACTGCCACTGTATTATATCTATTATTTAATGTTTTGTCTCAATGATACTCTGTAATTTATACCAGGCCTTAACGACACATTAGAGCCTTGTGCTGTTATTTTCTTTGCCATTGTGCTTTTCAACAGCACAAGTAGCAAATTTAGCCACAGCTTTGGAGGACCCTGATATATCTGGCCTCGACTATTCGCTCTCCTGACAATTAAAAGTACTGTTGCTTTGCAGTGGAAGAATTCCTGCTCTGTCGTGGCTAGAGGAAGAGAAGTAGATTCATTTCTTGCCCTTATAAATGAAGTTAAAAGCACAGGCAGCAGTCAGGCCCTTCATGGAGGGCACGTTACAGTCTCAGTAGCAACAGAATCTTTTACTATCCTTAAGCATCAAGTCCTTCTGCTTTTTTCACCACTAGTTACACCATTGACTTTAGCGAGATGGGGAGAGCAGGACTGTTCTAGTTGGGTGCCAAGGTAGTGGTGTTAGGATGAGAGGAAGTTTGTGTACTCCTTTCTCTGAAGTCAGTTCTAATAAGAATTATCTCTTCACCTGAGACAATTTATATCCATTCACATCTGGTTAAGCTCACATAGATAAAGAAAAGTGAGCCACAAGATGCAGAGTCCTTTCCTTCATAATAGCCTACACTCTCTGTGAGACACTGGGTTGCCCTGCCGCAGTCTTGCTCAGCTAATTGTGGCTACACTGAGGCCAGTCAAAAAAAAACACTAGAATTGAGCAATTTCACTGCTGAGTAACTTTAATTTTACAGCTCAAAGTGTTTGTTTACAAACCAGTAACATAACTCTTAGCCCCAGCTTAGTAGTTAGCAAATCCCTGTAATACAGCAACAGCACTACTCTAAGACGGAAGGAGACCATAGTAATATATCAGGAGACTGAAACAAGCGCATAAGAGTCCCTCTCCTAGCAGCAGAACACTTTTCCTTAGGGAGAACTCTTAAGGATCTCAACTTAGTACAGCACAAACCACTGGGATACATTCCAGGCACCCTAGGCCCAACCACCACACAAGCACATACACAATATATGAAGAGCTTTGCAATCTGACTACCCACAGTCTGCAGTATGTTAGATATATACTACTTCCTCAATTTTAATACCCATGCTCTTACATTTTAGAGCATAGCTGTGCACCAACCAACATGCTTTACAGGTAACACAAAAATAAAACAAGCACTTCAGCCCTACCTTGTGCAGATCTTCCCTTGATGCAGTGAAGACATCTAGGCCTGAACAGCCAGCCTGCTTACAAACAGAACACAGCAGTATAAGGAGCATCTTTGGGAGTAGTTTCTTATAAAGGCCTCGGGAAGGCTAAAGCAAATTAGTTGTACCTTTTCCACCTCCCACCAGCTTTCAGTTCTTTTCTGAAATGGTTAAAGTGCTTGACATAATTAGCTGTTAATTGTTAGCAGCTTTATCCATTATCAGTTTAATTCCTAATTAATTGTTACAATTAACATTGCCTTGCCTACCCTGTCTTAAGAAGTGTTTGTTAGGGAAGGAAATGTTACATCTTAATTAACTTGCTACCAAATTTTAGCATTTAATTAAATACTCTAAATCTGTTGCTATTTCCTTCTGTAAGCAATTAATGAGCCAGGGTCAATTAAATGTGTGTTAACCTGCACCCCACTCTGCTGGCATGACAAGGCAGAGACCTTTATTATATCAGAAGGAAGTCTGAAGTTGCTTCTCATCCTCAAAAAGATACAGGCAATAAAAGTGCTATGAGCACATTAAGTAGTAGCAGCTGACCATCCTTTCCCTTAGTCCAGCATTGCCTATAGCACACACCTAAACACACTGCGTGTGCAGCAATCAAGCCATCAAGTCAGTAACAGGAAGGGACTCTTGGGTGTCCCAGTCTCCCAGTCTGTTTTAAGAGTCAGCACAGCTGCTGTGCCATTGGTGATGGCTTCTGGAGCTGAAAAGGGTGGCAGAATCAGACTGCTGAGGTTTAGCAGGGATGTACAGCGCTCTGCCGTGTTACAAAGGTCTTACTTGGCTTCAGGTTGATGACAGAGCCTATTCCCACCCCGGCTACGTGGAAAAGCTAAGGACTTGTTAGTGAGCCTCAAGGTGCCTCTACAGTCTTGGATGAGAATGGATCTAGGAGTTTCACTGTCAAATAAGATATGTGAGGGAGGGACATGTCTCCCTTTCTCTGACTCTCCCCATTCTTTTCTGAAGGTCTTCAGTGGTTATCCAACTGGAACCACTGCCAAAGCCCAGGGCTATAAACAGGCCAGGGCTTATGCCACTGTTGGGATTTTAAGACAGTGGCAATTTCCTTAGCAAGCTTAAGACATCTGTTCTCTGAGCTTGGTTTAAACTGAAAAAGTAATTTAGCAGGTGCTGTGCTTGGCAGAATCACATGGAACCACAAGATTTAATCCTCAAATGTGTCTTTTCTCATGCACACCAGCACCTCTCACCTGCTTGTTGTGCTAGAGAAAGCCCTTATTTTCAAGGGTACAGCCTCCACGTGTGCACACAGGCAAGTGTGTGACTACTCTCACATTCAGACATGCCTGTTAATGCAGGCATGCGCGTCCTTGTTTTCGGACTAACACGATTTTGTCTCTCTTCGAGTCTATCACTACACCAGCGCCGCTCTTTCTGAGCAGGGGGCTTCACTTCCAATGCAGGAAGACATTGGTGATGAATATTAATTGCTTTAACATCTTGTTGTGATAAGGCCAAGCACATTTCCGTGCTTTGGCTCGTTGCTAGGGAACTGAGAGTGACAAGTCATGGATTTCATTTGCTTCAGGGCCCACTTGGGTTGCAAAACAGCATTAAGCCACAGAGCAGGATTCGCCTGTTAATTATTTAGAGTCTAATAAAAGAAAGGGAAAAAAAAATTCAGTGTTTTTTCTCTCTCCTCCCAATTTGGCTTTCAGACTACATAGGGTTATTAATCCCCAGGGCCAGACAGCTCCTTGGTCGCATATGGTACCTTCTGCTGGAGCAGGACAAGGACGCCCCTGCTTATTTAACGGAGCTCTGCTGAACTGCACCTTGCAGAACACCACATCAAATGACTATATTTAAATTTAATTGTCCGGAAATCGTAAGCATAATATTCTCTCATTTCATTTCTAATTTTAAGTGTAAACAAGCTGGCAAGTCAGGCTCATCCTGTTGCCTCCACCTGCAAGCAGCACTGCTGGAAGAGCTGCTTCCCTGAGCATGGAATGTGCCTGCTGCTGTGTGCCTCCTCCTGCTACCGGCCTTGCAGTACAGCCATGTTGGAGGTCAGCTGGAAACCCGTTTGAAGAGATACTGCTGAGCCTGCATTTACAGTTTTTCCTCTGCCACTGCAACTGCCATTTGGACCACCCTTTAGGATTGCTGTCCTTGCAGTGGGGATGTCCCCAATGGGGATCCGAGCACACTCACAATGAGTGCAATGCTATGGAGGATTGTCAGGTTTAGTCTCTACCAGAAACTTGGTCTGCCTGTGGAGAGGAACTGAAGTCCACTGTCTGCAAGGATGCCATGGAAGCAGAACTTTGGAAAGGACTGCTGTGTGTGCAGTATGGAGTTGTTCCCTCTCAGCCCAGCTGCCCCTTTCTCTTCCATCTTTGTACCCAGGCAAGATGTTTGGCAGTTCACTGGCAATTGCACAATGTCTAGCTGGACACACACTAGTGACTAACTGACTGCCCCAACGAGTGCACATCCAAATTGCTGCCTTGCTTGGGGAGCATCAGCAAGAAGTGGCAGGCAAGCCATTAAAAGAAACATCAGAGACAGAATGGAATGATCCATTTGTGAGCAGGAACCCAAGCAGCACTATTACCCACAGGGTGTGCTCCAAGGAACCATCCTGATTTGTCTGTTAAATCTCCCAAACACAAAAGCTGCCTCAGTGTCACACCATGTTGAAATGTCTCCCTCCTGCCTTCCATTTGTCCTGCAGCATTCACAGATTTTATGTATTTGCTTCTTACCAGAGCTGAGCAAGTGATGAAGTTAATTTAATCATCAGATTGTTTCTTTTAAAATCTGCTGTGGAATCCATCTGATTAACTATTCCCCAAATGCCATCCCACCAGAATCCATGCCTTTTCAGGACATCAGAGCGATCCATATGCCCCATGGCCATGCTCCTTCCTTGGAGCACAAAACTCCCATCTGTTTTACATGGCCACAAATGTACAGCAACTCACATTGCTACAGCATCCTTGAAAAGCAAGACATCTGAGGTTTATCGTCTTTGCAGTTGATCCTCACCCATTTGAGGGGTTTTCTTTGGCTAAGGCTAGGCAAGGCACTCCTCTGAAACAGAGCTCAGCCTCAGGCAGGTACAGAGCTTGCAAATGTGACCTCTCAATTTATGAGAGAGTATTTCTATTTATGCAGTCTCATGCTCCTTTTTCCTGACACTCAGACTGAAAACCTCCAGCCAACCCCTTAGCCAGGCTTCTCAGGAGATTGTTTTTTCCAGGGGTTGGTTAGTTACTAGGAGACAATCAGAGATAATAGCTCAAGAATTCTGTGTCACAGCCCCTCCTCTTGGAAATGGATGTTCCCCTGTTCCCCTCCTTCACACAGGTTGCTATGCAGTGTGAAGGTGAGTCTCAAACAAAAATTGCAATAAAATGCAAAGCTCCCCAAAATGGACTGTGTGTTCATAGTTCAACACAATTTCTCACCTTCCCTCACTGAAGGCAGAAAGGTTTACAGCATAAAAGAGGTAGGATGCTTTAGCCATGCAAGAAGCATAGTTTGATTATGATTATGACTGAGAGGAAATGATAATGCATGGGAATGGGAGTCAAGGGAAGTGAATTCTGTTTCCTACCTCCCACCAAGGGGTTAATGTGTGAGGCCATTTGTCTCAGCTTCTCATTTATGTAATGATAAAATGGCTCCACCTCTGCAAAACAGGGTGATCTCCACAGCTGGAAAGGTCTATGCAAATGCTAATTACTAATGTGGTTTTTTTGTTCTACTGGGTGTTGCTTTTATAGCTATGAAGCTGTTTTAAATGTGCTTTCCAAAGGTGAGGGAAAATAATGATCAACCACAATAACGCATATAGTGCTCTGTGAGCTGTTGCACCACAATATGGCTCTGATCTGCCTCTAGACCTGGACTGACAAATCACAGCACATGATGGTCGCCTTTGCATAAGCAGCAGCTGCTTGAGACACAGTTATGCACTTAGGAATAAGGGTTGGTGGTCTGTATGGGAGAAGAGCAAGGAGAAACAGCAGACCTGATCTTTGCCATATAGGCATCTATGGTACCAATATCTGACTGTCACAACAAAGAAAGCCCAGACAGGTAAAGTAAAGGAGTGAGCACAAAGGCACTTACATAAAGCCTTTAAAGAATACTAAAGGGTAAATTGTCTGCTTCCACCATCTGCCATAAATATCAGCCAGATATGAGCAAGGCAGAGCAGAGGAATCCAGGATTAGTCTATACATTTCCTGTGGCTTCACTGACTGGAGTACTTCCTCTGCTGCTTTTCCCTTTGCGTGCCAGTCATCAATCACTGTCTTGGTTTGAACAGGGGGTGAGAGCGGTTGCCTTCAGGAAAGCTTGCTGCAATTAGCTGGGCAAAAGAGGCAAGGGCAAAGGGCTGCCCTTGGGAACAGACGGCTACAAGAACTAGCAACAGCTTAATATGTAGTTTCATGTCTCTGGAGCCTCGAAACAGCAGATCCATCCCCACCCTAATAAAACCAGCAATGTATGTTGCATCATGCATCCAGGTGCTTCTGGGCACCAGAGGCTAGGGGAGCTTTGGCCTCATTTAAGCTTGCATCTTGGACTATTTCTCAGCCCTGGAAAATTCAGCTTACATCTGGGACCTACTCTAGGCTACACTGCATCCAGCCCATCCCCTGCAGCAGCACCCCAGCACTGTCTGCTGATGCTGTGGTCCACACCACAGGCTTTAAGGGAGGGCAACTGGGCAAGTGTGAGGTTATTTCTTTCCCTCCTTCACTGTGCTGGAAGGGCAAGGGAATAAGAGCAGGAATTCTTGCTAACAGCTGGTTGAATGTTACATAGACAGTTGCACCTGGTTAAGCACCACTTCCATGGATCCCACACACAGCCGGTGTCACAAATAACAGCGTTTTTTCAGTGAGACGGCCAGCTGCTGCCAGCAGGAGACTCAGAAACGCCAATTATAATTACAGCTTTTATTATGAAATACAGTCCAGACTTCATTCCCAATGAGATGCATCATGCCACTAACCAAACACGCTGTGCCTGATCCAAGCGCAAACACACTTGACTGTGAGAAACATGGGGTAGCCTATACCTGTGATCGCTCACATCCACCATCACAGTACAGAGTGTACACATGCTATGTTACAGACTCTGAATCAAGATTAGGAAGGCTTAGAAATCTCACTAATATTCAAACAGTTCATTAAAAGATAGGCTATTTCCAAACCATTGATTGTCTCTCTCCTGCTTCTATTAGTTCAGACAAGGAATGAGCCTCTGCAAAAAATCACAGCCCTAGCAGGAGTTCCAGCTGGCTGAAGAAAATGAAATGCCAGCTCACTCCCAGGAATAACTGAACTTTGAGTTTCTGTATGCAAACCTATATCTTTTGGTTTTAACTTCTGCAGGCACAAGTCGGCCTGACATGAATGGCATGTTCACAGCAGTAAAATTCACCCAGCCAGAACAGTCCAGAAATCAAAGCAAAACCAGCACAAATTGAGCCAAAGAGAGATAATTTCAGAGCCAGCCTCTGAACTACTGCTGGGTAGTAGAAGACACAAATGTTTTTTCTTCTAGCGGTTGTTAAACTATAGCTAGAAACCTGTCGTTTTGGGAAAGCAAACAAACAAACAAACAAACAAACAAAAAACCAAAAAAGAAGACCAGTCCTTTTGCCTCTATGTCTGTATGGTGGCAAAGCTGCCCATGGATGTGTTACCAGAGACTGTGAGCCACGCAGCATTCTCAGCAGTACCCAGAGCTCATTTGTCTGGTTTGATAAAGGTTCAAACGCTTGCACACTTCACTGTCATGATAGATGTCAATATAAACAGTCTTTTAATAGGTATATAATATGTCATTAGTCATTGTCATTCTGTGCCATTTAAAGCAATATTTATCCTATTGACGTAAGTTACTTTGCACCTACTTGCTGAGAATTGGTTTTACAGGGATCCTTGTGCTTCAGCAATGAGTAGATTGATTATACTTATTACTTTAATAGTTAGAAAAATGAATTTTATAACAAAGACTGTATTGGCACTTCATTCTGACTTGCTTTCACTTGCTGACTTGCTTTCACTAACAGTTACTAGAGAGAACTGTGCATTTAATGGTGGAACCATTTAGCTCCAAAAGCCATGAACACAAACTGTGTTCTCTAAATTGCTGGAGTTTACCTGTTGCCAGTTCATGTTTTGTCTATTTGTGCCTCAATTCTGTTTTTCTATAATATGGATATTTTTCTTCTTCTGTCTTGTCTACATAGGTTTTAAATTTTGCAGAGCTGGGACTGTCTCTGCATTTTGCCCATGAAGGAAAGTAATGTCTCTCCCAGAGCTCAGGATCACTAAGCATAATTGCAATATGTCAATACAATAACAAATAACATTTTTTTAGCAGTGATTTCAAGAGCACCTGACTTATAATGTAGGTTTATAGAATGGTAAGCCTGATGTATTCCACTTTTATTTTTTTCTGATTTAGTGGGGAATTCTCTAAAATTCTATCATTATAACCCATGAGTGAACTCCTGCCACCTTGTCTGCAGTAGGATTTCTGTGTTGGCATCCTATTAACAGAAGTGGTCTTCCAAGCTTTTTTATTGACTCCTGGTGCTCCTTTCTTACACTCATTGTTCTCCAGACCTGCCTACAATTTTGGTCTGAAAAATAATGGAATTGCATGTGGCTTCAATTAGGGAGAAAAACTCTACCCGTCTGGGACCTTGTGTATTTTTCACACCTGAAAATATTTAGTAAATAGCAGTAAGCAAATGCAAGGGACACAGAAACTTAGAGGAAGCCTCTGTAATTGAGGAGCAGTATAATGGGGAGAGGCTGAATAATAACAACCATTAATAACGAGACTGTAATTAGAGGTCAGTTGGAGAAAGCCTCAGTGTTTTCCACTGACTGGCTTCAAGGCATGCAGAAAAACAACCCTGGAGGTTTACTGCAGAGTAATATGAGTTGTAAATACCTTGTTTATCCAAAACACCATGCTATTACACCATTAATACCAAGAGCACTGCTGAAAGACAGTGGGTTTCAAAAAGCAGCATTGCTAATGCTCCGCTGGGATATTGGGCCTGGCGATGGGGCTGACCTAACCGGATTCGTCTATCAGCAAGGGGGATATATGGGTCTCTGTGGTATTGCTGATTTGCCAGAGGTTATGTAAAAAAGAGACTTGCTGAGCCCTTTCAGAGCAGGAACTAGTGTGTTTTCTGTCTGTGGTTGGAGCAATGGAGCTGCATCTCCATGCCCACAGTAGTGCTGGACACATGCTGAGACACCCAAGAGACTGCGCTTGCCCAGTTATCCAGAACAACAGCCAGAGTGTAATTTGGGTTTGGAATGAGTGCAGCCCCATCCTCTCTGGAGTGATGCATGGATAGGACTTACCTCTCCAGTTTTTAATTGTGCACTTATTAAGCTCCCTTTCTTGCTGTTCTGTCATCAGCCCAGCTTTACCAAATGGAGCGGTATCCTGCCAGATTCCTTGTGGAGAAATAATGAACTAGTAAGAAACAAAAGAAGAAAGTCCAGCACTGTCTTCTACATCAGTACTAATAAAGAATATTCAGGATTAATTTTTTGATGAACCATCTGTTTCTTACACTGTCACTCGCCCTTAGGAAACCGCTTGTTTTATGCATATATAGATAGATGGAAAAGGATGCATATATAGATAGCCAGGCTGGATGGGGCTTTGAGCAACCTGCTCTAGTGAGAGGTGTCCCTGCCCA
>JAOXJM010000010.1:6035201-6050728 GCA_026413425.1 Tringa solitaria | reverse complement strand
AACTAGATGATCTTTAAGGTCCCTTCCAACTCTAACTATTCTATGATTCTATGAAACATACAACGCTAAAGATTCCAGCCAGCTATTCAGTAGAGAAGCATACTAATTTATTAATTTGGCCATGGTTCATAATGAAAAATATTGCCCTGTTTCAGAAGACTGTGAGGTTCTCTCTCTGTGTTACAAGAAACAACTGAGGTGGAACTTCACCCAACACAGGGTATGGACAAATGTACTGGGGCATAGGGAGGTTCTTGTTACCATCCATGAAGGCGATTTGCAGACTGGAACATGGAAAATGAGCCAGTCAAATACTGGTGTACTTCACTCACACCAGTTCTACTGGAGTCTGCAGAAATAAAGTGTTTAACACCCTTCCTGAGGCCTCTGCTGCATTGCTCCCTTTTTCCTTCATCAATAATAGAAGAGCTGGTCATCCTTTCCCGCTGAGCTCAGAATAGGCAGATGATTTTTTAGTGATAGCTTCTTCAAGGTGTATTTTTTTTTCCAGAGCCATTACAAAACACACAACCCACACAGCCAAATTTCATTGCAAGGTGAACTCACCACCCTGAAATCAAATTCTCATGGAAATGAAATGGCTGACCCAAAATCTCCAGAACATTGGATGAGTTTGCGTGATAAACAACTTTTAATGGCTGCTGGCACCACTGAGTCTGTTAAATGTCACTGCTTTCCTAAATACCTTTGGGGGATGACTGCTTTATCTGTATACTGCATTTTACCCTTTTTATTATTAGCGTCTGCAAATTTGCCATCCTGGAAACCATTGTGTAGGAACTGCAGATTGCTTCACGCTCATTTCCTCTCTGTTCATATCAGATATTCTTCATTATCCAAGAAGAATTTTTGCTTGGGACAGTTTTAAAGCAAGCTGCCTGTTGCATGGCAGGCTGAGCTGGCATAGACACTGCATTCGTCCTCTGAAAAGGCAGGGCACATCCTCATGGAGATGCATCTGCTGATCCCTGCTGACACACCTGATTAATGTCAAGCCTAATCCAGATTTGTTTTATAGTAAAATCCAAGTCACCAGCATCAACAACCTCTCCCTGCTTTCCTTTTGGGAATATTCTGCTTCTTCTAAGTCAACAGAATGTTTGCACTACTCTTATGCTTTTATTACACAGGTCTGTATTAGAGGTGGTGAAAATAACATGCATTGTTAGTCAAAGCAATAAAAGTGATGCCAGACTCACTACTTTGTCCACATGAGCAGCACCAAGCAGATAACCCAGTCCAGCAGTATATTCGCTGTGACACAGCAAACCCTGCATTGTTCTCTCTAAATGTCACTAAAGTCTGTAGAGAAAGGTCTAAATAGAATTAGGAAGCATTGAAAGCTAAATGATTGGGGCACTTGCATCCAGCTATTCGCCTGAAGCACAGACTGTTGCGCGCAGAACTCAAGGGTTTAAGCATTGACCAAAATAGCAGTAATACAGAGTTTCACTGGGTTTTGCTTTGTGGTTGACTGCTTTCCATACTTAGAAATTGTAGCTCGTTACATCCAGTGCTTCCCTAGATTCTTTCATGGGGTGAAGGGAGGGCAAGAAGTGGCTTGCAGAACAAAAGGCAGTATTGGAGCACATTATGTTTTAACTTTCACTCACATTGAAAGATGCTTGTATTTCCTATGAGTTTCTTTTGTTTAATCATCTAGACTATATTTCCAGGATTTAGAAGAAAACTGGATGCCTGAAATGGGAAAAAGTGAGAAGTCGGAAATTCTTGCACATTTGAAAAGGCAAAATTCTGTCCTCCTGAGCAGTGGCCAGACAGCCAATGCTATGATTATCTGAGCTTTGCCTTCAATTACATCAGACTTTGCCAGGTGTGAAAAGGTTTTAATTAGGGTGTTAAATCAATGTATGAAAGGTAGGAAACTCTGACAGCGTGGATAAAACAAGTGGCCAGTGGTGATTTATTCCTTTTGGTTCCACAATACACTTCTAGATTTGGCCTCATGCTGCTTTTCTCTGCAAGGAAAATATCACCCTTAAGATACAGGCAGTCAAGAGTATTCCAAGATGCCAAGGAGGTTTGGGGTTGCACAGAAAGCTGGTGTTGCCAGGGTCCAGAGGTCTCTCATACTCTTCCTCCCTGCAGCAGCCCCCTCAATGCTCTTCATCAGCCAACATCCTTTGCCAGTCCCTCGTAGGAGCTGATCCAACACTTTGCCAACATTAATTCCATCCTGCCTTTGCAGGGATGGACCACGTACTGTGTGGGCTGCTGCAGCCCTGTAACACATGAGCTATTCGCTCTTATCAGCGGGTACTACAGCTTAAATTCCCTCTATGTGAAGCCTTTGTTGTCACTTTGATGTTGCAAGTTTACATTTTGTCCTTGTCACAGATAAAATAGTTTCTTCTGTTTCTTACTCTGTCACTGGTTCCCCCTCTGGCTCTTTTTTTTCCTTCACAGTTTTCTTTCTGCTCTCTATTGTGTGGATACGATATCCCCCCTCAGTTCTCCACATACTCATTGTCCTGTTAGGGGAGAACTTTGTAGAGTAGGGTGGATGGTTGGACTCGATGATCCCAAGGGTCTCTTCCAACCTAAATGATTCTGTGATTGCTCTCCTATCTCTAAGGAAAGGAAAATTCATTCTGATTTGATCAACTTATTTTTCTCTGTATAAATGATGCTTCCATTAATCCATCTGTTTTCAGTGGCATATCTGGGTGAAGCATGAATAAAACTTCTTACATAACAGCATGTCAAATTACAAATTTCCCTGTACCCCATTCTCTGGGATACTGTCACTGTTAACACACCTACTTCCTTTATCTACTTAAACTAATGCTGATGCTAAGCCTTCAAGACCTCTTCCAGAGAAGGTCCATCAGCTGGAAACAGGAGCAGAAAACGTAGAAGCAGCTGCTGAGCAGGCCATTCTCTCCAGGTGAAAACCTCCTTTGAAGCCAGGCGGAAAATCTTCCTAATGCTTTCCGAGAACGTGAGTTTTCGGCACGAATGAAGATAGCACAACAGCAGGGGAAAAACCCTGTTACTGAATGCTACAGCAGTATCTGTCAGATGTGGGTCTCTGGGTCCACCCACAATGGGATGGTCACAAAAGTGAACAGCAGCAGACAGCTCTGTTGTCTCTCCCTGCTGCTTCACTTTGTGCGCTATTCTTCAGTGTTTCCCCAGCTACAATCCAGTCACAGTAAATTTCATAATAACAATATTTTTACAGTAGAAATTGTATTACAATAGAATCACTATCATTAGAGCTGTTATTATTCCACGATCACTACCATGATAAAGCTGTGCTCATTACACAAGCAGTAAACTCAGTCTGGGGAGAGCTTAGCATAAGAAGCCAGGACCAAATCTGCCCTGTGGGAATTAGAATTTCAGGTTCTTTCTCTCCCACTTGTTTTTCTTCTTTTTGTTAACAAGTAGAAAGAAACTACTGTTGCTGCTTGTCACCTCTTAGGTGGTATCAAAATCTTGCAGAGCTTCATCAAGCTGTACAGTCAAGTGGATGAATGTAAGAATATAAACTAGGCCACATCAGTACGCATCATCTGTCCATGTAGCTGAATAGCTGCCTCTGTAGAAAGGGTCTCAGATTAGGGCACATACAGAGAGAGGCTTTGCCCAGGGCCCAGTGTCTCACCTGCTTTACTTCCTGCCTTCCAGGAAATATACTTGTGTTGGACGGGTGAAGGGATTTTTGATGTTTAGAAAAGCACACGCCAAGGGATGGTTTGGGATTCTAAGGAGAGAGGCTGAAGAACAGGCAATTGCCTGCAATGCAGGCTCACTGAGCCAGGCCTCCCCTTCACTCTGGTGCCTCCACCAGTTCCCATATAAAGCTAAAAGGACAGCAAAATTTCAGCATCACAGATAAAACACTCAAGTTTTACAAGCAGAGAAAGTATTTTATTGGCACAGACTCTTTTTTATTAACCTGGCATAAAAGCTATCAAACTGTATAAAGAAACCTGGGGAATGATCTCCTTCTGCAGCCAGGAGTCTCACTGGTACCTGAATGGATTCATTTAACATGGGTTATAAATTTCTGATAAAGGATATTTCAACTCCAAATTGCGTATTTAATGATGCTTTTGCTGCAGTGCTCTTCCACCTCTTCAGAGCAAGAGCGGACTCTCAGCAGCGCTAAATCAGTTGGACTCTGGCCTGGGCTGTGCCACGTGAACCACCCTGCACCTCTCTTTCCTCTCCTCATTGGCCATGTTCTCCCAATGACTAACCCTGCCAAATAGCTCAGCACCTACAGAGAGCTTTTGATTTTCCAACAAATTCAGTTATTCTTAAGTATGGAAATGAAATCTCTAGATTTTCCAGAGTATACTGCCTCCACCACTACTACATCATCCTTACTGCCTGACTGTCTTTAAAAAGGCTGGCTATATGCACTGAGGAGTGTCCCAAGTGATTTGACATTTTTTAACCCATCACCATTATTACCTGTCTTACATTTCACAGCAGTAGAATGTGGTTGCAGCCAAGGTTCTAATAAAAATAAATAAAAATAAAAAACCATAATAATCATTATCTATATGCTCAGATATTGCAGCAGTGAGGAACAAAGGAAAATCTATAAACAAATCAGTCCATGGTTTTTCATCTTCAGTTCTCCAAGTTCCTGGATACAAATTCTTTTACCTTCAGGATTAGTAACGTGGTTTTGATTCAAATTCATGCTTCTTGTACTTTGTACTGATTTTTAATTAGTCTGTGCTGCATGGGGAAGCAGAGCAGCCTCCCTGTGGAAACAAAGTTGCCACATTTCTGTCATCTGCAGGCACATTTTTGTTTCGATAGAACAGCCATAGTCAAGGACGAAACCTGGAGTGAGTTTACTAAATGTTGCCTTGTCGTTGACTGTCTCTGTCTTGAAGAGCAAATTTCTCAAATGCCAGAAGAGCTGCATCAGAGACTGCAAGACCATTGGGCCTAGAGACTCTGATAACAAAAACCACAGGAAGAAAACCCAAAACAAGGTAAACTGTCTTTTAAAAATTCCAGATTAAAGTTGATATAAAGCTCAGTATATCCCTCAGTTTGGACAGGAAATGCCTGGGAATGTGAGGTTTTTAATGGGCCAGCAATCATTATCCATATTAGTTCATTAATTGCTCAATTTCCAACTCATTAAGGTCTCATATTTCTAAGAAAAGAATTTACTCTGCAGAGGTCCTAGACTAAAGATTTCAAGGATAGAAGTTGTTAAAAATGATGGCTCATTCCTCATTTGTCAGTACAGAGGACCATCTAGCATAGAGTTCCTCTCCCCTCTTAGACAAGGAACCCGGCCAGAGTTAAAAGGATTTTACCATAGGGCAGAGCTCAGCTCTCAGCTGCTTGGAACTGTACCATTTTGGCATCTGTGTCATATTGGTGCTTTTCTTCCCTTGCCTGAGACCCCTTCAGCACAGGCATCTGAAGGCCCCATAGTAATTTTACACTCTGCACGTGTGGACATATGCAGTGCCAAGCAGACCAGAAGCAG
Source organism: Tringa solitaria (assembly GCA_026413425.1). Classification (NCBI taxonomy): domain Eukaryota; kingdom Metazoa; phylum Chordata; class Aves; order Charadriiformes; family Scolopacidae; genus Tringa; species Tringa solitaria. Next base: position 6,045,216 of record JAOXJM010000010.1, on the reverse strand, counting down.
CTCCTCTAAGCTGACTGGTTTCTTAGATCTTCCCGTTAGGAGGTGAAAAAACACAGTAGTTGTGGTGCTCCAAGGGTCCAGCTACCCAGACCTGCTTTGCAGCCAGACTTTGCGTCCTGCCCAGCCAAATGTAACAAAGGTCTGTATTGACAGCACTGTAGCCCTGCCTCACATACACATATGCTCTTACCACCTTTCCAGGAAAAGTGTTCTGTGACACCAGGATTTTGTCACCAGTGATGTTTTTCTGGAACTGCTAAGGAGTTTCTTTGATATAGACAGTGTTGTATCTGTTTGCATTACTGTTGAGAACCATTACAGAAGAAGAGCAGATGCTAATGAGCTTTGTTGGTTCTGCAGTGTTTCAAAATATATTTTTTCTTTTGGTCAGAAGGTTCTTTTATCTGCAAAATTTTCAGATGCACTTTACTCATACTGGAAGATTTAACAAGATACGAAATTATATTAGCAGCCCCTTCCGGTAGGCTGCAACTGCCAAATTAAAAAGCAGTCAGTATACTTCAGAAAAACCTGTAAGTGATCTGCTCCTTTCGCTCTAAGGATTGACTCACAGTAGCTGCCAATGTCATACAAAGTAGGGGAGAGGGTGAAGCTACCAAATCTCAGCAGCAGCAGCAGGGTATGGAAGTTTAACCATTTTTTATCTAAAATATTGTTTTATAAAGGCTGAATCCAAAACACGTTGCATTCAAAAACCCCACTGTCCTGAAGATTGTGCTGCAAAGTGTGTTTTTTCATATGATATCCAGGATCTTTATAGTTTTAACCTATCTATAAACACCACTAGAAGCCAGAAGCTTTGATTTTGGTATTTTCCTACCATCTTATCAGAGAACTCACATTATCCAGCTGTGCTGGTGCAGATACCTTCCAAATTGTTTCCAGTGGAAATTTTAACCTACAAACTACCTATAAAACTATAAATGTTTTAAGGAAGTATGATACTCACAGATGGATGACTCATTAAGAGGCTGCACCCTGAGACTCAGTTCCCTGCTGGCGCTGATATGAGGGACAAGCTCTGAGCATGTCTCTTGCTGCTGAGCAATTGTGCATCCTCTCAGCCTGGACAAAGACAAGATTGCCGAGCACCTAGCACACAGGGGACACTCAGGTCTATTCTCAGCCATGGAACAGCAAGGGCCACCTGCCTTCCTGGGACCAATTAATTTTCCAATTCTATGTGTGTCTCCAGCACTCTCAGGCTGTCTTTCACCAAAAGGCACTCAGCCCTCCAAACAAATGAAGTGTAACAGACCTGGGAACATCCAGCTTCTAGAAAATGGTCTTCAAATGCTCCCATTCAGTTCAAACTCCCCAGAGGCCATAGCTAAAACACCCCTGGGTCTCCCTGTCTCCCTAACCACCAAAAGCAGCTCTGCCCTGCCGGAGAAAGCAACCTCACAAGCGCTGTTTGACATAGAACTTGCTTGAAACCAAACAGAATTTTGCAGTTAGAAATTAATGTTTTGAAACACAATATTTTTTGTGTTGGATTGATTTGATCCAAATCAATTTGGATTGATTTTAAATAGATGTTTCCCTTCTCATTCGTAATAAAGTGAATGGTGCTAAGAAAACCAGAGGAAATTACATAAACCCAGCCTGCCTATTGCTTTGGAAATGTCTTTAAGTATTTCCCTCCCACAGCCAGTACTGGGTTGTGAGTAGCAAATGACAGGCAGAAGAGAGTAGATGAATATCTATCTACTCAGGAAAATGAAATGTATAAGTAGTTATTTTGAGTACAAATGTATTTTGACAGGTATCTAATTTCATTCTGTTGATAAAATGCACTTTGTCAAGTACTTGCTTGCATTCTGGAGTTGATAACTGTTTTGTTTTTTTAGTTTGCAATCTTTCCCTATGGGTAAAAAAAACCCTGAAAAATTACATTTGTCAAACATCACAAAGCAATTTAATTTTTTGTCATCACAAATGTGTTTAAAAGAAAAAAAGAAATCACATACCCAGGCACTACTTATTCAACACAAACCCCCAGACTAACAGGGAGTTGTGGTAGGACACAAACATATAAGGAACAACCCAATTGTAACCTGTCAATGAACAAGGGCACACAAATCTCTTCAATTTTGCAGTCAAAACAAAAGAGAGAAGGAACATGGATGTTGTGTGCTGCTGCCAACCTCAAATAACAGTAAAGCTAGAATCAGCACTCAGCTCTGCTGTTGGCCTAGTGTAGAGACTGGTATCTGCCTGCATCACTCTTTTCCCTCCCCTCCTCTGCCTGTTGGGACTGTAGAATCTTGGGCATACTGACTGCACTGCATCTTTTCATGCTAACGTGCGTCACTCCACAGCATGGCATGCTCCACTAATACAAATTATTCCATAAAGCAAATAACAGGGGCAGCTCAGCTACTATTGTAATGGTTTTTATTATTGTTGTGCTTAAACTGAGAAAATGGTTTTCTCATGGCATAGAATATTTTATGTGTCTGCTTTCCTTTGAGAATTTTAAGGATATCACAATCCCACAAACATAAACTCACCTGTATTTGGAGGACATGCACTGTTTCCCATCACTAACCAATTATAATGTCTGAGAAACACCAACACCCTTCAGCAAGAAAAGAAAGGACGGAGCTTCTGACCTCACTTTTACTAACAAACAACAGCAAATGGAATGTGTCGAGCAAACATGCTACAGTCTTTTCCCCTGTGGGAACAGAAGATAGAAAGAAGGGACAATTATCCTGTTGTTCAATGCACTGCTGGTGGGCACTCAGATACCCTGCTAATAGATCTCAAGTAGAGCCCTAGATGCAATAGCGAGTGCTGGTCGATACCGCAGTTTCTAACATTCAGCAGATCAGGCCACAAGCAGAGTCCCTGGGTGCTGCTGTCCTCCACAGCTAGGTCTAGAGCACTGGTGCAGAGGAGAATATTTTCTGTCGCTCTCCCTGAGCTTGGAAGAAACTCAGGAAATGTTATAGATAGTGGGTAAATACCAAAGAAAGAAAAAAACCCTGCTTCTTTTCTAACTTGTTCTCTGTAAGACTTAAGCGAGCAGCTGTTCACTGAATGTTGAAAATCTCTTATTCCTCTGGTATCAATAACTGATTATCTTGATCTGAGCAACACAAACATCTCAGGCTGAATTTCAATCTCTGTTTAATACATCTCTTTACTGTGGTTATTTCACTGGCCATCGATGGGAATTCCATGGCTTTTTAAAAGCAGGGCAAGTTAACATGGGTGGATTTACTGCCAGTGCAATACTGGCATAAGGAAGTTCAATTTTGTGAGTGAGGCTGTGGGCTGCTGGGCTGGAACTCTGTGGAAGAATGATCACCTGTGAAACAGTTTTCCCTCACAGTTAATAAAAAAATATATGATTGTAATAAAAGTTAATGACTAAATATCATCTGCCATAAAAAAATGGCAGAAATAGGGGTGGAAAACTGTGGTTTGGGGAAGGAAACTAAAATCTCACATCTACCACAACAGCACATCAAAGGCGAGGCAACGTTTTGTTCTGTATCAGCAGGAGGCTGAGCTCTTGAATGTGGGCATCCCCAAGCACTTTTTCGTTTTGGTTGGCATTTCTACCCGGAGTCTTCAGATGGAAGCACAAGGGATGGAAAGACAAATCACCTCATCAGAGGTTGCTTAACAGGTGAAACATAGGGTCTGGCTGGGGGTGAAGGCATCCACATCTGCAGGACCTACCCAGCAGCACAGCTTCTTCTCCACACACAGGGCACGAACCTCACTATTTTTGCTGAAGAAAGGAGAGTGGGAGCCTGTCCCCTATTTAGCCTTGACAACAGATAAATATTAGCATTCCCTGTTACAGGTTTGATCTAAAAGTACAATCTGTGGTCAGAATTGATCCATGGCCTATGATTTCAGATGAATGTCTGAGGAAGCTTAAATTCCTTGACTTCAAGAGAACATTGGGTTAACTGTGAATAGCCCTGATATTCGGAGCCAGTCCTGAGCAAATAAGCTGGCAGAAAAGGAAGGGGATGGATGCAGAAGAGAATTTGCCTGCAGGCAGGTAGCAGAACCAGCAGTAGCAGTGGTTAGTCTGACTCTCAGTCCTGCCACATAACATCACAGTTGTCCTAAGTTGCATTTTGTCTTGAACTCCATTCTTGTGACATAAAACAGGTTAGATTTTTTGCTGAAGTCCATCCTTTACAACTTTACAACTACTCTCCGTGGGCAGAGGATAACGCCTCTCCCACCCCCTCTTTTGGGGCCGGCTTAGTGGGAACTCCATGAGTGATCACAACAGCAATTGCAACTAACTTGTTCCTGCTTTATTCCAGGGGTGTCAGTACCGTGGCTTTCACTGAGCAGAATGCCACTGAAGGGAAGTGATTTGCTGCTGACTCAAGCCTTCCAGGGGACAAAATGAAAGATGCCATAGGAGGACAATACCTGAGTGATGCTCCAGGGCAGAGCATTTGGGGCACATACCTCACTACATCCCCACCCCAAAGGCCCTTCAGAGAGCCTGCTTCTCAGCCAGGGCTGCCCTGTAATGCCTAGTGATGAACTGCAAGTGTCCCACTAACAGGTTTTATAGATTAGAACGCATTTAATGAACTATGAGTGCAGTGCATTGAGAAAGAAAAAGGGGACTGATTTTCAGATGCTGCCTGAATTTGTTCTAGCCTTTCCAGCCAGGAAAATCAACAGGTGAAATTCCCAGGCTCACCTCTAGCCAGTATGTTGCACCCAAGCTCACATTCATAGTGACTGTCCTGTTGTACCTCAGCAGCTTTTGCTTACATCCCAGCCAGGCTTACCTGCTTAGTTGTTAAGCACCTGCAAACTACCCTAGTGCCAGAGCAGTTTCCCTGCTCCGGGTGGCTCAAGGAGAAGGAAGCTAACAGGGCTCTGCTGCCCATATGCAAGCAACAGCTCCTGCTTCAAACCTGTCCCTGCAAATATCCCTGTGTCAACCGGGAGGGAACTTTGCCTGGGGAAGGGAGCTCCAGCAGGTGAGAGCATGGGATGGCTGCTGCATGATAATGGCGTTGCTTAGCAACATCTGCACCTGCAGTTCATTCAATTAGAATGTTTCTGAGCCTCTGATGAGGCTGAACTTGAAAGGCCTTCTGCCAGCAGGGAATGACATGCTGTGGTCATAGTCAGGCACCAGCTCTACCCCATCAGCTTCAGGCTTCGCAACCTGAGGCGAAGCAGCACAGGGACCAGCATACAGCTCCACTGCCCAAATCTGGGCTCACACAAAGCACCATGCCCCTATAGCTAGACAGCAGCCAAGACTGTTCATCACTGCCTCCTGTTCAGCTCCACATTGTTCTTCAGGTTTTTTCTTTTCCCTAGAGGGCAATTACTGCTCTCCACTAGAGAGATAACTTCCCACAATCACTTTTAAAGCAAAGCAGAATAAAATCTATGAGCTACTATAAACCTAGCCAGCAAATCTGGCTAGTTAAACTGGCCCTATCGACCACCCTTCCTATCTTTCAACAGGTTTTGGGATCCTCTTAGAGGCTATGGCTGGAGGATGCACATCCTTATTCCAGCACACTCTCAGCACATCCACACCACAGACAGAAACATGCTCGCTTCACCCACGTAGCCATGAAACACTCCAGATGGATAGTCAGTCACTCCTACTTCTCAGGAACGATCCAGATTACTCTCCCCTTCTGGGTTTAATGCTTAATCCCAAACATTTATCATATTCTTCTCCAAGCCTCCTACTTCTGTGCATGTTCATTCTTCCTGAAAGCTGCTTTTTCTTTAAAATCTCTTTAATTATATCTTCCTCAGTAGCATCTCCAGCTGGTACCTTCTGTTATGTTATCCTGTGGATTGTGCATTCCTCCAACTAAAAGCGGTAGATCTCTGGAGCAAGAACTCTCCCCTTGCTGGTGCAGTGAGAAAGGATCATTATGACATCCTCTAAAGCACAATGTACCTTGAGCTGCATTCTGGCAGGTACCACATTTCAGAAAGATGCAAAGGAGACTTCTCTATTCTAAGTATGCAAGAGAACTATCATGTGAAGAGCTGACTTAGCAACCCACCTTCTGCCCCAGCCAAGTTTGCTGACTGGAGACCAGGAAAAGGAAGAGTCACTCAGGGTTTCACATTTTGTGCTTGTCAAGGAAGAACTCATTTTGAGCTCATTCCCATCTCTGATTTTCCATTATTTTTGTTGCTTTCATTTGGAGTTTGCCTTTGGGACCATTTCCCCAGGAGAAGCAATAAGAGTCTGATAGTTGTAAGACTAGAGGGTATTTATTTCGGACAGTTTCAATTGCTCCGACCCCGCAGGAATAGCTACAGTCTTAGGCAAGGGCATGCTTATCTTTCCTTTACCAGGACTAGTAATGCAGATCAAATTTGCTCTTTTGCTGACAGGACAACATAGCTCCATGTAGCTACTGCCTGGTTGGGTTTCCAGCAGTTTTGTTGCTGTTCTGTCCAGGGGCCCTTAATGCAAAGGCATACAGTCTGAAAAGCAGTGAAACCCAACCCTTTTCTGAAGTAGTAACTGCAGAAAATAACGAGTAAATAACCAATCTTAGGAACACAAGCTACAAAAGTGAACCCACAGGACAGTGGAACAGATTTGGGCTACGGAGCCCATACTTGCCCTAATGCAGAGGAGCATCCAGCACTTCTATTGCTTTTTCTTTCCAGCCATATCAGAAGAAAAGGTCTGTACAAGGTGCTTCTCTTGGAGTTGCTATGGTTACACAACGATGTTGCATAGCAACAAGCTAAGCTAAACATCACCGAGGCATTTTTTCTTTCTAAAATCCTTCCCCTTGTGTATTCATCCAAATGAGTTAGATTTATCTCCAGCCCCAGCATAAACACACAGCAGGGAATATCTACCTATTGATTTTGTAGTAAGACCATCTCTATGAGTAGCGTGAGAGAATGAGGTGCGTGCTCCAGGCACCAGGAAAAGAACCAGGGCTGCTCCACTGCCTGGTGCCTCTCCTTGGTATGGCACATGAGGGCAGGGTGGGTGGGAAAAGCTGGCACAGCCACAGGGTAATTTTGTAGGGATGGCCACGCCTCTACAAATACAAATTGGAGATCCTGCATGCAGCTCCAGGCTGTAACAGAGCCAGGGCCCAGGTGAAGAACAACATTTACACCTCCAAGCAAATATTTAGGAGTCAGGTCTTGCTGCGCTCCCTGAGGCTTGCCCAACTTCAGCAGCCTGCTGACACCAGGGGCCATGGAGGGGGCACCCTGTGCAGAGCAGGCAAGCAATGCTAATAGCCCCAGGGCAAAAAGGCATCCAACACCTCCAAAGCACTTTCCTTCAAAAACAGATATATTTTTTTTCCCTTATGCCTTTCAGGCTTTTCAGCATTACCATTTCTGGCAAAGAAAACGTCCGTTCTCCTTCTGGTCCAGGAGTTAACTGGCAAGTGTGGCAACATTCAGGAATGCGCTTCAGACTTCAACGTGCCAGGGGAGAAATTTGTTTTCTCACTAAGGTTTGTGCCCACACTGTTGCTTGCTCTGACAATAATGCACATCCACATAGCTAGCCACACATGTTCAAGGGCCCCACACCTATGCACCACCCAGTACTGTGCTTCTTGCTATATCACATGCCCTGAAACGCGTCCAGTACGTAGATCAGTGTAACAGTATGCACATTTGCACTCCTGCAATCATACGCACAAGCATGTATGCATTCCTGACTGCATTTATTCATCTGAATAGCCTTTCACTGCAAGGCTGCTGTCAACTACAACTCCCTGCCAACCAATGGGGGGAGCCAACCCCATTCCTGGGATGACATAAACACTTCGGAAGCATGCTACAAAGGCACATCCCAGCTCAGTCGCTTGTTATCTTAGTCAAGAAGCTACTGTGGGAGGAATTTTTATGCCATTCTCCTGTTATCATTACTTCTGTGAGGAGCTGTCTAACCAGATATAACTCAAGAATAATGGTGAGCCTGAAATTTACAGAGATTATTTCCTTTGCTATCCAAGAGTTCACCTCTGTTGATCCTCAGCCCTCTACCCTCAGCCAGCGTTATTCTCCAGTTTCCCCACATTGTCTGTTTACTATATTGACTCTTTCCATCTGCTTTCTGTTCTCTGAACTAAAAAAAAAAAAAAAAAAAAAAAAAAAAAAAGAGGAGAAGGCTTTCTTCTGAAAGCCTGACATGGAGAATCAGCTGATTTTCTTCATGTACTGTTGGTGTGAGGGGACCACATAAGGGCCCCTGGTCTTTATCTGTTATGATTCATGTTCAGCTAGAAACGATACCCTGCCAGCAAGTCACACGGCGGCCGCTGCACTCATCTGTGCAGGCATAGTACTGAAATAGTACTGTGCATAGTACTGAAAGTCTGCTGGCACAAATCTGCCTGACCTTATGAAGTCCCTAAAAGGTCAGGCATGGGAAAAAAAGCACAACCACCTCAAACAAACAAACAACAAAAAAACCCCAAGGAGTCAAGAAAGAAAAGTCCCTTTGCAGATTTACCTTCAGCTGCGGAGCAGAAATATTTTCTCCTCTTTCTTTTCTTACCAAACACAGAATTAAGGCAGAAAACAGCCTGGCTAGCACTCCCTAAAGGAACTTGTGAACTTTGGATAGCTCACACTCCTCTCTGGGTCACCAAAGGATGTTCACAGATTAAGACTTAAGTTTTCAGGGCACTCGGCACACTGGGCCAAAACGCCTGGTCTGTGCTGCAAAGGCAAACACTAGAAAGGCTGTTGCATAAGACCTTCAGTTCAGCTAATCGAAAATGACAAAACAGGCTTTAAGAGAGAGAAAGCATCAAAAGGAATGAGGTAAAATAGGCTGAAGCTGTAGGTCTGAGGGGTCCCACTGAGAGTGGGTAAAAGATAGATGTTCGGTTTTGATAAGCACTCACAGCTTTGGAAGTGAAAGGTTCAGGTCTGTGTGAGGTCAGGTCTTTCACTCACACTGACTTCACAACCAAACATAGGATAACACACCAAGCACCACCACAGAGTCAAGTGCATTTCAGCAACTGAACACTCACACCAACACCTTTCTCCATCCACTGCAGGCTGCTCACAAGCCCACAGACATCAGTAACAGTTGCTATCATCAGTTCCTTTGTGCCCAGAATTATTCAAATACTCAGATGAGTTGGGTTATTTCTCATTATTCCTCTGCTGCTCTGACTGCAGTGTGCCTCAGAGATCAGAATCTCTGTGCAAGAAGCTGTACAAAGCCACAGCCAAACAACAATCCCTGTGGAAGGGATAAGCAGAGTAAGGGCATCCTAGGTGACACTAAAGCAATCACAAACAGCAGAACAAGCTATGACCGCAAGCCTGTGTATGTATTTCACTAGCATTTCTGCAATGGGGGACAGGCAATTTGGAAAATTCAGCCTGATTTTCTTCACAAAGCCCAAGGGGATCCTTGGCAGCATAACCTGCTGTCTGAGCAGTGGATACAATCATTACAATATGAGCTGTGCTAATGCAGCAGCCACGGCTGTATTGGACCCAATATTCATCGCTTCCGGTGTTATTTTTAATATGTATTCACCATGCTCGCCTTTGTTGTGTGACAGCTCCTGGCAGATCTGGTTTCTGTTGCATTGACCTAGCAGACAGGAAAGGAATTGCATCTCACTGGAAGTCGGCTGGAAGGACAGCTTAATGAATACATTCACCAGGATTTCACTCGGTTAGATGGTGAGCCAGCACCAGTCGCAGCATGTGCTCCCCCTCTGTTTTAGTGCAGTGTCACTCGCATGTTTGAATGCTTTCCATGGAGAAAAGGAGCATGTCAGGAGAGTTTAATAACGTACGGCTGCATCAACATCAGCTGTATCTGTGCAGTGCACTTCCCATAGCTGCAACTGCCACTCAAGTTGTTCCAACATCAGAAGCTTGGAGAAAATTTTGTCACCGTCTGGAAGCTGTTGTAATAGATTTGGCACTTAAATTCCCTCTTGCAAGTAAGAATCATAGAATCATAGAATCATCTGGGCCGGAAGGGACCTCCAAAGGCCAT